>OY720047.1:2880501-3087344 GCA_963082485.1 Eudonia mercurella | reverse complement strand
TTTACGATTTTTTGTTCAAAATGGGCAAAAATAAAAGTTGTGACGCGTTAACTAGGCAAATAATTGTTAATTTGCACATTGACCAAAAATGGACGTACAGGAGAATAGCTGATCATTTAAAATGATCCGTAAAGAAAGTTTTTAATGCTATTGATCATTATAAAAGACGCGGAACTATTGAAAATGTTCTTAGAAAGGCTCGACTCAGGCTCAGTCAACCACAAGTCTTTGCAGGGCTATGTCACTTCGTGCGTAGGCATGAGATAACTATCTAGAGCTCTGTGAAATCTCGGAGTTCGATATCAGTCGGGCTGTCGTGCTTTTCGAACTAACACGCGTACGGTGCCGACGCCGGCGGCCGGCGGCCGGCGCGACGCAGTAGGTAGTACGTTTCCCGCGCCTAGGAGCGCGGGAAACTTTAGAGGCGCCCTCGGGTGGTTCCGCTCCCGGGCCGAGGTCCTAGCCTTTAAAGGCGCCCTCGGGTGGTTCCGTCACATGAGTAAGTATCCCTACAGAGTCCAAGCTTTCTAACAACGCGTAAAATTGATACATATTCTGATAGGGCTGACACCTGTAGTACGTTAAAAAAATTAGGGAGAAAAAATAAAGTACGGTAAGTACATAATAAAACATATTTCAAAAGGTATAAAATAAGGTTTAGTGTAATTTGACACATATTAAAGTTAAATTAGTTTATAAATGGCGAACCGTAAATATTTTTTTAAATTATTTTTCTGCAAGTATTTGTTATTTCTTTTTAACGTGTGGTACAGTCTAAATCTAATATACAGTTTCTTTAAATAATTGTTCAGAAAACAATTTCATGGCATGTCATACGATAACTTTTAAATTTTTTTAAATATTTGATTTCTAATATTTTTGATTCTCGGATTATTTTTAAAATAATCTTGGTATGTTTTTTCCATTTCACTAATAAAATTAACAAAATTATCTGGCGGTATGTTAAGGAACCCAGCCTGTACATTACCTACATTATAGTCTTTATGATGAGTAAATACTAATTAACTAACTATTAATTAAATTAAATTAAAAAACACTAATTTCCCTTAATCGATATTATATAAATAATTGAAACACTGAAATAGTAAAATCCCAAATTTGTCAATAAAATCACTCGGAATACTTCCTGAATCTCGTCTAATGCGTGCGACGTGCGGTCCTGTTAGTCATACCGCAACTGAGCCGGCGCAAACCAGTTTTTACCCCCGACGCGGCGGCGCGTCAGTGAACCCGTCGGTGAGAGGTCACGTGCACATCGGCCGCGCTGTGTGTGAGTGTACCTGCAGCGGGCCGCTTATAGGCAGCTTGGACTCTGTAGGGATACTTACTCATGTGGTTCGGCCCCCGGGCCCCGAGGTACACGTCTTTAGAGGCGCCCTTGGGTGGTTCCACTCCCGGGCCGAGGTACACGTTTTAAAGGCGCTCTCGGGTGGTTCCGCTCCCGGACCCCAAGATACACGCCTTTAGAGGCGCCCTCGGTTGTTCCACTCCCGGGCCCCGAGGTACACGCCTTTAGAGGCGCCCTCGGGTGGTTCCACTCCCGGGCCCCGAGGTACACGCCTTTAGAGGCGCCCTCGGGTGGTTCCACTCCCGGGCTGAAGTACATGCCTTTAGATGTGCCCTCAGGTTTTTCTGAACCACTTGAAAAACTAAGTGCATAACCATAATATTTCCTAAATTTTGTTTCTTAAACTTCTGTCATAATATCGGTTATATTAATAATTGAATTTCCTGATTTTGCACGACATAAACTTATATAAAGAAAAACATAAATAAATAATAAATAAAAATATTAATAATCTTTATTTACCATAAAATTTATATATATTTTGACCATAAAATTAATAACATAATTATGTCTTAAATATTGTATTATAATAAATATGTGCAGCACATCAAATGCATATTTAGCATGAAGTTGTTATTTTATATATTTCTCAAGTTTACTTTAGTATCCGCTGGCTGAAAAACAAAATGTTTCAACAATAATATTAACATATGTAGTTCAAAGTGAGGAGCTCGATGGCGCAGTGGTTAACGCGCCCGGTCTGTGAGTGCTGAGGTTAAGCCACTTTCTCAAACACTAGTCATCGGTTGGGTGACCTAAAATTAATCATCTCTCGTTCTTCCGTGCTTCGCAAGGCACGTCTTGCTGTTGGTCCTGGCTGCATTAGCAGTCGCTAACAACCACCAATCCCCACTGAGCCGTTCGGTTTTGGTTGTGTCCTTGGTGGTTTATGGCCCGTTCTCCCTATCCATCCATAGGGAAGGCTTGTGCCACAGCAGTGGCGACATAAATGAGCCGATGATGAAGATGATGATGAGTTCAAAGTCATAACACTAGCAAACATTGTACTAGATATGTATGCCAGACCCAAAGGTATTGTATATGAGCCATTGATGCCTGGATCAAACATATATTATTATTGGAATCAGAAGTGAAAAAAGTTTTTAAAAAGTTATAGAATTAGGCTTAAGAATAAAATAAATAACTACAAGATAAAAAAAATATTTTTTTTTTAAATTTGCCTATGTTCTGCTGTGGACGTGTTATAGGCCTAAGATGATGATGATGATGATGATGATGATGATGATGATGACGCAGAGGAGATAATACTTACGACTGTGAATTGAGCGGCAATGACGCAGTAAATTTCGTTAGCATTCATCATGCAAATTTTGTTATCCCCATGAGGATCCTTTTGAGGACTGATCAACGCCTGTTTTGGCTTCTATAATAGATACACACTTTAATACATGTGAGATAATAAAAATCGGAATCGGGTAAATGGAGGAGCTATGGTTCTGCAACTTTTGCAAAGACGAAGTCATCGGATAGGTGACCAAAAATTTGTCATCTCAAGCTCCTCTGTGCTTCGGAAGGTACGCAAAGCCGTTGGACCCGGCTGCATTAGCAGTCGTTAACATCGGTCATGTGTGGCACTTTTAATTGCTGTAACTTCTTCTTACTGCCTTCTTACTTAAAATGTAGTTTCAGTTTCCTTAGCTCAACACATGCCCGCCAACTCCGCTCATCAAATAATCATCTTCTCGCCACTCCTTTGCATCATTCAGAATTCGTTGCAGATTCCTTCACGGTTCAGGCCATTCGATTATGGAACGCTCTCCCCGAAAAAGTCAGACAGGCTCCAAGTAAACTGGTATTTAAAACAATGGTGTATAAACTGTTCCTACAGGAGTCAACATCCACGTAAGAGATTCCCATCATCTTTTCTTCTGTTATGTTTAAGTATGTTTATGTAGTCTATTTTTATTTAAGTTTTTTTTTTTTATTTTTTTATTTTATAGTATGTATATTATATTATCATCATTTAATTTAATAAACTCAATATGTATATTTCAGTTCTTATAAATTTATGTAGTATATGTTTCATTTACGTTCTTTGTCGCACCGCTTACAAATTTTTCTGTCTAGCCCTTAGGTCGACTGGTAGAGAATGCCATTTGGCATTAAGTCCGCCTTTTGTACTTAATATAATGTTATTGTGCAATAAAGATTAAATAAAATAAAATAAAAAACATCTTGTAAATTCCACAAAAGAAAACAATTTTTATCGGTCTAGTGGTTCAGGCCACCGGTTTATACCCAGAGGTCCGGGGTTCGATTCCCAGCGGGGGTCCATGTTTGTGTAGTCGTTTGGTTGGTGGCTTGTTTGCCCGCCTGGTTGGCTACCACCATCTTATCTAAATATGTCGCCATAACATCAATAATTGTAGCATTGTTGTGTTCCGGCAGCTAGAGATAAGATAGCCAGTGCCTCAGTAGTGGAGGATTCCGGGTGAAGTGCGCTTCCACCTTCGGCTTTATCATCACTTAACATCAGGTGAGGTGAAGACCAAGGGCTTTTCCGTAAGATATTAAAAAAAAAACATATTTACCTTACTACTTCTTACAGCACCATCTGTAGTGATAGTTATGATTAAAATCGTCAAGAATACTAAGCCCACGCGCATTGTGCAAAGTATTAATCTATTGGAAGTATTGAACGCGAGGTTCTAAGTTGGTACTTTAATACATTATATTTCCATTCAAATCCTTGTAATTTCATGGTGCTAATTGAGCATCGGCTAATAGAACATGTAATTTCATTGCAGACAAGTAGCCAATCACATAATTTTAATAATCCCCTAATAGTTAATTATAATCAGATTGGACATGCGCTTTGAATTATGTTTTGGTAATGGCGTAAATAATTTACTATTTAGAAGTGTGAAAGGGGTGCACGCCGTTTGAGAAAAAACATTGTCAAACAATTTTTTTATAAATTTCATTATCATCATCAGCTCATTTTATGTCCCCACTGGGAGGCGTGTGAACCTATCGAGACCATGCAGGCTATAAATATTAGTGCAGCTGACGTAAGTTGTGCGGCCCAAAATTGGAAATGCCCAGGACTGGACGGATTGCACAACTTCTGTATCAAATGCTTTCGATGTTCACACGAGTTACTGGCAACGGAATTCCAAGAAGCCATAGAGCACGACACACTCCCAAGTGGGTTGACTACTGGTGTCACTTTTCTGCTCCATAAATCAGGTAGTACCACGGAACCGAAAAATTATAGACCCATCACGTGCTTACCAACTTTATATAAGCTCCTTACATCCATTCTGAGAACAAAAATTAACTCGTACATTGTTGCAAACAATATTTTGGACATGACTCAGAATGGATGTAGGGCTGGGTCCCGTGGTAATAAGGAGCTTCTCCTCATTGACATGACCATATGTCAGAATATTCGGTGTGGCAAAGGGACTCTTTCCACAGCCTGGATTGACTATAAGAAGGCCTATGATTCGGTGCCGCATTCATGGTTGGTAAGGGTTATGCGGCAGTGGACCACGGTCTTGTGTCAACCAGGATGTCGAGATAGTGTTTCTGCCACGCAGGAATTTATAAGGATAGAGCGTGGCATATTCCAGGGTGACAGTCCGAGTCCTTTATGGTTTTGTCTAGCTTTGAATTCTCTTAGTACTTTGTTGAGAAATTCAAGGTTAGGTTGGCGATTGCGGAGAGGGGGCACGTTACACGTTACAGCAAGTTATTCGCACCAAATCGCCAAGACATGATGAAACTGCTGAAAATCACTGAGACTTTCAGCAGTGCCATCGGGATGGAGTTTGGGGTGGATATGTGTGCGGTTATGCATGTACAGTGTGGGAGAGTAGTAAATTCAACCAATTTACAACTCTCCGATGCGATAAACTTCAGATCTCTCTCTGAAGTTGAAACATATAAATATCTTGGTATGTCTCAGTCTTTGGGTGTTGTTGACGGGGACATAAAACAGTCATTACGGGAGCGATTATTTTGCCGCCTGAGAAAAGTACTTAAAAGTCTTTTATCGGGTGGTAATAAGACGCGTGCCTTTAATGGGTGAGTTATGCCTCTGCTTACATACTCCTTTGGCATACTAAGATGGACTAAGACCGAATTGGACGCCTTGGATAGAAGAGTCCGTCAAATGCTCACGGCTTCCAGAATTCTACACCCACGCTTATCTGTTATGACGCTGTCATCCCGCGGAGATGAGGGGGTCGAGGCTTTTTGAATGCCAAGGACCTACATAACCGTGAGGTGTGCAGTCTCAGGGATTATTTACTTAACAGTGAGTGCGGGATCCATTTGGATGTCGTGGCAGTTGATAGACACTTTACGCCGCTCTCATTGGCAACAGAAAATTGGCGCAAACCAGTCGTGCTAAGCACTCTCGATCGCAAGGTCATATGGAAGAGCAAGGTGCTACACGGGCGCTACTATCGGGCTCTAACTGGACCTGATGTAGATTTACCAGCCTCGGTGAACTGGCTACGTTTCGGTGACCTCTTTGGGGAAACCGAAGGTTTTGTCTGTGCCATTGAAGATGAAGTTACAAAGACGAATAACTACCGGAAATATATTATGAGGGACGGTACGGTCGACATATGTCGAACATGCCGCCGCGCCGTCCAGGTGAATTACTACGATATATTATTTCTGGTTGTTCTCATCTTGCTAACGGAGAGTATTTGCACAGATGCCAGAATATAAAGTAGCCAGAATAATTCACCAGCAACTTGCTCTTGGATATGGCCATGTTGAATCGGAGGTGCCGTACTATAAGTACGCACCTGCGCCAGTACTCGAAAATCGAGGATCGCTCTATCATTACGGACAGGATTATTGTCGCCAATAAGCCTGATATCGTGGTGGTCGACCGTTCCCAGCGCCGGGCAATACTGGTTAATATCACCATACCTCATGATGAGAACCTCGTGAAAGCCGAGAAGGACAAGCTCAGTAAGTACCTTGACTTGGCTCACGAGGTTACCGTCGATATTGATTCAACTATTATTGTACCGATAGTCGTTTCGACAAACGGTCTTTTAGCCAAGAGCCTCGATCAACACCTAGAGAGGCTCTCGCTGAAAGGTTGGGTCAAGGGTCAGATACAAAAGGCAGTACTCCTTGACACGGCACGTATTGTCAGGAGGTTCCTCACTCTGCAGCCCTAACCACTGATAGCTTGGATCTATCCCCGCTGCCGGTGGCAACCTAGGTTAAGTTTTTCATAATATTTTATATTTTAAATATGTTTTTATAAAAAATATTGTTTATTAATTTTTTTTAAAGATGTACATTAAATAAAGAGAATAATAATAATAATAATCTTTATTGAATAACTTATTTTAAAATATATACAGAATACTAAACATATAATGTCAAAAATACACAAGTGCCTGAACTAGGATTAACCTGTTTTCCAGGCAAAAATTAAGGATTTACTAAATTCTTAAATTAGCAATGCTAAATACATATTTTACTCTTATTGACTAAATAAAAATAAAAACAAAACTATATTCATTTAAATAAACTTATCTTCCTAATGTATATAAATTTAACATTATTTATTATAAAAATAAAAACAAAACTATATTCATTTAAAAAAACTTATCTTCCTAATGTATATAAATTTAACATTATTTATTTTAAACTAGGAGCCTTACTAAGTTCTTAAATAAAAATGCAAACTACTCTTTTATTCTTTGTGGCTAAATAAATAAATAGCAAAACAATATTCATTTATAAACTTAACTACTTAATGTATAAAAAAATAAACAATATTCATTTTAAACTACTAGGTATAAAGATAAAAGCAACATTCATTTTTAGGACAACGAATAATTTTTCTGTATCCTCGTAGGACATTTTGAGTAGGGCTTCTTCTTTGTTTTACTATAGCAATGATGATATATGCCTTATTTAGCGTTTAACCTATTATAAAGAAGTGGACCTAAGAACAAGTAAAATCTAGAAGAAAAGGCATGTTTTTTTCCTGCATTTTTAAGGCAAACTATATCTTTTCGTCTTTTGTTAGTAGTTTCAGTGCTGTATGGAAGTGCGACGTGTTGTTTGATGACTGTGTTTAGAATAATAACTGTCTAACCGTTAATACCTTACAGGATATACATCCTGTAAGGAATGTCAGTGTGGAAGAGGAAAGGCCGAAAAGTAGAGACTTGTAATACCGCTCGTTTGGCTCGCTCAATGGTTAGTAATATAGTTTTAGCAGTGCCACCCCATGACGTAATGCAGTAAGTTATTATTGATTCGAAATCCGCAATTGTGCGTAGTTTTTTTAAAATCAAATATTAATTTCCGTATTCTGCCGCATAAAACTTCAATATGGTGCCTAAAAGCAAGGGTTTCATCAATTATAACACCCAAGTACTTAATCTTGCCAGTAATAGCAATGACCGAACACTTGCACAGTAGATTTGTGGTGTCCTTACATTGGTGTGCATAAAGTTTAGGGTTTGTTGGAGCCGATTTTGATTTACGCATAGACAACTGTATATTTTTTTTAATCCGCGTTCAGTGTTAGTAGTTGTTGCTGGAGCCAGTTATTAACAAGATTGAAGCCCTGTTGTGCATATTTATAGACATCTTCATGAGAGCCCGCAGAGAACAGCAGAGCAGTGTCATCAGCATATGATATGATTTTGCCACCAGTTAATTTGAGATTACACAGGTCATTTATATATACTAAAGTGGGACCTAAAATGCTTCCCTGAGGAACCTCAAAAGAAGTACTTTTCAGAGCTGAGGACACTGCCTATTTTTACGCATTGAGCACGCTTATGAAGATATTCTGCAAATAGTTTAAGCTGGGTGCCTCTTATGCCTAAAGATTCAAGCTTTTGCAATAGAATAGGTATTGAAACTGAGTCGAAAGCTTTTGCGAGGTCCAGGAATATTCCCACTGTCTTTTTACCCGTGTCAAGTTCCTGGACTAAAATGTCAGTGAGTTGATGTACAGCGTCAGCAGTCGATAGTTTAGCTCTAAAACCAAATTGGCTATCTGACAATAAGGACTCTCTCTAAATACAAGTATTTTATTTATAATTTTTTCTAATATTTTAGATATTGCTGGCAGTAGCGAAACAGGTCTATAATTCGTAATGTGATCTTTACTGCCAGATTTAAATACCGGAATAACGACAGCTTTCTTCAGACATTTGGGAAAAATTCCTTCAGTCAAGCATTTTCGAAAAATGTAAGTAAACGGTGAAACCAGGATGTGCTTAAATTGTTTTAATATTTTATTAGATATGTTGTCCCACCCAACCGCTGAGTCATCTTTTAGGCTCTGGATGATCATTTCTACCTCAGCTTCATCAGTATCTAATAGCACAAATGATTTTAGATTATTGCTACAGGTTGATGGAGCCTGGCTTGAAGTTGACGGTGATATATCCATATACAGAACTTTTTCAGTTAGATTTTTTCCAACATTAACAAAAAAACTATTTGCACTGTTTACAGAAGCCAGCTGTGATGAATGCACCTGTAATAATTCTGAGGGTGATTCTCGTTGTTTAGAGATATGAGTTACATTTTTTATACACTTCCATATCTTTTTACTGTTAGTTCCAGCCTTTTCCAATTCCTTACTTTCGTAACTACTTTTGACTCTTTTAAGAAGGGAATTACAATAGTTTCGGTATCTTTTATACGATGATTGTAAGATTAAATTAGCTGAGTTAGATTTAGCCTTCATATGTAGTTTGTATCTGTGCTTCATACAGCGAATAAGTCCCGGTGTAATCCAGAGCTTAATATTGTAGTTTTTATTACTTAAACGTATGTGCATTGTATTTCTAAAAATAGCTTGTTGAACATTGCTTATTAGGTACGACATACAAACATCAGCGTCATAAAAATTGATAACTGAGTTAAAAGTCAATATTGCACAAATCCACTTCAAGTTTGTTTACATTTATTTTAGATATTGATTGCGTGCGATTTAATTTAGGTATCTTGCAGTTTAAGGTTAGTAGAGCAGCTTTGTGATCGGTAATAGACGAGTTAGTAACTAGTGCTATTGATGGGAAATTCGATTTAAGCATGATATGATCTAAACAAGAGCCGCTTAGGTGTGTGGGAAGCGTGTGCGCGGGGTGTAAGCCATGAAAGAAACATAATAGGTTTAGGTATTCAAAAACGAAAACATTGTTATCGGGAAGAATGTTGATATTAATATCTCATCTCATATTATGAAAGTTTGAAGTCCACATACAATATTCGTAAAAAAATTATAGATTCAATATTTAAGGCGAAGGTTAAAGCACACTAGCGCCGCTAATGGATTTAATTTGATAACTGCTAAACTGGATTTTTTTTCAAACATTGCGGACCTTCCGACTCTAGGCAAACATCTATTATTCAATAATTGTGCACTACTTTTAAGTTTGTTTTTGTATTCATTCGCTACCACCAAAAGTGGCCATTGTTTGTGAATAAATGCGATAGCCCGTTTTATGAATAAACCACGCAACAAAAAGTAGTTATTAAATAAATACTATGGATGCTTTCCTGTTATTGGACGGTACGCAATGTTTAAAAAAAGCTCCGGTCCGTTAGTAATTGTCAAATTATCAATTGGTGGCGCTAGTGTGGCTTACCCTTCGCCTTAATAATCATGCAACAATATATAGCCACTCAATTAGAATACTCATAAAAAACATTAAAAAAACAAATCAATCTAAAGTTCAATGATAAAAAGAGTTGAAAGCATACATAGCTTATTTTCTGTTACTGGCCGCTTGGACTCCTAATTAGAAACTCTTTAGAAATGCAAGCACGGCACATCCTATTTTTGAAATTAAAAAAATAAAACTTCTTTCTTAGCTATTTCTATCATTTTGGCGGCAATTGAACATCAAATTGAAATTTCGTTTACGATTTTTTGTTCAAAATGTGCAAAAATAAAATTATATTTAAATCTATCGGTATTTAAATCTGTGACGCGTTAACTAGGCAAATAATAGTTAATTTGCACATTGACCAAAAATGGACGTACAGGAGAATAGCTGATCATTTAAAATGTTCCGTAAAGAAAGTTTTTAATGCTATTGATCATTATAAAAGACACGAAATTATTGAAAATATTCTTAGAAAGGCTCGACCGAGGAAAACTTCGACCAGAAAAGATATGCTAATCGTACGTATTGCTAAACAAGGCCCATTTAAAGGCTCCAACCAGATTCAAAATGAAGTTTTTTCGCCTGATGACCCTAGAAACGTCTCGTTAAGACTGGTACGCCGTAAATTAGTGGAAGCAGAATTGTTTGGTAGGGTTTCTCGAAAGGTACCGCTTCTTACCAAGTAACATTGAGATAAGCGATTATTATCGTTTATAAAGTATGTCAATTGGACGGTGCGAGATTGGAAAAAAGTAAGACTTTTTTCTCAGATGAAACTAAAATGATCATGGTAAATTCAGACGGGAAGCGCTACGTTAGACGTCCAATAAACCATGCTTTTAATTATAAATACACTAGAAGCATAGTCAAGTACGGGGGCGGCAATATCAAGGTATGGGGATGTCTTTTCGGATGTGGAGTTGGACCCGTTCGAAAGATTGAAGGTACAATGGATCAACTGCAGTACAAAAACATCTTAGAAGAGACAATGGTTCTCTACTCTGACGATAATTTGCCTGTAACCTGGATCTTTCAGCATGATAATGACCCTAAACACACCGCCAACAGTATAAAATATTATCTTAGGGAACAGCGTATATTTCCGTCTTAGACTGGGCTGGAAATAGCCCTGATTTAAATCCCATAGAAAATCTGTGGCATGTCGTAAATAAGAAAGTCTCAAATAAACGTAACTCCAGTCACAACGAACTCTACGAAGCTTTTGTCGAAGCATGGAATTCAATCCCACTAGAAAAATGTATGAAATTGCTTGAATGAATGCCAATAATGATAATGTAAATAATTTTTTTTTTATTATTTTTCTTCAAGTATTTATTATTTCTTATTAGCGTGTGGTACAGTCTGAATCTAATATACAGTTTCTTTAAATAATTGATCGGAAAACAATTGTATGGCATGTCAAACGATAACTTTAATTTTTTTTTTAAATATTTCATTTCTAATATTTTTGATTCTCGGATTATTTTAAAAATAATCTTGGTATGTTTTTTCCATTTCACCAATAAAATTAACAAAATTATCTGGCGGTATTTTAAGGAACCCAGTCTGTACATTACCTACATTATAGTCTTTATGATGAGTAAATACTAATTAACTAACTATTCATAAAATTAAATTAAAAATACTAATTTCCCTTAATCGATATTATATAAATAATTGAAACACTGAAATGGTAAAATCCCAAATTAGTCAATAAAATCACTCTGAATACTTCCTGAATCTCGTCTAATGCGTGCGACGTGCGGTCCTGTTAGTCATACCGCAACTGAGCCGGCGCAAACCAGTTTTTACCCCGTCGCGGCGGCGCGTCAGTGAACCCATCGGTGAGAGATCACGTGCACATCGGCCGCGCTGTGTGTGAGTGTACCTGCAGCGGGCCGCTTATAGGCAGCTTGGACTCTGTAGGGATACTTACTCATGTGGTTCCGCTCCCGGACCGAGGTACACGCTTTAAAGGCACCCTCAGGTGGTTCCGTTCCCGGGCCCCGAGGTACACGCCTTTAGAGGCGCCCTCGGGTGGTTCCGCTCCCGAGCCGAGGTACACGCCTTTAGAGGTGCCTACGGGTGGTTCCGCTCCCGGGCCTCGAGGTACACGCCTTTAGAGGCGCCTTCGGGTAGTTCCATTCCCGGGCCACGAGGTACACGCCTTCAGAGGCGCCCTCGGGTGGTTCCACTCCCGGGCCAAGGTACATGCCTTTAGATGCGCCCTCAGGTTTTTCCGAACCACTCGAAGAATTGAGTGCATAACCATAATATTTCCCAAATTTTGTTTCTAAAACTTCTAAATATATTGAGACTTGGCCATCGCACTAAATAATTGAATTTACATGTGTTTTCAGGCGATTGAATTTACACGTGTTTTCAGGCGATGGCCAAGTCTCAATATATTTATATAAACATTAAAGAATGTTATGGACCACGATCGTGGTCTTAGAGACTGAACTGTATTAAGACAGAAAGTCGCTTAAGTAGAGACTGAATAAATTAATAACCGACTTGGTATTACATGGATCTCACAACTTTTTACCGCAGAACAACTGAGTTGCGAGACTTGGTTTTTTTGACAAGTATTGTTTTTGATGGGATATCGGTTATATTAATAATTGAATTTCCTGATTTTGCACGACATAAACTTATATAAAGATAAACATAAATAAATAATAAGTAAAAATATTAATCATCTTTATTTACCATAAAATTTATATACATTTTGACCATAAAATAAATAACTCATTAATGTCTTAAATATTGTATCAAATATGTGCAGCACACCAAATGCATATTAAGCATAAAGTTGTTATTTTATACATTTCACAAGTTTACTTCAGTTGGCTGGCTGAAAAACAAAACGTTTCAACAATAATATTAACATAGTTCAAAGTCAGGAGCTCGATGGCGCAGTGGTTAACGCGCCCGGTCTGTGAGTGCTGAGGTTAAGCAACTTTCGCAAAGACCGGTCATCGGTTGGGTGACCTAAAATCATCTCGAGCTCCTCCGTGCTTCGGAAGGCACGTGTAGCCGTTAGTCCCGGCTGCATTAGCAGTCGTTAAAAACCACCAATCCGCATTGGGCCGTGCGGTTTTGGTTGTGTCCTTGGTAGTTTATGGCCCGTTCTCCCTATTCATCCATAGGGAAGGCTCGTGCCCCAGCAGTGGCGACATAAAATGAGCCGATGATGAAGATGATGATGAGTTCAAAGTTATAACACTAGCTTACGTTATACGAGATATGTATGCCAGATACAAAGGTATTGTATTTAAGCCATTGATGCCTGGATTATATATATATTATTATTGGAATCAGAAGTGAAAAAAGTTTTTAAAAGTGATAGAATTAGGCCTAAGAATAAAATAAATAACTACAAGATTTAAAAAATCACTTGATTTTTTAATTTGCCTATGTCTAGCAGTGGAGGTGGTGATGATGATGATGATGGTGGTGATGATGATGATGATGGTGGTGATGATGATGATGATGCTGATGATGATGATGATGATGATGATGATGATGATAATGATGATGACGATGATGACGACACAGAGGAGATAATACTTACGAAGTATTGAGCCTGACTGACGCAGTAAATTTCGTTAGCATTCATCATGCAAATTCTTTTATCCCCATGAGGATCCTCTTGAGGACTGATTACCGTCTGTTTTGGCTTCTATAAAAGATACAGACTTTAATACATGTGATATAATAAAAATCAGAATCAGGTAAATGGAGAAGCTATGGTTCTGCAACTTTTGCAAAGACCAAGTCATCGGATAGGTGACCAAAAATTTGTCATCTCGAGCTCCTCCGCGCTTCGAAAGGTACGCAAAGCCGTTGGACCCGGCTGCATTAGCAGTCGTTAACATCGGTCATGTATGGCACTTTTAATTGATGTAACATCTTGTAAATTCTACATGTAAAAACAATTTTAATCGGTCTCCACTAGACCGAAGGCCACCGGTTTAGACCCAGAGGTCCCGGGTTCGATTCCCAGCGGGGGTCCATGTTTGTGTAGTCGGTTTGGTTGGTGGATTGTTTGCCCGCCTGGTTGGCTACCACCATCTTATCTAAATATGTCGCCATAACATCAATAATTGTAGCATCCCAAGTAGCATCACAAGCTGTATAAAAGCTGTATTTGTACTTATTTTTATACGTATAGCTGCATATTGATGCTGTAAAAAGGCTGTATATCCGGATATATGTACAGACCTTATAGGTTAAAGAAGGGCCTGCATTATAAAACTTTTAGCTTTAGTATAGCTGTATATTAGCTGTAGAAGAGACTAGAAGCTGTTTATTAGCTGGTTAAGAGCTGTTAATCGGTGTAAGGAAAAGCAACTACACTCCAAATAATATTTTATAATAATATTTTATAATAATAAAAGTTTTTAATATGAGTTTGAAGTGAATTAGAAAACTATGAAAATAAACGAGAAACATTTCGTACAAGAATAAAATGGTGACGCATATGTTTATATTTCAAAGTGAAATCACAAGTACAAGTTAAATCTTAGAAATCTGATGGAGTTAATTGTTAAAACAAAGTGCAAATCTAATTTTATTGTTAATGTGTGGTTGGTTATTGGCAATATTTTAACGCGCCAGTAAAAGAATCATAAAAACATAAAGAGAATTATTAAAGACGGGTTAATAAGTGTTTGTTTATAAGGTTGTAATAATATAAATTATTGTTAAAATAATAGATTTTAGGACACAGCGATCATTATTTTAGCTGATAATCATGAAACGGTTTAAGCTATTATAAAATTTTAATCGAATTAACTAACATTGGTTTAATTATATTTGAAAAAAAATTTCATTCGTTCTGAAATGGCGACATTTTGTTATACAGCTTAGACGATATTTGGAGGGTACTAAAGCTGTACTATTCATGTAGTTTATTTTTTTTAGTTTTAAAGCACTCTTGTAGACAGTAGTCAAAAAACCACTGTATTCACGAGAGTGCCTAATTAAGCTTTAAGATTAAGTTCTATAATGGGGGTCGCGTATGTACACCATTGTCCAGAAACAAGTATCGAGTGATACCATAATAACACTTAGTGCAGTGGTAAGTACCAAAAACCAGCCTATATACACTAAACTACACTACTTTAACGATAAAGCTAGCTTAAATTTTTACTTAATGCTTAAAGCTGTATACTTTGGCTTTCTGTTTTAACACCCTAAGCTTACGCGGATCCCTTAATACTTATTTTATACAGCTCGAGCTGTATAATAACTCATATATCTCTCTCATAAATATAAAAGCATCTTTTGACACTTTTGTACGTCATTAAAAGAACCTTAAGTTCTAAATGAGCTGGTAAACTGATGTCGTAAGCGCTTGTGTGCTGCTTGGGATTGTAGTGTTCCAGCAGCTAGAGATAAAACTCAACCAGCAAACAAGTCTTATATATGAAGGGTTATACGACTTTTATATCATATAAGAGTTTTAAGAGATATAGGGGCATTATTATAATCACAAAACACATTGTCGGTCTATTAACGTTTTTAGAAAACCTTAATATAACGATTATATAGTGGAATTATGGTTAACTTCAATATTACATAAAGTTATTAGTGTAACTATTATATACCTTTTATTCAACAGTTGGTTTTGTTAACGTATAACAAAATCTTTGACAACACATACAGTTTTTTGTGAACCTGTTATATATCTTTTATTTAACAACATATTTTATAGACGTTCAATTAAAATTTTAATAAAACATAATTAGACGTTTTGTTTTTTGATGATAATTTCATTACGTTTGAATAAAAAATGGATATTAATAACTGGAAACGATATATATGGAACTTTCAAAGGAAGAGTTAAAAAGACATTAATATGAGTCTTTTCAAACAACATCAGTCATTGCAGAAAATCTGAATGAAAATAACCTTGTTCAAGAATGTTTCATACTAAACTCTGATTGATGGTTCCGTACAAATATTTTCTTAAAAGATGTTAAAACACTCTTGAACTTCTGTGTTATCAAAATATTTTTTATTTCTCATTGGTTGTTTTTCGTCAGCATCCGTGTCACTCATGTCAGACATACGCGTGACTTCCATTTCGGCACTTTGTCTTGAAAATAAATTGGTTCTTATATCTATACATTTAAACGTCGTCCATGTATAATCTGAATAATATTCCTTCATTTCTAAAAGTTGCTCAACATTTCTTTTCGGCCAGTGCAATATGTTGTTTTGTTCCCATTTTTCTGGCACGATTTGCAGTACGTTTCTCCCTCTTTCGCCTGTTTGTACGATTTTATAAGGCATATTTTCTGTAACCAAGCAAACTATTTATAACAACTTTTAAAATGTTCAAAACATTATTTCAAAGTAATATGTTACACACATTATTTCTAATTAATTGCCTACACAGATACTTTGCAGATATTACGTAAATACGAATCAGTGAAAAACCTTATGAATACCTATTGGTCCAAATTGTGCACAGTCTATATTAATAATGCTCTAATGTCTATAAGAATAATGCTAACTAACTTTTATAATGAGCGATAAACAAATACATAAGAAAGAACGATCGATTGTCGTGTAGTACCTATTTGTTTACATCGTACAATAGACAAACATGACACGACTTGTTTGTGTGTGCCATAGTCTGGGCAGCAAGTTCCTACTATTAGTAATATATAGCGTTACTGTTCTGAAATCGACTAAACTAGCCAAACTGTATTTATTATCCACTTACTTTTTTTTATCAAATCGACATCAGGTTATATGTAAAACGTTGTGTTAGTTACAACAAAAATCACATTCATCTCTTGGAAAGTGATTCAAAATATTAAATTACATTATGAAATTAAAAATACACTACTACGGTTTTGTTTATATCAGGGGTTTCTTTTAGTTTTAATGAACCCTAAAACAAATAGCAATGGCGCTCGTTTGCAGTCGTTTTAAAAACGTCTACTTGAGTGAAAGTTATATTACAATCAAATAACAGTCTACTGATGACTCGTACAACAATGGTTGACCCTAAACGTATAAAAAAAATATTATAAATTAACGAAATTTCAGATATTTTTAGAAAGCTACAGTAAAAAACTAAATATCATCACATATAATATCAATAAAGTGGCATTGACATAGAAATGTAGACGTCATCTTGAATTTAGCAACTGCACAATATAGATTCAATATTAATTTTAATTATATATCACCCATTTAAACTTACCTTGTTTTATTTCTTCGTCCAATATTAGTAATTTTTGTCACAAAAACCACAAGGAAACAAAAATTTTGTGAAACGAAAGGATTTATAGGCAAATCGTTTTGTAAATAAAATTTCAAAACATTTATGCGCCTTTAAAGTCGAGTAAACCGTGTTTAAATATTACATATATCTTTTATACAATATAATTGTCATTTTTCACACCTGTACCCGGTTTTTTGGTCACGTAAATGTTTTCCCTGTACTCTTTATACAACATTTGGCCTTTCTTTAACCGTTATACTACTTTTACTTAACATTTTCTGATGCCATGTTAACCTTTATCTAACCATTACGCAACTTCTAAAATGCGTCACTTTTGCCGTTTACCATATCTTCTACCGGCCAATATTTGTAACTTCTACTGGCCAATTTTCCAAATTATAACGTGCCTCGTTAATCACTCGACATTGGCGAAATTATTTGTGTTGAAAAGACACTCCAGAAGCCATTACACAAGAAAATAATAATAATAAACCGTTTACCTTATGTTTATACGACTAACCTAATCGGATCAGAGTTGCATGTAAAACGTTGTCTCAACTTCTATAGGACTTTATTTTGCTATTTGGGGATAGCCAGTGCCTCAGTAGTTGAGGAATCCGGGTGAAGTGTACTTCCACCTTCGGCCTTATCATCACTTAACATCAGGTGAGATGTAGACCAAGGGCTTCCCGTAAGATATTTAAAAAAAACATATTTACCTTACTACTTCTTATAGCACCATCTGTAGTGATAGTTATGATTAAAATCGTCAAGAATACTAAGCCCACGCGCATTGTGCAAAGTATTAATCTATTGGAAGTATTGAACACGAGGTTCTAAGACGGTACTTTAATACATTATATTTCCATTCAAATCCTTGTAATTTCATGGTGCTAATTGAGCATCGGCTAATAGAACATGTAATTTCATTGCAGACAAGTAGCCAATCACATAATTTTAATAATCCCCTAATAGTTAATTATAATCAGATTGGACATGCGCTTTGAACTATGTTTTGGGAATGGCGTAAATAATTTACTATTTAGCAGTGTGATAGGGGTGCACGCTGCACAGTGGTCGATTTGCAAAAATAGCCTCGATTTGCATTAAAGTTCATTATTTTTATTTCTAAAGGGTTTTAAATACTAAATAAACAATTTATGAGTACAGGGGGTTAGATAACCTTCTAAAGCATTTAAAATAAATCCATTTTTGGCAAAAAAGTTGAATTCTTTATTATTATTATCATTATTCTTTTTATTAAATATATATCTTAAGAAATTTTTTTAACAATGTTTTATATAAAAACATATTTACAATATAAAATATTATTATTATTATTCTCTTTATTTCTTTCTTTCTTAAAACTAGATTATTAATAATATTTCAGCGAACGGTCTGATAGCGAATAGCCTCGACCAACATCTTAAGAGGCTCTCGCTTGATGGTTGGATCAAGGGTCGGATTCAGAAAGCAGTACTCCTTGACACGGCACGTATAGTCAGGAGGTTCCTCACTCTGCAGCCCTGAACACCGGTAGCTTGGGCCCTGCCCCGCTGCTGGCGGTACTCTAGAATTAGGTATTATAAATAAAGGAAATAATAATAATATAATAAATTCTTTATTTTTCTCTCCAATTGTTACATTGTATAATTTGTGTAGTTATATCTTAAATTTACAAAACTAAAGTTGGATGGGTAGGGAGAACGGTCCTTACCACCACGCGTGCTCAATGCGGTGCGGTGGTAGTTAACGACTACTAATGCAGCTGCGACCGACGGCTTTACGTGCACGGAGCACTTCCGAAGCACGGAGGAGCTAGAGGTGACAACATTTTGGTCACCCATCCAGTGACCGGCCTTTGCGAAACTTGTTTACTTTCAGCAATCGCAAACCGGGTGCGTTAACCACTGCGCCATCGAGCTTATTTATAAATGTATCGATTGATAAATCAGCATTCCACAGTAAAGTAAACAGTAAACACAGAAAAGTATTAATTTGTCAAAACATTATTTTAACTTAATATTTTAACCATAGATACCCCACACGTATTGGGTTTGATGAAAAAAAATTTAAATTTCAGTTCTAAGTATGGGAAACCCCCATAATTTATTGTTTTTTTTCTTTTATTGTGTAAAAATCTTAATGCGGTTCACAGAATACATCTACTTACCAAGTTTCAACAGTATAGTTCTTATAGTTTCGGAAAAAAGTGGCTGTGACATACGGACGGACAGACAGACAGACAGACATGACGAATCCATAAGGGTTCCGTTTTTTGCCATTTGGCTACGGAACCCTAAAAATGGTAAACTAATAATTAGTTGCTCGAAATGGGCTCCATTTTCTTGGATACACAAATTAATTCTTCTAACGAATTAATTTCTAGTAACGTAAGATTTCATGGTTTCCTTTCATTTAATTTATCAAGTTTGTTAGATAGATTCCATCCTAACTATCAATGCAATAAAAGTACAGGGTGTAATTTTTACAGATTTTAGTCGGTTCGATTCCCGGATGTGGCAAACGAAAATTCGAAAATCTTTGAAAGCAGTTTTCTTCCTTTTCAAAAATAAAGGAATGTTTCCTTTAAGTAAAATTTTCTATCTTTTTCTATTTTTTAAGAGTACTTTCCCTTCAGGTGGCATTACAAAATTCCACCCTGTATAAGTGTTAAATTGTCAAAAATTTGGTATGGTATAATTAGAATGAGATAACAATATATATGTATCTAAAAATTCTTCAATTCGGCCTGAGTAAACTGAATCACTCGATTAGGTTAGGTTAGAACTGTGACCAAAAGCAGTCGGTACAAAAAAAAACCGTCATGCCTAAGGCCAATTGAAACGTTAGTGTAAACAAAACTGTCTATACAACGTGTAACAGAAAGGTGTGGTCAATCCTCTAGCCAAACTCAATAAAGAATAAATATAAACAAACCAAATTAGGGTCATCACAAATCTGGGCAAAAATGTTTTTGTGTTTTTCGTATTATAACTTGATTACTGCATTTTACCTAAAAGATATTGAAAGACTTATTATTTTCATTACACATCTCACTTAAATCAGTCGCTCAACGTCGGTAAAAATTTTATAATACGAAGAACGTAAAAAAAAACATTGACTACTTTCACTTGTTAACCCTATTAAACAAATGTCATTACTAAGATTGAAGTATTGTAAACAATTCCGTTATTATAAACTAGCATTGAAAATGAAGGTGGGTCGATTATCTTAACTATCTCTGAATTCTGCAGCGTAAACAGTGCATTTGCAATGCAAAACAAACATTCATGAACAAATTGAAATGACGTTAAAGATAATTGGATTGTAACAACAGTTGATTAATTTATGTAATAAATAAATTATTGAATCTTTAACTGCAGTTTTTTAATTATTTCAAGGTAGCTAATTTATTCACTCAATTAAGTTAAAACTAATATGATTGTACTATGGTTTTTGGTTTTTAAATTTTTCATACAATATTTAATATAAATCTTTCCAGTTGACTAACTGGAAAAGGTTGTCAATACATGCCTGTAACTGGTTGCTTGGCAACGCTTTGTTGGTAAACATTCTTTTTTTTTTTGTTGATGGCTTTGTGCGATTTACACATTTAGCCAGCGTCAAAGTAATTTTTCCAACAAGTAATACATAAATAAACAATATTTTTTTTCTGTATGATGATAATGAATGATAATAGAAATGAGAAATGACATACCACCCAACCCCTCGAGTATCTCAGTAAAGATGTGGGGCTTTACTAAGTCCTCGGGCGGACTTCTTGAGAGAATTTGAAAAGTGACGTTGCACTGTTTTGTTTCATTTGCCAACACTCATGCACACTCACGAACACTTAACGGTTAATAATCCACCATTATTTCACATTAATATTCGACATAACACAAATTTTAGAAAATAAAACATAACCGCAGACATGACTCTTTACTTTCCCGCCAAGCTAAACATTCTTTATCGAATTTGGCTATAGTATAGATCTTGTATGCAGAGTTACTAAGGCGTAATTGTTCTCTTTAACTTGTTATGCCATCTTTAATTAAATAGTTCTATTGTGACGTCACATCAAAATAAACAAGTTACAGCCCTAGTGGTTTAGTAACCTCTGTGTACTTACATTTATGATCACTGCTGCTTGCTTTTTGCTGACGCGCATAACTTTATTAATATAAATATTTAATTTAAAATTGCATGACAAATTAATGTTAATAATCATGTCTCAGTAACAACACGTACATGATCTACATCGGAACCACTTTGGATCTTTTCATTTTGACCACACCTTTCTGTTACACGTTGTATGTATAAAAGTTAATTGCAAAATGTTTGTTTGTAAATATATTTTTTTATAAAACAAGTAGGTAGTTTGTAAAAATAATAATTACAAGAAAATAATATCGTGAAATGTTGTTTTTACAAATGTGTGTGTTGAAATGTTGCGATAATATAATAATTTGTCAAACATTAGGGACCCATCGTCTTGGCGTTTCTAAACTATACTAGGGCCACCTTCACGATATTGTGAATAAATAACCTATCATCATCATCATCATCATCAGCTCATTTTATGTCCCCACTGCTGGGGCACGAGCCTTCCCTATGGATGGATAGGGAGAACGGGCCATAATCCACCACGCGGGCCCAGTGCGGATTGGTGGTTGTTAACGACTGCTAATGCAGCCGGGACCAACGGCTTTACGTGCCTTCCGAAGCACGGAGGAGCGAGAGATGATAAATTTTTAGTCACCCATCTGATGACCGGTCTTTGCGAAAGTTGCTTAACCTCAGCACTCGCAGACCGGGCGCGTTAACCACTGCGCCATCGAGCTCCTCAATAATCTATATACTGTCCCAATGCTGGGCAAAGGCCTCCATCACTGAAATCAAGTCATCGCCACAACTGATGGGTGTTGGCTTAATCACCACGTTTGCCAAATGCGGCTTGGTGATAACAAACACAGACTTCTTTTTACATAATATATTTATATTACCTTTTTGTTGTGTCAGGACGTTCGTCGCACCGCCGCTCTGGCGCTTACGACGACTCCCCCGTGGTGGACCTGGATGCAGACGATCTCCTGCCTATAGAGTATGCGGCTGATGTGGCCGCCGGTTGCCATGGCGACACCGTCAAACGGAACAACGGTCTGTACTGAGCTAAACCAAGCTATCTTACTCATCTCATCAGCTCATTTTCTATGACTCGTACTGCTGGGGCATGAGCCTTCCCGATAACGGTTCATAAGCCACAACGCGGCCCCAGTGCGGATCGGTGGTTGTTAATGACTGCTAATGCAACCGGGACCAGCGGCCTTCCGAAGCACGGAGAAGATTGAAATGATACATTTTTGGTCACCCATCCAATTAGCGAAAGTTGCTTTACCTTAGGAATCATAGACTGTTAAAGTCTGTTATAATCTGTCCTCATAATAATACCTTTATTAATTAATTACTGTGATGCCGGCTTAGAATAGCATTACCCCCAATCTTCCCGTGGGAGTCGTAGAAGGCGACAAAGGGAAAACCGCCTTCAGGAGACTGGCAGCAGCGCCTCCCTCAAACAGTAGGCCATACTGCGATCGCCAACCCGCGTGCCAAGCGTGGCGATTATGGCAAACCCCCCCCCCCCCCCCAACATGAGATCTTTGGGGGAGGCCTATGCCCAGCAGTGGGCGTCATATGGCTGACGATGACTATAAAATTGGAAATGTTTGTTTAATAATGTGTATGTATTTAAGTAACCTATTAATCGTTTTCCATAGTCTTCCATAGAGAAACGAGCGAAGACTGGAGCGTAGCGTCACTCATGAGTTGTCCGAAACACAGTCTGCTAACAGACAGCGCAACCGACACACTACCCTCGAGTGAAAAGTGAGTTAAATCAAAAATTTCAATTTTCAAATTTACGAAAAGAAATGTTTTAAAGCTTTTTCTATTTATATTTATTTATATTTTATTTTGTATTTATTATTATGTTATAGCAAGTGGTGTCGGGTGATCACGGGTGATGATATAATGAGAATGAGTCTGAGGTATATACCTTTGGAGAGAAGTCGGAATTTTACTTTGTTTTTTTTTTTTTAAGTTAACGTGACTTTTGTTTTGTCTTTAAAGCTTTTTGTTTTCATTGGTGGAGGTTTAATATCTGTTTTTGAGTTTTACATCTTTTATTTTATTTCTTGATTTTATGTCTTTACCAGTACTAGTGTTTATGTTGTACAAATTGCTCTTTGAAGTGTCAGTTGTGACAAATGCACTTTTTTGTGATTAGTCAGTAGATGTCAAGCAGAAGAAAATTCAGCCACTTTTAAAATGCATGCGAATTAAATAATTTTCAAATGTTTGGCTTTTTATATTTGATCGCTGATTTTTAGCGTTTCAATGTATTTATTGACCAAAAAAAGGGTATATTTTATTTTGTTTTTTAACTAAGAAGGTAAGTTAATTAATACAATACTATCGATGTGACCATGATTGTGTTGTGCGATGTGATTTTGACCATAGATCAGACTACGGTTTCAAGTTAAATTCAGTTGGCAATAGAGTTCCAAATGGCTCTTTAATTAATAATTAAATTAGGTTAAATAGCTGATAAAAAAATTAAAGGAGGATGTTTTATAAAATATTTCTATAGTTACATAATTCTTATAAACTCTTTCTGAGCCAGAGCTCAGAAAGAGTTTTAAGTAAAAACCTTATCATTAGCCAGAGCTAATGATAAGGTTTTCACTTAAAACTCGACTTTTGTTAAGCAATAGAGTAAGTTACTCTATTGCTAGTGACCTTGATAGTTTAAATAGTTACACAGCCATAATGTTTACAAGGGTGGTTCAATATAGATCAAATTATTTAAAAATCATTGTAAGCTATCAATCTTCATGTCTATGTTTGCCGCCAAGCAATGCAAAATACTCAAATACTGCTAGTATTTTGCATTGCGATGTTCTGGTATGTGAAGCGTATGAGATCTAGTAAAATAAGTCAGCATTAAGGTTTTCTCTGAGGCAACAGTGAAAAACTTAAAAGGCGACTTATATTCTTGTTTTTACCAACTCATCTAGTTCTTTAATTGTTCTTGTCAAGTAACTTGAGACCGTATTCCTTTAAGCATTAGGTTCAGAATATACCAGCGTGCCGTGTGCATCACATGTTTGTAAGTTGTCTCTCTTTGTTTTAGGAGCCTCTTGCAATATATTGACGAAGAGTTAATGCTCAGGTAAACGGAGGGGGGAGGGGATGGGGTCTACATTGCATGACGTTGCGATTAGATTTGTGTGTAGACAGCTTAATGTGTTTATTGATTAGAGTTGTTTTGCCGCAGTCAATTGATGTACATTCATCGTACGTTGACAGTAAAAATAACCTAACATTTGACACGCAAACTTTTTTATTTAATTTTATCACAAATATCTAAAATTTATTTATCAAAACACTCATTTATGGCCCTTAATAGAGATGTCATAGATTAAACAAAGAATTTATACGGGTATTAACGCAAACTAATTAGTAAAACTAATTAGTAAAGAACAAAGGTAACCGACATAGCCCGAAGAATTGCTAAGCTCAAGTGGCAGTGGGCAGGGCACATTGCTCGCAGGACTGATGGCCGCTGGGGCGGAGCAGTCCTCGAGTGGCGACCGCGTACCGGAAAGCGCAGTGTGGGCAGGCCTCCAACAAGGTGGACCGACGATCTGGTGAAGGTCGCGGGAAGCCGCTGGATGCGAGCAGCACAAAACCGGTCGTTGTGGAGATCCTTGGGGGAGGCCTTTGTCCAGCAGTGGACATCTTTTGGCTGAGATGATGAATTAGTAAAAAGTAAAAAGTCAGTCAACCCGTGACCACGGCCGTTGTGACTCGGTCGAAACGTCGGGTATAAAGAAGGTATGATAACCTTTTTACTAATTAGTTTGCGTTAATACCCGTTTAAATTCTTTGTTTAATTATGGAACGCGAAAGTTTAAAAGTTGTTATTAACTTACAATTTTTATGAATCATTATTTATTTTAATATTGACCATTTATCGATAGATAAATTCGCTATCGATATATACTTTATTGCTCCCACACAGATAAAGAAAAAATAGTCGATTGATTTGTTTTAAACATCAATATCTGCAATCTAAAACTTAATTAATAAACACCCAATGAACAAAAACATATTAATGACGTCATGGCATGCTATTATCATACAATTGCTATGTATTTATTGCGTTTGAATAGGTGATTGAAGACATATAAAACAAAAACTATTTTTCAGTTTACTGTCGCAAAACAATATTCACTGTTCGGAATAAAATGTATTTAAGACAACCTACATTTTTATATTTATGTAGTTACATTAGTTTGCTATAGCGGGCGGTACTACTAGTTGTAGTCATTTTAATTGAACAGACTTAACAAACTAAAGATATCAAAAAGGGTATTTTAGATTAAAATGCTTAATAATAGCTTAAGTATTTAAATAAATTAGTTGAAATAATTTGTTTATTATTTATTCCGAACAGGTGTATAAAAATCAGGAATGATGTAAATATATGTATATGTGTTGAATGAAGAAGTTTTTTATTTTGGCATGTAGTGGCAGCATGGTCGAGATAATTGTTTATAATGAGACACTAGAATATACAATATCCTATCTATGAATGAACCGTAATAATATCTTGTAAGATAGAAAGTGACATTTAGTTTGAAGTTTTTGTTATACCCTCATACTTTGTTATGTCCCACCAGCACCACTTGTTCTTTAACAATAAAAAAATAAATGCTAATAATAAATGCTTGAAAATAAACGTAACAAATAAAAACCATTTTGTATCTAACCGCACAGAACCAGAGCTTAAATAACAACAGCACTGCGTCGACCCGAGCAGCTTCTACTAAACACACGGAATTTCTACCAAAATGGTAACTTTTCTAATTTTAACAGGGCAACACTGCCGCTCACGGCCGACACGGTGGCGATGACGCAGGCTGGCAACTCCGGACTCTCGACGCACATACACGACCAACATTTGTCGCAATGCATTCAGTTGAAGCAGAACTTTTTGAACAATTCTACCACGAATATCTATCAGAATGTAGCTTCTAACTTCCAGAGTCCAATGGGTGCGTCTATGGTTTCTATAGACGATCCTCTTTGTAGAAAAATGGGTGAGACTGACATATTGTACGCCGATCACTCGGAAGGTGCCGTGATAGATTCTCCTCAAATTAGGAATACTAATTGTGAGTGTGGATTGTGTCCGAAGCCCGAGCTGAGAGATGACAATACTCTAAGCGACTTACAACGATCCGTCGCATCGAAATGCTCGTGTGACGCATGCAACTCGAACGGCGATATAATGAGCTACTACCGCAATTGTTCGAAACAAACTGCGGACTCCGGAATAGTGTACTGTGATAACTGTAAAAAACAAAAGATATCTGTGTCCAACTTCAGAGCGTTGCAAATTGCGAACCGATTGAGGATAGCGGACGACAAGATAGAGAATGGGGGGAATTCGGACGACGATTTGTGTAGAAAAATCGATATGAGCATGAATATGGAGGAGAAGACTTACGAGCATAGAAAAAGGCACAACAGACATAATTCTGATTCTGTGACTGCCGGGATTGATTTGAGTCAGTTCTGTCAATGTGAGTTAGAGAAAAATAAAAGGAAAACATCTTCGGTCGACGAGATATTTAGTAGGGTGGAGGCGAGTGGGAGGGAGACGAAGTCGGAGCTGTTGGAAGAAGAGCTGAAGGTGGGACAGAGACAGAGGAGTTTGTCCGACAGTCAGCGGGATAAGGCCAAAATTGAAGGTCAGGGTGAGTTTTGATGCTTTGTCCTTTTTTGTCAACATGTTTGTTAGATAGATACAGAGTGCTGAGTTCGAGCGAGTTAAAGTTAATTACATTTATTTTTTTATATTTGATTACCAAATAGTTTAAAATTTTACTGTTCGTGAATATTTGCTTGAAAAACACAAAAAACTTACTAACTTTAGACTTAATTATCTTAACTAAATATTGATAAGAATGACTTGTGTTACCATTGGGGTAACTTTACCTTTTTTTATTCGGTTATTTACTATGCATTAGTTATTTTAAAAATACAAAAAAAAAATTCGTTTGAGATTCGTTGATACTACAATCTATTTTAATAGGTTAGGACACTAATTTAAAACAGTTTTTCTGATGATGTGATACATAATTATAAGAAATACAACATACAAAAAATAGGAAAACAACAAAGCAACGTTGTCCAAAGATTTAGATCTCACTTTAGGTCACTAGTGACTTGTCTTTTATTGATGTTAACACTTAAAAAATCTAGGGTTATTTGAAAAAACATCAACAACCTCGCACGACTAGATAGCTAACATAATAGACAACAACATTTGTTCTACGAGTTTTATCATATCTCAATATAATAATTAAAAATGATTTTCTAAGCTTTTATTGTACTGTCGTGACATTTGTAAGTCTATGTTCCATTCACATACGAAAAGGCGACGCGTGCGACGCTCGCGATGCGATGCGCACAGAGATAAGAACATTCAGACGTAAAATTAAATTGATATTTATTTTTGTATGAAAGTAAAATGTGTCAAATTACAAATGTTGAAAAAATTTCCACGAGCAGGATTTGAACCTGCACCCCCAAGCCAAAGGCGCCCATTCAATGTCAACAAATACCGTCACTAACATCCGATCAAAATATTTTTACAAATATTAAAGATCAGTTAAAAAGTAGGCAAGCTATTTATAAAATGTTCAAATAATTTTTAACGCAAATTTTGTTGCGAACAAATTACAAAAACACAAATGTTAAAAAATTTCCACGAGCAGGATTTAAACCTGCACCCTTCAGACCTTTGGCTTTCAAAGTAGAAAGTGTTGAATAATTTCGGCGGGCTGGTTAGAACCACGATAGCTCAATTGGAAGAGCTCCTGACCCGGTATGTCAGAAGGGTGCAGGTTCAAATCCTGCTCGTGGAAATGTTTTCAAAATTTTTTCAACATTTCTGTTTTTGTAATTTGTTTCCAACAAAATATGCGTTAAAAATTATGTGTCAAGTTATCAAAAGTCGTAGAACAAATGTTGTTGTTTATGATGTTAGCTACCTAGTCTTGCGAGGTTGTTGATGTTCTACAAATTATCTTGTATATTAATGTTTACCAACTGCTTAATATTAAACATTTAAAATTCAATACCAGCATTTTCTGTTTCTCAAGCGCTTTCATGTGTTATATCAGGAGAGGACGGCGCGGGGGGCGAAGCGCCCGTGGTGCCTCCGCGACGGGGGCGGGGTCGGCGGACGCATACCCCGCCGCGCCCCGCCCCCAACGGGCTCCCGCCCACGCCCAAGGTGCATATGGGGGCGTGCTTCTCTAAGGTACGTGCCAACATAAAAATACAGGGTTTTTTTTCCTTTAGTTGATGGCTTCATGCGATTTGCACATTTAGCTAGTACCAAAGTAATTTTCTTACAAGTAATACATATAAATAAACAATATTTCCTTCATGTATGATGATGATGAATAGTCAAAGTCAAAGTCAAAGTCAAACATTTATTTGCACAATATTGTGTACAGTACATTGAGATGAGCGACAATGTTGAGCAGGGTCAACAATATTCTGCCTTAATTTTGTAGGCATGCAAATTCCAACACAATATAAAATTTAAAAAAAAAATACACAACATACTTATATAAATGCAAATTAATTTAAATAATTATATGATGAAATTTCAATAGAATATATAAATTATTAATCCATTACAACTTGTCAATGAATATTGCAATGAACTAATTAAAAGTAAATAGACTACCTATAATTATATTTTTTTGTTCATGTACTCAATAATGGAGTAAAAATTATGCTGTAAGAGCCATTGAAATAACTTTTTTTAAATACATTTTTGTCTAGTGGCTGATCAATAATGTCCAACGGTAGTTTATTAAATATTTTGATAGCCATATAGTAAGCATTTTTTTGAAATAAATAATAAATATAAATATATTTTATTCAACATTCCAGGTACAAGTTATTTTCTTATTCTAATAATTATACACAATTTTTTTATTTTTTTTTAACATAAAATTTTATGAGATTTACGTTGGCAGCTGTGGTAACCTTAATTTACATTTGGGTATGGCTAATTTATTCTTTCTCGAATTTCGTATATTTGATCTACTACTGAATGTTAATAGAAATGAGAAGTGAGAAATGATATACTCTCCAACCCCTCAGTGAAGATGTGGTGCTTTAATAAAGACCTCACGCGGACTTCTTGAGAGAATTGGAAGAGTGACGTTACATTGTTTTGTTCCATTTGCCAACACTCATGCACGCTCACGAATACTTAACGGTTAAAATCCACCATTATTTCACATTAATATTCGACATAACACAAATTTTAGAAAATTAAACAAAACCGCAGACATGACTCTTCACTTTCCCGCCAAGAAGTCCATTATCATCAGCTCCTTTTGTCCCCACTGCTGGGCACGAGCCTTCCCTATGGATGGATAGGGAGAACGGGCCATAAACCACCACGCGGGCCCAGTGCGGATTGGTGATTGTTAACGACTACTAATGCAGCCGGGGCCAACGGCTTTACGTGCCTTCCGAAGCACGGAGGAGATCGAGATGATACATTTTTGGGTCACCCATCCGATGACCGGCCTTTGCGAAAGTTGCTTAACACCAGCACTCGCAGACCGGGCGCGTTAACCACTGCGCTATCGAGCTCCTCCATAGAAGAAGTCCATATACAGGGTTATTTGTAGACGTCATAGAGCACAGAATAAAGAGATTGCAGTAAATAAGCTTTAATAATCGCACTCGATCAACACACACATATAAACAGCCCCTCACTTACACGAAACCTCGCAACATCTGCGCTCGGAATGGTTTGAGATGTTCCGAGATTCCGTGTCCGTGTGAGGATCTATGTGTTGTGTGCGTTGGTCCAGCGCGTATGCATGAAGCTTACCTTTCGGGTATCCTTATTATTGTGGCTAATGACGTGATTGTACGCTTGCAGGTGTTCAACGGCTGCCCGCTGCGGATAAACTGTACGGCGTCATGGATACACCCCGACACTAGGGATCAACATATTCTTATTGGTGAGTATTTGTTTTCTGTAGGGAATTCGCTTTTTCTTAAGAGGGTGCAGCGCGGAATTTGAAACTTTACGTGTTTTTAAGTCACTGGTGCTAGGTCATATACATCAAAAGGACTAGTGTAGGTTAGCTTGATCCTTTCACAAGGTCATGGTTGTCTTGGAATTTGAAACAAATACCCAGAAACTGCATAAACAATACGTAAAATAATAATATCTAAAAACTTATTTCTTCAGAAACTTTGTAAATATAGCACAAATGAAACAATGATCAGACATCAAAATGTTTGTATTGATATTCCGCAGGCCACTGTTGTCTTATTTTTCAATTAAAAAATATGAATATGAAAATATTAAGACTTTTCTTATTTTTTACCCAAACGCCTATGATTTTACGAAAGTAAACATTGCTCTAATTAAATCACCAGCCTACTCTGTACAGATATTAGTGTGCGTGCGTATTCTTGTCGTGCGCCGTTGTCACACCACTGCCACGCGCCGCTCGCTCGCTATCATAAAGAAACTTGAAACTCGCAGTTTTGCGTCCGCGCTGCACCCCCTTAAGCTTTATTCAAAACTTAAAAAGTATTTGTAGCGTTAGATCAGTAGTGACAGTTTATCTTCACACACTTCATGCTACCGAAAATGCTGATGCGAAACATTTCATGTTCCACCCTAGGACCTAGGAATTAGCAAATAGATAGCGTAGGTAGGCGATAGTGCAGGAATTAAAAAAATAAATTGTACTGCCTTTTTCAAAATTATTTTCTGGATTTTATTATGTTCTATCCCGCGGGCCTTACCGATGCTCTCTCGGACATAAACATTGAAACGAAATGATTAACTTAGCTATACTAACACGATTATAAACACAAACTTATTAAAACGAAACTATTATCTTACTTACTAGCTTATCTAAGGTCGTTCGGAACAGTAGGTAAATCTAAAGTTTGGTGTAAAAATAACTATTCCGTAGCCTATCCTTTTCTCTCTCTTACTGCTATATTTGGTGGTATCATCATCATCATCATCATCATCATCATCATCATCATCATCATCTCAGCCAAAAGACGTCCACTGCTGGACAAAGGCCTCCCCCAAGGATATGAGGGGTATTTGCCGTAATCGCCACGCTTGGCAGGCGGGTTGGCGATCGCAGTAGGTTGAGGGTAACCTCAGAGAGATGCTGCTGCCCATCCTCTGGAATGGTCCTTTAGTCGGCTTTTACGACACCCACGGGAAGAGATGGGGTGGTGCAATTCTTTATCCCCGCCACCACACAGGGTATTTGGTGGTATACGACTGTGAAACTGTGAGGCCTGCGACTGCGAGCGTGGCGGGCGCATTCGGGGGCGGGGCGTGGGGGCGGCGTGGCACGCAAACATTGACAGTCCCACTCACACATTGATAGCTCGGTTGTTCGGGCACTGCGCGACAGCAAGAGATTTTACAAATACATATTTTTCAATTATCTCGCCCTTAGTGTTTCCTCTTAATATATTGGACACCATACTTTAACTTTGTAAAACCAATGAAAAAATTTAACGTTTATTATAATTAAATATGGCTTAGGAACTATGTCGCAGATTTTAAAGTTAATTGAGTAATCTATTTTCACGCAGCTGTGAGATATTCAAATGATTTTTTCTGTTATCTCATTATCCTCCTATTTTCTAATGTCTCGTGTCAATATATGAAATAAATATTTTTTCTTTCCTTATTTTCTTTCGAAGCCTTGGTTGCTTTTTATTATCTTAGTTTTCTTTTCTTTCATAAGTGAAACAAAAACTCATGATATATATGTTTCATATCTCATAGATGTTTTTTTTTGTCACAATTTCTGTGGCAGAATTGACTATTAAGTGTTTTGTGGAAAAGAAATGGATAAAGCAGTGATGCCGAAATCTATATAGAGTTGTAGAATTTAAATTCCTGTCTAAAGTAGTAATTATGCGTATCCCCAGGTGCTGAAGAAGGTATTTACACGTTGAACCTGAACGAACTGCACGAGACGGCGATGGACCAGCTGTGCCCGCGCCGGACCATATGGCTCTACGTCATCAAGGACGTGCTTATGTCACTCTCCGGTGAGTTTGCGTTATGAACCTTATGTCCTTGTACAGAAGGTGTACATTTGTTAGCAAGTACCATATGGCTCTATGTCATCATTAACGACGTGCTTGTATCACTCTCCGTTGAGTTTGTATTATGAACCTTATGTCTTAATAGAGAAAGGCGGCTTCGGGTTGTTAGTCCTGTCAACTAATTAATAACAGTCCCATTAACACATTAATAATAGTCTTGATAGCCTACCTGGGTAGTAATATGCTTGTTTTTGGCAAGGTTCAATGGGTTCATGGGTTCTCTCATTCAACCAGAACATCTGTCCGTTCAAGATCCACCGAAGTTTCGAGAATCAAGAAAACTATAGGTATTGCTCCGTTTCCAGGCAAAACCCCTTCGTTATACCGACACGAGTTGCTCGCGCTAATTGGCAGCGCTAGAGGTGGCAGGTCACTCCGCGTGCTGCCTCCGCGACTGCTGCCAAGGCGGTTTGCGCTCACCACACGTGTACCTGATACCAGAGGTCAGTGGATGATGATAATACTTTCCTTTCAGCGATCGTTCGAACCAGTTCTTTCATCGCCAGCTCATTTGATGTCCCCACCGCTGGGGCACGAGCACGAGTACTTTCTCAAAGTCTACTCGTCGGATAGATGACTAAAAATGTATTATCACGAGCTCCATCGAGTTTAAAAGCCATGTTAGGAGGCCGGCGGTCGGTCAGCTAAAATGGGGAGGCTATTTACTAACGGAATACCAAAATGATTTGCAATTAAAGCATTATTTGTTGTACTTGTGATGTTATTCGGATTAAGACCGTATTTATTTAGGCCAGTATTAAAAAAATATTTAAAATACCAAATTCAAAATAAACGCGAATAGGGTACTTATTTGACTACAATGAAAATATAGATCAAACTGTTGTTAACTTAACAGTAAAAAATAAGTATAATTTTTATAAAAAATCATTTATAAAATAATTAAATTTTTATGATTGACCACGTGATCGAAAACGCACGGGATTGGTCACGTGATGTCGTGACGTCATTTGCAAGCAATACAAAGATGTCACTCGGAAGTTTTGCATGGTGTGATTTGACAGCTAACAGTTTGTTTACATGCAACTGACACGACATCACGTGACCTGCATGCATCGTTTTGGCGGCTATTTTATTCATTTGAATTTTAATGGCGATTTTCATTAAAAATAAAGAAATTCACAACAAATTAATCAAATTGCAAATATATTATGCTATAATGAACCATTAGACAATATTTTTCTAAAACCTGTCAAATACCCTATTGCAGTTTTGTATGGAGACTACAGGAACTCGGAATTTCGTTTGTGTGAAATTCAGTCCATGAGACTCCAAAGAGACGCCAGCACCACATTTCAAAAATTTCATTATGATGTAGCGGCTCCACCTACCGCATACGCCGCACATTGACACGAAGCAAAACACCTTCTCAACTGTGTCAACAGATGGCGCCACAAACGCATACCAACGACGTTGCCATACTACGACGATAAAATAGTATGGGAAGCCTGCATCGCGGTAGCGAAGTTTCACCAAGTCCTTCGCTATATATAGCACCTCCAACTTACATCCGTTGGACCTCGGTCCCCGAGCTATACCACCCAGCTCGGAGGAAGATCTTCCCTTTGGCCTTCCTCAATGTGGCATTTCTACCTACCACCAGGCTTCCCTACAATTCCATTATCTAATTATTCCACAATTTATGATTCCATTATTTGGTGCGACAAAGGAACGAGTTACCAAATTTTTTTGCGCGATAGAATTGCGTGTTTGTCTATTTTGAGTGTTCGTCCTCATAGGTTGCATGCGGTGCGCGGTGGCTCGCAATCCGTACAACGGATACAAGTATCTGTGCGGCGCGACGCCCGCGGGACTCTTCCTCATGCAGTGGTACGACCCGCTGAGGAAGTTCATGCTGCTGAAGGTACGTTTAATGTTGTAGTCGTAAATTTAAGAGCTAATTTGTATGATTGTGGTTTCAGATAATTTTACGCAAATTTTATATATTAATTTATTTATTTAAATTTTTGCAACTTAATTATTACTACATGGCGGACTTAATGCCTGAGGCATTCTCTACCACAGATCTACCACAGATCAGACAACCATAGGGTGGTGCAGAGATTACATTGGTAGGTGCAATTAAGTGCAATAACTTAAGTGGATATTTTATTGCATATAAATTTTGTTGTAAACAAATTACATGTTGAAAAAATTCCACGAGCGGGATTCGAACCCGCACCCTATGCCACATGCCGGGTCAGGTGCACTTCCAACTATGCTATCGTGGCTCAACCCAACTCGCCGAAATTAATCAACACTATCTACTCTTATTTTGTAAGCCAAAGGAGCCCTGTTCAATGTCGACAACTACGTCATCAACATCCGATCTCAATATTTTTACAAATATTGAATGAGGCGGTTAGTTAACCGTTCCAAAGGCAATGCCAGCTTTGCGACCACTAATTTTGAACCTTACACTCTTGGAATATGATAGAAAAGCAACAATAATAGATAATTGTTTTTTTTTTATTTCATATTTTTATATAAAATACAGTGAAAAAATTAAACGCCCACCGGACCCAGCCAGGAATCGAACCTGGGTCTTCCGCAATCCGGGCGGCTGCACTGACCGTTATGCTACCGGGAAGGCTGACGTAAGCGCTGAATTTTGTCACTGCTTTTTGACTTTTTGAAATGCTTTAGAGCTTTTTTTTTTCACTGTATTTTATATAAAAATATTTAATTCAGCTTAAGTGTAGCAATTAACACTTAAAAATAATAGTTTTTTTTTATTTGTTCACAAAACTGATTACATATGAACACAACCTGCTTAAATAACTGAATACTCTCAAATACAGTAACTTTGTAACCTTATAAAATTTGAAGAACCGAGTTATAAAATTTCTTGTTATTTATTTTATAGAATATAGAATGTGTCCTCCCAACCCCACTGCTGGTGTTCGAGCTGATCATCACGCCGGAGCTGGAGTACCCGCTGCTCTGTATCGGGGCGACGCGGAAGCCACTACGCCTCAACTTGCTCAATATTAACTCAGGTATAATAAATTTGATACAAATTGTATGTTTGTCCTTTTAAATTTTCTTTTAGTTGACTGCTTCGTATCTCAGTAAAGATGTGGGGAATTTACTGACACCCGTATTTATAAACAAGCCATTACTCGCTACTTAGCAATTACTTTGTTAAGGGGTGCCGCGCGGAATTTCGAAAATTTACGTGTTTTTAAGTCACTGGTGCTAGGCGCTGAATAGGTCATATACATTAAAAGGACTAGTGCAGGTTAGCTTGATCCTTTCACAAGGTCATGGTTGTCTTGGAATTTGAAACAAATACCAAGAAACTGCATAAACAATACGTAAAAGTAATGATATCTAAAAATCACTAATATTGCTTGGCTAAGAATTCTAACTTTTGACGTTTCTAACGTCATCGGGTTTCTTAACTGAAGCATAAGATCTGTTTTAGGCCCGATTTTTCAATCTTCAGATAAGTTTTATCCTACGAACAATATTGTCGTATTGACATATTTTCTAAGGAGAACTGACATTATGTCAAAATTAAATTTTGATCAATGAATAAATTTTAACTGACGATTGAAAAATCGGCCCGCAATTACTTTTGCTTAAGTAAAAGGTTTTACTCGTTTATAAATACGGGTGTATGACTTCTTGAGCTCACGCGGACTTCTTGAGTGTATTTTAAATATGTTTATCCGTTGTCTAGTAACCATTTAACTAGTTTCATAACGAAGCTTCTCTTGGGCTAGATAATTGCTGTGAGTGTAGGAAAGTTTATGTTTTTTTAATTTAATTTGTACATCTAACAAATTAAAGTTAATAATTATGTCTCTATAACCATACATACAAGATCTAAATCGGATACTCTTTGGATCATTTCATTTTGACCTTTCTGTTACACGTTGTATACCCTTCCATCCTGCCCCCTAACCGCGTAACACTCTCGCTTTCGATCGCTTTGTAGGCGAAGCCCTCGCCTCGCTTTCTAATATAATATCGAAATATAATATCGAATAATATCGAAAGCTATAGCCTATAGCTTTCGATATTGCTTTCATATTGCTTTCGAAATGACAAGATGACGCCTCCTCCTCGCCTCGCCCTCAAAGCGATCGAAAGCGAGAGTGTTAGGCGGTCGACCCCCTGATTTTGTGTAAAGCGACGCCTATATGAAGCGGTAAGTTGACCCCTGTGCGCCAAGTAATAAGGTGTGATATCCCTTGGCGTAGACGGAGAAGAGATTGCACATGTCCAGGAATACATTTATCTTGGCCAAATAGTCTCCTTCCAGGCGAGGCAAGAAAAAGAGGTCGAACGCCAGATTGAGAACGCTTGGAGGAGCTTTTGGTCAATGAAAGAGTTTATGAAGGGCGACCTTCAAATGTCACTAAAACGTAAACTAGTGGACATTATTATTCTCCCCATCTTGACGTATGGTGCTCAGACTTGGTCTTTGACGGAAGCTTCGAAGTCTAGGCTCAGGGTGTGCCAGCGAGCGATAGAGCGCAGCATTTTAGGAGTAAAGCGACAAGACCGCGTTCGAAACACAGAGCTGCGCTCTCGCACGAAAATTGCTGACGTAACTCGAAGGGCCGCCGGGCTGAAGTGGGACTGGGCTGGTCATGTCTACCGCATGCCGAATGAGAGGTGGGTACGGATCACAACGGAGTGGACCCCACAAAATGCGAAAAGGCGACCAGGTAGACCAAGACGAAGATGGCGGGACGACCTTGATAGGTTCATAAAGGAATGGCGTGATGTTGCAGGGGACCGGAAGGTGTGGACAAAGTGTGGGGTGGCCTTTGCGCAGGAGTGGGACAGCTATGGCTTATATAATAATAATAAGCCTTGTTAAATCGGAAGTGCCGTACTATAAGTACGCACCTGCGCCAGTACTCGAAAATGGTCATGCAACGCTTTACTGGGATCGCTCTATCATTACGGACAGGACTATTGTCGCCAATAAGCCTGATATCGTGGTGGTCGACCGATCCCAGCGCCGGGCAATACTGGTAGATATCACCATACCTCACGATGAGAACCTTGTGAAAGCCGAGAAGGACAAGCTCAGTAAGTACCTTGACTTGGCTCACGAGGTTACCGCCATGTGGGATGTGGATTCAACCATTATTGTACCGATACTCGTTTCGGCAAACGGTCTGATAGCGAAGAGCCTCGATCAACACCTAGAGAGGCTCTCGCTGAAAGGTTGGGTCAAGGGTCAGATGCAAAAGGCAGTACTCCTAGACACGGCACGTATTGTCAGAAGGTTCCTCACTCTGCAGCCCTGACCACCTGTATCCGCGATACGCGGAGTTATACGAAGTATGCTTTAAACCCAGAGAAAACAAATAGATATAATAAATTAATGAGTACACAATAAAAACCTGGTGTCCATGTGGCACTGCATCCAATGTAAGGGGCCCCTCTCTTCTTGCAGACACTTCACTGGTTTATCACAACACCAGATAGTTTGGAATTAATGAATATATATAATATTCCTAATTTACCGACCGATTTATCCCGAAAATATTAAAATACACCGAAATTTCTTTGGAGCGTTCAACTGCGACGTGACAGCACCGAATATCTTGGCAAGACTGAACTACCCACATTTTACTAACATAAATTGAGTAGAATTAAAATCATCTACCTACTTGTACCGAACACCACCGGTAGCTTGGGCCCTGCCCCGCTGCTGGTGGTACTCTAGGATTAGGTTTTTATAATGTTTTATTGTTTTTATATTAAAATGTTGTAAAAATCTAGTTTTAAGAAAGAAAATAAATAAAGGAGATAATAATAATAATCCCTTGGCGCAGGCGCGACGTGGTTCCAGTCGGACGAGCTGGACGGTGCGGCCACGGCGCCGCGGGAGAGGCTGCATACGGTGCGCGCCGTGCACCAACTCAGCAAGGACGCCGTACGTATATCTATCGATATATAGTAAGAAAGAAAGTCCCGAAACTCGTATGTTTGTCTGTGTACTTACTTATCTACGTAGTAAACGTCAATATAGTACTAAATATATAGTAGAAAGTATACTACCCTATACTTTTTTTTTTACTTACTATACTTATTTTTTTTGGTGGAATTATATTATAATAGTGGCCTCCCAGTAGTCATAAATTCGACAGTATTTTTCTCAGATTCTATTAAGGCTGCACGGATTGTATCCTAAGCAATGAAAAATTAAAAAAGATAGAATGTGAGTTAGGATTTGCATTGACAGATTTCGGCCGCTCCTCTTCCATTTTTGAAATTTTGGAAAAATGTATGAAACAATGTTTATTTAATTTAATGTATTTTTTATGCATAATTTTTAAAAAAATATTAGCATTCTGCACTCCTCTATATAAACCACTAGCTGACCCGGCGGACTTTGTACCGCTTTGACAGTTTCCATCACTGAGATAAATATATATCAATGGTTTCCATGACAACAACTTAATTTTTTTTTTTGTGTTTCCCAGGTGTTGGTGTGCCACGAGAACGTGGTGGACATAATCCCGGTGCTGGGGCGAGACGACGAGCGGCGCCGCGGCAAGCTGGTGCAGCGCATACAGTTCCCCTTCAACGTCGACAGCATATGTGAGTTGCTTTTTAGGGTTCCGTAGCCAAATGGCAAAAAACGGAACCCTTATGGATTCAACATGTCTGTCTGTCTGTCTTTCTGTCTGTCCGTCCGTATGTCACAGCCACTTTTTTCCGAAACTATAAGAAATATACTGTTGAAACTTGGTAAGTAGATGTATTCCGTGAACCGCATTAAGATTTTCACACAAAAATAGAAAAAAAAAACAATAAATTTTGGGGGTTCCCCATACTTAGAACTGAAACTCAATTTTTTTTTTCATCAAACCTATACGTGTTGTGTATCTATGGATAGGTCTTCAAAAATGATATTGAGGTTTCTAATATATTTTTTTTCTAAACTGAATAGTTTTCGCGAGAGACACTTCCAAAGTGGTAAAATGTGTTTGTGTTTAAAAAGATATCGATATGTGACCATAACTCCCATTATAATTTTGTGAAAGCTTAATTACTCATCTCCCCCCTTTAGTGTGCCTGGCGGATTCGGTGCTCGCGTTCCACCGTCACGGGGTACAAGGTCGTTCGCTGCGCAACGCCGACGTCACGCAGGAGATCGGTGACCGCTCGCGGGCGTACCGGCTTCTCGGCAGCGACAAGTTAGTATATTTACAATTTTTTTAATGTTTTTTATTTTTTTTTATAGATAGCTCGGCAAATGACTCCATCCCACCTGATGGTAAGTGGAAATGGAGTCCAGACGCGAAGATAACTGGTGCAGCGTGCAAACAAACGTAGCATCAGTTAACCTCACTCAAGGTGCCTCTTCACGCCTCTTTTGAAGGACCCCATATCATAGGAAGGAGGGAAAACGTTTTTTTTTTTTTTAGAGAGTTTGCTGATTGCCTCAGACGGCATTTTCAGCTTCACCGGGCTTTTTTGGGGGCGGCGAAGAACGTAAAGGGTCACTCAAGCCGTGTGAAACGAATCACCTTTGGAGGATTTCTAGAGGGAACGGCATCGCGCACTAGTGCGCGTCCCCGTGCCCTACTAGATTCTCCGAAGGGTTCGGATCGGATCGGGAGGCGGAACCACCCGAGGGCGCCTCTAAAGGCTCGGACCTCGGCTCGGGTAGACCGGGCCGTGGAGGAGGAGAGAAGCGCCCAGGTACATGTCTGTACCTGGGGGTCGACCGCCTAACGCTCTCGCTTTCGATCGCTTTGAAGGCGAGGCGAGGACGAGGCGTCCCATTGTCATTTCGAAAGCAATATGAAAGCAATATCAAAAGCTATAGGCTATAGCTTTCGATATTATTCGATATTATATTTCGATATTATAATAGAAAGCGAGGCGAGGGCCTCGCTTTCAAAGCGATCGAAAGCGAGAGTGTTAGGCGGTTGGGGGGCTGGTATAGAGCGCGTGTGAACCGGTTCTTCGTACCCTTGTTCTACGAGTACGGTGTCTTGGACCTAAGCTAGTGTGCATGTTTAGTGTATTCTGTAAATGTGTAGTGACATTTAGAGGATCGGGCGGGGAGGGAAAACGTGTGCTGGCAGACTATTCCATTTTTTGGAGGTGCGACAAAGAAACATCATCATCATCATCATCATCATCAGCTCATTTTTAGTCCCCACTGATGGGGCACGAGCCCTCCCTATGGATGAAACCACGCGGGCCCAGTGCGGAAGGTGGTTACTTTGGACTACCACAACACATATAATGCAGCTCCTTATAACTCAAGCTAGCCTGGTACTTTGACTACCTTCCAGGTAAAGCTCCCAGAACCTCAGACTAGGTCCAGCTCCTTGTGACTCATGCTAGCCTGGTAGGTACTTTGGACTGGGGTTCTTTGGAGTGGGAGACGTATAATGAGATGGAGACTCTCTCTCTCACACTAACTGCTGGGGCTAACCTGGTAGGTAATTTGGCCTGGAGTGCTTTGGAGTGGGAGACGTATATCGAGATGGCAACTCTCCTCTTTCTTTCTGTCTATCTTTCTCTTTCTCTCACACACACACACACACACACACACACACACCCCTGTTTGTACAGACGGCCTTTCGAGGACTATGGTTTTATATCACCCATCCGAGGACTCTTTCAAAAACTATGTTAATGACGTTGTATTGCTTTTTTAATACGATGGAAAGAAACAGAACATACATTGCTAATTGACAAGTCTATTCTTGTAGCGTTATCGCAGCATTTTGTTTATTAACTTTCGTTGACCAATGCGGGGACCTAAAATACACTGCCAACGCTTGTGGAGACATCTTTCCGAGGACGTTTGTGTTAACCTTTCGAGGACCCAATCGCCGGACTAGACATGACAATCCGAGGCCTCATTTCACACACTTTCTCTTGAGCCCAGTACAGTGCGAGGACCTTGTGTTAGACTTTACACAAACTATGTGAGGACGTTTTCCCGAGTCCCGCGTATACAATACGAGGACCACTAATGTGTAAAAATAACATGTTTGAAGTACCATCTAAGAACCTTTATTTTTTAATGCTCCAACACAGTATTTTTACTATTGGCTGACAAAATGACCAATCCCGAATAATTTGTTGCGTGGAAGTGTAGGCCTTTGTTTATCAAAGAAACCTAGCGATGCTTGTGACTAAAGTCGCACGCATCGCAGTAGCCGCAGATTGCACACAAGACTCCAATACGGTGCGGACGTATTACAGCAGTCTACGGGTAGCTTCTTGTGATAATTTATTATGTTTCCTATTTCACTTACGTAATATATGATTTTATATTAAAAATATTATAATACATTTAAATCTTAAAGGTTTAGTTAACATTGTAATAACAATGTAACATTTAATAGTAAAAAGCTTAGATTTATTTTCTCAGATCTATTTATGAAAGTAGGGATTAGTCATACCTAGTCAGGACTTGTAATTGTAAGGATTAAGTAGTTTCGACTTGGCGCGGCGAAGTTTACAATAACTCGCGTTGGGGTATATGTGAACTGCTATTTTCGTATTGAGACCAAAATATTTGATTGTGTTAAAGAGGCGAAATGCACAATCTCTGACTTCAGTGATCGTAAATATTTTTTTTAAATATTACGTGGAAGTTTTATTATAAATTATCCTATTTATATTTATGGTATTAAATTAAGAATGCGCCACCGCGATAAATTGTACCCCCGCTGGGAATCAAACCAAGACTTCTGGGTCTGAGACCGGTGGTCTTATCACTAGACCACAGAGGCGGTAAAACTGGTGGTAGAATTGTCATAAAAAATATTAAAATATTTGAGAATTTTTACCGCACCTGTGGTCTAGTGGTAAGAACTCAAACCCAGAGGTCCCTAGTTCGATTCCCAGCGGGGGTACAAATTGTGCTCGGTTTGGTCGGTGGGTAGGGCTTGTTCTAATTCCGCCTGGCTAGCTACCACCATCTTATCTAAATATGTCGCCATAACAACCATGTTATCAACATTGTTGTGTTCCGGCAGTTAGAAGTTCTGGCAGGTTCTGGTAGGTAGTTAGTTAGTAGTTACTCTAAGTAATGGCTACTTATAAAAAAAGTCACTTATGGATAAAATGTTTAAATAATTTTTAACGCAAATTTTGTTGCGAACAAATTACAAAAAACTTATGGATAATTAAAATTTGCCCGTGACTCCATTCGTAAGAGCTATAAAAATGATTATAAAGGATATTAAATATTTTTTTTACCTTAAGAAGTTCGTATACACCACTATGAATGGTGGTGGTGTGAGAACACAATACCACAGAGAAGTTAAACTGTGTCTATGATCTGACCCAACTGATTTAGATGTAACACCGTATTTTTTTAGATAATTATGCTTTCTAACAAAGAAAACTGAATCAAAATCTGTTGAGCGGTTTGTGTGTGATAAAGTACCTAACAAACAAATAGACAGACGGACAAACAAAAATTCTAAGATTTAAAAAAATATATATTTAGGGTATGTTTTTTTTTGGAGAGTTTGCTGATGGCATTTTCAGCTTCACCGGGCTTTTTTTTCAGGGGCGGCGAGAAACGTAAAGGGTTCCTCAAGCCGTGTGAAACTTATCACCTTCTGAGGTTTTCTAGAGGTAACGGCATCACGCACTAGTGGCTGTCCCCGTGCCCTACTAGATTCTTCGAGGGGTTCGGATCGGATCGGGGGGATCAACCCGAGGGCGCTTCTAAAGGCTCGGACCTCGGCTCGGGTTGACCGGGTCGTGGTGGTGGGGAGAAGCGTATATGAACCGGCTCGTCGTACCCTTGTTCTACGAATACGGTGTCTTGGGCCTAAGTTAGTGTGCATGTTTAGTGTATTCTGTAAATGTGTAGTGGCATTTAGAGGATCGGGCGGGGGGGGTTCGCAACTTATATACTTTATTTCTTCTTTTATATGCAGTTACATTTAAATAAATAAAAAGTAAATATGGTAAGAAGAAAGACAAAGTGTTGAAAAAATTCCACGAGTGGGATTCGAACCCGTACCCCATGACTCTCTGTTCAATGAGCTCTATTCAATGTCGACAACTACGTCATCAACATCCGATCTTAATATTTTTACAAATATTGAAAGATCAGTTAAGAATTGGGCAAGCTATATTTACGATTCTTTACATATAATTTTACGCAAATAGCAACGAGCAAACAAATTAGAATTTGAAAAATACGAAGTGTTGAAAAACAATCCACGAGCGGGATTCGAACCCGCACCCATGCCAGGTCAGGTGCACTGCCAACTATGCTATCGTGGCTCAATCACAACAATATTTCGCAAATATGCGTAAAATAATATGTAAATTATCATAAATATAGCTTGCCTAATTCTTAACTGATCTTTCAATATTTTTAAAAATATTATCATCGGATGTTGATGACGTAGTGGTCGACATTGAATAGAGCTCCTTTGGCTTATAAAGTAAAAGTAGATAGTGTTGATTAATTTCGGCGAGTTGGATTGAGCCACGATAGCGTACACATGACTCGTCATGTCATGGGGTGCGGGTTCGAATCCCGCTCGTGGATTTTTTTCAACACGTTGTTTTTTTTCAATTACTTATACATTTTTGTTTTTGTTATGATAATGTTTGATCACATATTTTACTATACAGTTACATTTTATTATACAGTTACTATTCTTCGTATTCAACACAATAACCAATCACAATATTTGTACTGTTTGTCACTGAGGAGTTCTATGGGGCATTCCAGTAATCAACGACCCTTTGTCCACTGATTGGTACCTAACCAACTACTATTCTTTGTATTCAAAACATTAATTAATCATAACATGTGTACTGTTCTTTATTGAGGAGTTCCATAGAGTATCTCTGTAGTTCACAATCCTTTATCTATTGATAGGTACCTTACCAGCTATTTTCTTTTGTATTCAATACAATAACTAACCACAATATGTGTACTATTGATAACTAAAGAGTTATATGTAGTATCTCAGTAATCCTCGACCCTTCGTCCACTGATAGGTACCTAACCAACTATTTTTCTTCGTATTCAACACAATAACCAATCACAATATGTTTACTGTTTGTCACTGAGGAGTTCTGTGAGGCATTTCAGTAATCCACGACCCTTTGTCCACTGCTATGTACCTAACTAACTATTATTCTTTGTATTCAATACAATAACTAATCATAATATATGTACTGTTCTTTATTGAGGAGTTCCATAGAGTATCTCTGTAGTTCACGATCTTTTGTCTACTGATAGGTACCTAACCAGCTATTTTTTTTTGTATTCAATACAATAACTAACCACAATATGTGTACTGTTGATAACTAAAGAGTTCTATATGGTATCTCAGTAATCCACGACCCTTCGTCCACTGATAGGTACCTAACCAGTTACTATTCTTCGTAATCAACAGAATAACCAATCACAATATTTGTACTGTTTGTCACTGAGGAGTTCTATGGGGCATTCCAGTAATCCACGACCCTTTGTCCACTGATTGGTACCTAACCAACTACTATTCTTCGTATTCAATACAATAACTATTCATATTATGTGTACTGTTCTTTATTGAGGAGTTCCATAGAGTATCTCTGTAGTTCACGATCTTTTGTCTACTGATAGGTACCTAACCAGCTATTTTTTTTTTGTATTCAATACAATAACTAACCACAATATGTGTACTGTTGATACCTAAAGAGTTGTATGTGGTATCTCAGTAATCCTCGACCCTTCGTCCACTGATAGGTACCTAACCAACTACTTTTCTTCGTATTCAACACAATAACCAATCACAATATGTGAACTGTTCGTCATTCAGGAGATCCATAGGATATCTCCGAAGTCTGTGATGTTTGATTATTGATGGGTACCTAACCAGCTAGTTTATTTCGTATTGCATATTAAAAAGCTTGTTTTTAAAAAGGTTTTTTATTTTTTAAAGTTTATTTTTACTTTTTTAATATTTTATATTTCTCTATGTTTAGCTAGTGCTAAACTATTTTTTTCTAAGAAGCAATGTCGTTTGTGGATATCGCTTTCATTAGCAATCTTTTCCTGTCGCTTCAATTTCGCCTTCTCTAAACGTCTCTTTCTTTGTGTAGTAGTTTCTTTTTTGTTCATGTTGTTCCCACGAGTATAGTACAAAAACGGCCCATCCCCAGAGGTCCATTGTAGGGGATAGGTATAAGGGCTTCAGTACAACAGGGTTCGACCTGGTACCCTGAGGCGCAACGTTAGCAATATGACATGTTTATACACCCTCATACCATTCAGCCCTCGGCACGTGCTCACCTTAGCATTGGGTCATCCATCTAATCCATCAAATTTATTTATTTTTATTGATTTAAACATTTGCAACATATAAAGTAACAGCAAATATTACATGGCGGACTTAATGCCTGAGTCATTCTCTACCAGACAACTTTAGGGTGATGCAGAGATAACATTGGTAGGTTCAACAAGATATATTATAAATAATTTAAATGTAAGTATATAACACATGCATAAATATTGTATATACATAAACATATAATTACGTGCATTGTAAATACGTAAACTACAATAAATAAACATACATAAAATACATAAGTAGTTCTAATAGGACGTTATTAAGATGATTCTGCCATGATTTTATCAAACAAGAGCTCGCGGACTTTCTTTATGTAGCCATCCTGATTTCGAGAGGCTGCGCGTTCTACAGGAGAATGGATTGAAAAAAACAATGAACAAAACCAGATGTATGAGAGGGACAGAAATGAAGATGATTATTTGAGGACCGGAGATTTTTACTCTGAAAGGAGCAAAGAAGCATCTAATCAAAGACAGAATCCACATTCATAACAAACGGAACGAACGAACGAACGAACTTATTTTCCAGAGCCTATCTCTATATATCTTCCAGCTATCTTATCTATTATATATATATATCTTCCAGCTCCATCATCATACCCTGGTTACCATCTAGCACCAAAGTACTCGTCAAGATGAATCATACGAGCCCAAACTTGATGGGGTTGTGTCGTTTAATTACCGAGTTCCTGTGTCCATCTTCTAGCTCCATTATCAGACCCTGGTTACAATATATTGTAACCAGGTGCTATAGCACCAAAGTACTCGTCAAGACGAACCATACGAGCCCAAACTCGATGGGGTTGTGTCGTTTAATTACCGAGTTCCTATGGCCATCTTTCAGCTCCATCATCAAACTCTGGTTACCATCTAGCACCAAAGTACTCATCAAGACGGATCAAACGAGTCCAAACTCGATGGGGTTGTGTCGTTTAACTACCGAGTTCCTGTGGGTATCTTGTTACCATTTCCAAACTCAATGGGGTTGTGTCGTTTAACTACCGAGTTCCTGTGGGTATCTGGTTACCATTTAGCACCAAAGTACTCGTCAAGACGAACCATACGAACCCAAACTCGATGGGGTTGTGTCGTTTAATTACCGAGTTCCTATGGCCATCTTCCAGCTCCATCATCAGACCCTAGTTACCATTTAGCACCAAAGTTCTCGTCAAGACGAATCTAATGAGTCCAAACTCGATGGGGTTGTGTCATTTAACAACCAAGTTCCTATGGCCACCTTCCGGTTTCATCATCAGATCAGCTTCATGTATTAATAATTTTGCATTGTCATCCGCTTTACACTTGCATGCAAAATTTTAGCTCAATCGGTAACCGGGTAAGTGGATCATATTTAACTTGCAGATTTGATTACAGACACCGGGACAGGTGAATGAAACTAAATAAAAGCTTGTAAAAATGGAACCATCTCGGGAAAAATATCTATCGATCAAAAAAAAAATCATCCAAATCGGTGCATAAATGACGGAGATATGCGCGAACAAACACATAAAAAAAACATATAGGTACAACCGAATTGATAACCTCCTAAATTGTGTTATGAAAATCAGGAACAACGACGGTACTACAACAACCCAGATCTAGGACAATATAGAAAAAGTTCATTTTTCTATATGATGACCTCGGAGATGGTGACATCAGAGTCCAGCGTGCGAGCCACTCGAATAGGGAGGTCTTTGAGAATGAAGGTTGCATTAAAAGTTATGATCATCTATTTAAAAAATACTTACTTTGCTTACATTCTTTGTTCTTACAAAACGAGGACGGAAAAACAACACTCTTTGATAACGACGTGAAAATCTATCCATATGAGGACCTAAATACACTTTGTCAGATACTGATACTAATCCGAGGTCTTGAGTGTAAAGTTTACACATTAGTCCTCAGACAGTACTACATACATGACTCATGTGTATAGCAAGTGTGTATAAATCGATAGTGGCGCCGCCTGGTGTTCACACTCTGTCGGGGTGTGTACAGAAATTTCCAAGACCAATCCGAGGATTTCTTGACTTTTCTTTATTAAGTATATAGAAAGGTTCAAAATCGCACGTAGAGTACGATGCAGTAGTCAAGTCAAACCGAGGACTCGCAAAAAAGTCCTCGGATTGAAAACGTCCTCGGATGTTCCTTGTGTATTCAGGCCTACGTCCTCGTATGGTACTTAAAACAAACACACACACACACACACACACTCACACACTGCTGGGGCTAGCCTAGTAGGTATTTTGGAGTGGGAGACGTATAATGAGATGGAGACTCTCCCTCTCTTTCTCTCTCTCACTGCTGGGGCTAGCCTGGTAGGTACTTTGGACTGGGGTGCTTTGGAGTGGGAGACGTATAATGAGATGGAGACTCTCCCTCTCTTTCTCTCTCTCACTGCTGGGGCTAGCCTGGTAGGTACTTTGGACTGGGGTGCTTTGGAGTGGGAGACGTATAATGAGATGGAGACTCTCCCTCTCTTTCTCTCTCTCACTGCTGGGGCTAGCCTGGTAGGTACTTTGGACTGGGGTGCTTTGGAGTGGGAGACGTATAATGAGATGGAGACTCTCCCGCTCTTTCTTTTTCACTGCTGGGGCTAGCCTGGTAGGTACTTTGGACTGGGGTGCTTTGGAGTGGGCGACGTATAATGAGATGGAGACTCTCTCTCTCTCTCTCTCACTCACATACACACTGCTGGGGCACGAGCCTTCCCTATGGATGGTAACACCACAGGAAGAACGGGCCGTAAACCACCACGCGGGCCCAGTAGAGACTGCTAATGCACCGGGACCGACGGCTTTACGTGCCTTCTGAGGAGCTCGGAGTTCTCGAAATTTTGAAGAAACATCACCATCACAATCTTCACCAACTCATTTTATGTCACTGCTGGGGCACGAGCATGTCTTATGGATGATTGGCGGAACGGGCCATAAACCACCACGCAGGCCCAGTGCGGATTTACTGCTAATGCAGCTGGGACCAACGGCTTTAAGTGCTATTCGAAGCAAGGAGCTTGAGTTGATAAATTTTTGGTCCCACCCATCCGATAACCGGCCTTTTCAAAAGTTGCTCAACCTAATCGAAGAGCGGGCGCGTTAACCACTGCGCCATCGAACGAATTAGGTATAATATAACTGTGGCTTTTTATGCCTAAAACTGAAAAATATGTTTTTAATTTTTTCCAGAGTTGTCGTCCTAGAATCGCATATTCTACAAAACAACACGCTATCCAGTGAAGACGGAAACGACCTTTACATCCTGGCTGGACACGAAGCCTCCTATTAAAGGAACCTACTTCACAACACGACGTAAAGTATGTATGTAGTACTAACAACTGAAAAGTAGAAACAAGAGAAGACAATTCTATACGTGTTTATAAGTCTGTATTACAGATATAGCGTATTTATTACAGTATGGTAACTTATTTTAGAGTAATTATTAACAGGATTAATATCAATGATATTATTATAAAGTAAAAAAAGGTAGATACGTTACTTGCACCTCGCAGACAAACAGAATCAAGAAGGCAATTGGGTAATTTGTCATCTTGGCGGGAAAGTGAAGAGTCACGTCTGCGGTTTTGTTTTATTTTTTAAAATTTGTGTTATGTCGGATATTAATGTGAAATAATGGTGGTTTAATAACCGTTAAGTGTTCGTGAGTGTGCGTGAGTGTTGGTGAATGAAACGAAACAGTGCAACGTCACTTTTCAAATTCTCTCAAGAAGTCCGCCCGAGGACTTTTCTCACTTCCCATTTCTATTATCATTCATCATCATCATCATACAGGAAAGAAATGATTGTTTATTTACGTATTACTTGTAAGAAAAATTACTTTGACACTGGCTAAATGTGCTAATCGCACGAAGCCATCAACTAAAGGAAAAAAAATGGGTAATTGACTTGTTAGTCATAGAGAAACTTTTTAGCAACTGTCAAAACGATTGTGTCCCTTTAAGACTCAACCGTAAGCATTTCTTTTGTGTTTCCCTAAAATATCCTTTCAGTTTAAATATCCGAAAAGACGCAACGAAAAGACACTAGGTAGTAACATATATATATTTATTTAATTTAGATACATTAATTATCCCTCTACAAATACAAAATTGATCACTACATAATAATAATAAATATGTCATCGCCCTTTAAGACAAAATTCCATTTTTAGATTGAGTTTTCTTTATAAAATTGCCAAATTACAGACACTAGCTTATAATTTGTTCTTATTTATATAATAATGTTATTTATTCATTTTACATAATTCGACAATGTATTAAAATTTTAGTTAACCCTTTATAAGGCAGTGGCATATATATTGCCACCATATTTTGAACTTAATACAATTAAGATAAGGTCGAAACCAATGAAAATTTTGAACATGTTGTGCCCGTAAAAACGTTAAAATAAAAAATGTGTATAACTTGAGTTGTACTGCATTGCGTTCGAAAACTTTAAGTAATTTTTTCAATAGTTTTTTATGAATTTATAACGTATCTACCTTTATAATATCATTGACAAATACCATGTTTTTGATGTATTTGAGTATTATTTCGGCACAGTTGCATGCGCCATGATCAAGGGTGTACTGAAGTTACTGAGAGTAGATATTTGTGAGCAGACAACACGGTGTACAACGTGTAACAGAAAAGTGTGGTAAAAATTAAAAGATCCAAAGTGTATCCGTTATTTAGACATAATTATTAATTTTTATTTGTTTTGCAATTATTTATTAAATATTTCTATTGTGACGAAACATCAAAATAAACTAGTCCCAGCTCTACTGGTTTAGTAACCACTGTGTTACTTACATTTATGATTACTGCTGCTTGCTTATGCGCGCCTGACGCGTTAGAATTCAATAATATAAATATTGAATTTACAAATGCATGACAAATTAAAGAACTACTGTTCCCTAAGTCACCATTCACTCGAACTTGCTAACGACAAATGAGTAGTCCAACTGCAGTCCACTACTACGTAAGTGAAACAAAAAAAAAAAAAACAATTTAATAATTTATTAAATTGTATTTTTTATCTTCTTTTTTTTAGGTACTAAACGTTTTAAAAATTTTACTAAATAAAAGTCTTAAAATAAGGATGTAAAGATGCATTTTTTGTGTATTACTTAAATGTAGGATCATTTTAATTTGGAAATTAAAATCACTTTATAATAAAAAAATCATTTAAGTACTCTGTTTTTTTCAACATGGCGTCGTTTGCAAGTGAGCTACTCAAATGTGAAATAATAAAACGTGGTAATAATCCAGTTAATATAATTACTCTAATGTATTACAGATATTATGAAATCACAAGTAAAATGCGAGATTGTAAAATGCAATAGGCATTTTACAATCTCGCATTTTAGTTCAGTACTTTATAAATGTCAATCTAACCAGGATATTTTGTCTCACTCACATATAATATCGAGTGAAAGAGACAATTGAAAAAATTTGTTCGGATACGAATTAAATGTATGGTCTCTATGTAAGGCAATCTCAATTATCTACAGAATAAAACCTTGTTATTCCAAAGCGTGGACTAAAGTTGTACTAGGTTTCAATAAAACTGATACCTTCTTTGTCCTAACCCAGGCTCAACTTATTTAGCCAACGTTTTAGAATAACAGCGAATAAGTTAATTGCGGAAATTACAACTGTCAATTGTATGCAAGCCTGCTATCAGATTACTACAAACTGTCAGATTTCGTCAACAGACTTTGAACTTTATGTCTATGACTTAAGGTTGAACATTTATTGAAGAAATTTGACTGATATGCAGGACTGTATCTTGATGACGTAACATAATAATAATTGCGAATGAAATTAGATCGAACATTCTAGATTATTTAAGATAAGGCCAGACTCAAAGAGTGTGATTAAAAGATTATTTATTACGTTAGATGCGTAATACGAAATATCTTGAAACAAGCGCAAAAAATAGATATCTATATATATATATACTTAAGGGGGTGCAGCGCGGAATTTCGAAAATTTAAGTGTTTTTAAGTCACTGGTGCTAGGCGCTGAATAGGTCATATACATTAAAAGGACTAGTTTAGGTTAGCTTGATCCTTTCACAAGGGCATGGTTGTCTTGGAATTTGAAACAAATACCCAGAACCTGCATTAACAATACGTAAAAGTAATGATATATAAAAACTTATTTCTTCAGAAACTTTGTAAATACAGCACAAATGAAACTATGATCCGACATCAAAATGTTTGTATTGATATTCCGCAGGGCACTGTTGTCTTATTTTTCAATTAAAAAATATGAATATGAAAATATTAAGACTTTTATATTTTTTTTACCCAAACGCCTATGATTTTACGAAAGTAAACTAGAGCTTTAGTTTAATTAGAGCAAAATTAAATCACCAGCCTACTCTGTAGAGATATTAGTGTGCGTGCGTATTCTTGTCGTGCGCCGTTGTCACACTACTGCCACGCGCCGCTCGCTCGCTATCATAAAGAAACTTGAAACTCGCAGTTTTGCGTCCGCGCTGCACCCCCTTAATACTTTTGTTACAACATGAGACATAATTGCTTTGACAAATGCAAAAACACCTACAGTATGGAAGTAATATTGCTTTCACCCTTTCTATGGCTGTGTGTCGATATGTTTGACATTATAATTTCTACTTTATTTCCATAAAATCCCATAAAAAAAAAATCTTCCTATATACCAATTATACACGGATGTAATTTATACAATAAATTGTCAAAATCAAAGAGATAATACTCTACCGTTGTTACTAAACCAAAATTTATACCGATTTTTGTTAGAGCTAGATATAATTTTAAATTTCTGGTGCAAGCCACTCTTAAAGTTACACGTTAACATTTGTGTTTAATTTATTTCCTTTGCATTTTGAAATGTTTTTGTCAAACTCAACAACGATTTAATTAGGTAATCCCTGAATCACTGCCATTTTTAATCGTGATCCATTCCATGTCTTAAACTCCAACAACAAGCAATAATTATTGTGTAAAGTTAAGAAATTTTTAGTCATTATTACGAAATATATATAGTTTAACAAACGTCGCGATAAATTGTTGAAAAGACAATTTTGAACTTTGTTTTTAATAGTGATAAAGTTGAAGATTTGCTTTAGTGACAATCTTGTTTTAGTAGTTATTGGTAACATTTTATATATTTGATTTGATAAATTTGATATGTATACCTACCCAATAGAAAGAGTAGCACTCTAACGAAAACAATAATATAGAATTAGAAAATATATAACATAAGTTACGGAAAATGTTTTCAATGAAATATGTATTCGAAAGCTAAAAATAAAACAAAATAAAATTACGTACATGCATTACGCATTTTAATTGAATATAAAATAACAACTTCACTGTTTTTACAGTTGAAGTTTAGATCTAGACAATCTAATGATACTGATATAGTGTCAAAGATTGATTTAACAATTATAATCGATAACACGTTATAACATCTAACGTTATTAACAAACGCTTAAATAATTTGTGGAAATATAGGGTTCGTTTTTATTTTAGTAAAACACATGCAAATATGACAAAATATTAAACATTTCAGTCATCCGTACAAAGTCGAGATTTTTAAGAACTTGAGTTTCATTCTTGGTATGTTCGATGTTTAGATACGCGTTTAGGATAAAACCTTAAAAAACACCTTATATTTCCCACGTCAAATAATGTACTTGATATGATAATGTGCGAAAAATTTAACATTAGGATGTACGGTCAGCCAAAAGTGTCGCTAAGACTGACACTGCAAGCGAATATAGACCTTAATGTTTTATGACGTTCATATGATGTTCTGAAACAATAAGGGTTATATTCGCTTGCAAGATATAACTGTCTACTGTCAATTAACTTTAGAGATGTCTTTCATTTCGCAAGTTGTATTTTACGAAACTGTTAGACCAGTTTTTTGGCAGACAAAACCTTGATTCAAAACAGATGCCGTCTCTTTCTCCCATTGCTGTTGAGAAAAGGACGGTTTCAGTTTAAGTAACAGCCTAGTGTATTAACACATTTTCGTTTTAGATAACAAGATATTTATTCAATGTAATATACCATTTATTTTAGATATATAATAGACAACCAAGAAATGTGATTGTGAAAGCTATGGGTAACTATGATATATGTAAAAGACAATTTTTTATTTCAATATGTTACAGCATACAATTTTAAATTCGAGAATAATGATGGCAAAAAAGCTTGTGTATTTTTTGTAAATATTACAAATATTCCAATTAGTTTTAGTCAATTGTATAATATCAATAGCTTAGATGTAATTTTAATGTATAATATGTTTTTTAATGGCAATTTCGAAGAGTTGGCTAGGAAAAATATCGACTGGCATTTTTTTTATTTTATTTTATTACATTTGTCCTGCCAATATGTTATTTTGTAGTAAGTACTTCGCTTTAAAACAGTCTTAAACAATAAATTTATGTACTAAAAACTTTAACTAAAGAATTTATGAGATTACTACTTGATAGTGATTTATTTATTTTGTTTTATATACTTCATATTATTATCATTATGTACAATGTTGTCTGTCGATAAGTATCTGAATTCTACAGCAGACGACACTATTAAAAGTATCGATACAGTGGTTTTACGTGGACTATAGATAGTCGACAAAATCCATGTTCCATGTCCCAGCGTTCGAGTGAGGAAAAAAGTTTATTTACTATATATCAAATAAATCGATTATTATTTCATCTGTCCCATTGTAGGTGTCCGCTTATAGGTTTTGGGTATTATTTGAGGGACGTTAAAATAAATTAGTGATCGGTGGAATAAAAATGCTCTTAAACAATAGATTTCAGAGACAGGCACGAAAACAGGACACAAAAGAAATGGCATTGTTTGTCGATTCTTCTAAACAAAAATGAGAGAGCATCTTCAATACATTTAAAATAAGTCTGTTTACTTATTGACATCAAAGATTTTTTTTTCTAATGATAACCAACTAAAATTACTGTCTGGCTAGCTACCACCATCTTATCTAAATATGTCGCTATAACATCAATGTTTGTAGCATTGTTGTGTTCCGGCAGCTAGAGATAGCCAGTGCCTCACTAGTGGAGGATCCCGGGTGAAGTGCGCTTCCATCATTTGCCTTATCATCACTTAAGATCAGGTGAGATCAAGGCACTGTGCTTACCTGTTAATATAAAAAAAAAATTAAAAACTACTGAATCTTACACCAGATCTGAATTTAGGAGCTTTCTACAGAGAAGAGAATTCTCGGTTATCATTAGAAAAATTAAAATCTTTGATGTCAATAAGTAAATTGGCAAAAAAGTCAGGAAGCTTTTCGTTACAACAATTTATTTAATGTTATCATGTTGCAAATCGTTGCTTCACAAAAAGTAAATATGGTATACTTAGATGCATATCAATAATATACTGTAGAGTTCGTATTTAACATTTTCCCCATTCGAGTTATGGTTCCAACATTGTTATATTTACACCGATGGAATGTTTTCCCCGCTTTATAATCCTTGTTATAATTTATTATGACCCCAATAAACGTTTTATTTTGTACCTAAATATTTTGTTTTTATTTTATTTTTTAAGTTTTTGTTTCTCGCCACACATAATTGGTTTGTGCCAAAATGAATACGCAGATTTAAAATATTTGCTATAAACATGTCGAATTCTTCAGCAAATAAGGGCGTTATGTCTTGGGTCGGAGCAAACTATGTATGTTACATAAGTACAGTCAGCACCGAAACTCGTTGATCATTTTACTATTTTAATATATTTACTAGTAGTTGACAAGCGTCTGTTAGATTAATTATTGTTCTAGATCGCTAGTCGCTGTACACTTGTGTGATTTGAACAAATGTTTTCTGACTTTCTGATATCTGTCACGTCGTTACTATATAATTCAAAGTTTCATTCAGCTACAACACTTCTAATAAACAAGGTTCTGGCGATCGCTTGTCACCTATGTACATATGACGTGTTTAATATTTAGCGATTATTACTGTGCGAAAATAACACCAGCGACTATTATTGCTGACATTTTGTTATTTTGCTGACTGTACCTTTTTTGGGAAATTGTTGAGATTTAACTTTGGCTTCGATATTTAAGTAGATAGTAAGTAAAATAATGGTACCGGTAATAATAATCCAGTTCAAAGTTTTTTTTTAAAGTATTGTTATTGTTTTAAATTATATGCGTCAGTGTTCTTTCGTCTTCGCTCCATATCTTCTTTACATGCTAGCATTTGCCTTCACATTTGAAATCTACACTTGGCCAAAAATGGAATTAAAATGGTTAGGCACTTGGACTGAGAAAGGCTGTTACAAAGAAACAAATTAAAAATTCGTCGTGTATAGTCCCAGAGTTTAGAGATATTAGACGTATTTTTAGATATAAAAGAGTATCTATATAGTATTCGGGTAAGTATATGGGAAAAGGAATAACACCAGGGGTCTACTTGGTAATATAACTTAACACTTTGGGTACTGTAAAGAGATTTAACAATAGAGAACAAGAGATTTAAAAGTAGGTAGGTGCCTATAAACTTTTTGGACTTGCCAGAAAAAAGTAAAAACAGGTTTAATTCATTTCCTGTAAGCTGCTCTCAGACGTATTTTTAAATAAATAATAAGGTTGTCAATCCAATTAAAAATGCAGCAAATGGAGGAGAGAAAAATAATAGTTGCTTCTTAGATAAGAGTAACTTCCTGAATTACCTTTCTTAACTTTCAGCACATGAGTAAATACCCGAACAGAGTCACTGCTTATGTGTGCGTGACTTCTCACCGACGGGTTCACGTACGCGCCGCGAGAGGACAAACCGGTTTACACCGGCATAGCCAGCGGACAATCTCAGTAAGTGTCACACGCGTTGTTTCGTGTTGTGAACTGTCATCGCTCGTAAAATATTGTAATTATTTGGGAATATTTGAAAATATTGTTAATTACTGTATAGTGTGTATGAACAATGCCAGAAATATAAGAATAAGTATTGTCTATTTCACGTAATTTCGATCTTAAAGCAAACATTATAAATATTGGCACAGAATTCTCAGAACGTGTTTAATGACTGTACATTTGATCTGCCATGTGAGTGTTCTCCAAAAAGACTTTCTGTCATTCATCTCAATCTGAAAAATTAAAAAAACAAGTTATTGAAAAACAAAAACAATAAAAAGAAAATCTTAGAGTAAGTAATTTATAAATTTATGAAAATAAAATAAAATATTTCATATATGATCTTATCGTCATGTGACAACCCTACCAAAGTAGGTATAAATTTTGCGCGCTATAAGGTAGCTTGGACTCTGTTCGCGTATTTATTTACTCATGTACTATTTGGAATCAGGAAATTAATATTTTTAGTTTAGACTGTCAACATTTTTGAACGATTTAAAAACAATTGGTAAAGATTTAAAAAAGAACATTTAATCTTATAATAGGTACCTACTTAAAGTGCAAAGTTGTGTGATTAAATAGACCCAAGTACTGATAAAAACTAGAGTTTACCAGTCATTCAACTATTGTCGATCATTAATGTTAGAAATAAGAGAATTCAATATTTCTAGTGCAATAAACTACAAAAAAATCCAACAAAAAATATTTAATTAGTAATAGACATTTGAATGACTGGATTTAATTAAGTATTACTCCGATTTTTCTAAAAAAATATCTAGAATTATAATAGTGTTTCAAAGTCTGGCGGTAAAGTCTAGGTATTATAAAAGAAGAAAATAAATAAATATGATTTTGTTGTTCTAAATTTAATTAGGCATGAAATGCGTACTCGGTTTGTATTAAAATTAGTTTTAGAAGTTTACTAAAAGACCACATATTTTATTAAAAATATTTTTATTTTTAAAAACTGGTAAGTAGGTATGTATTTCTTTTGAAACTGCTGTAGTTGTGTTAAATTGAGACTAGTTTTTATTATGTACCTACTTCTAACTCATAGGAATGATTTTGATAGTATATACTTAAGTCTTTCGATTTTTCTCTACTTATAAACTTTATAGTATTCACTTAAACAATAAAATAATAAATTTGAATTATAATCTAATGAAATTAAGATATAACTTAGATTTAGAATTTAACAGGATATTAGAGATATGAATATTTATTTTCGTTATCTCGAAGCTTAGAGTGAATATCAAGAGTGTAAATAGAACTTGCTAGATATGAGTAGTGTTGCCCGATGTCAAAGAGATTAGTGTTAAAAATCGAGATTGTTCCATACAGATTCTATTCCTGAATAAAGTGATAAAGATAAATATTATTGTTTTATTTGTGCAATATCATTCATTTATAAATAACTGCTGTGGGTAGATGCACAAAATAAGAAGATTGGAGAAGGTAAGCTAGATACATACCCGCTGATCTGTCACGGACACAGAATAGCTTAAGACTGTCCAACAGCTGTTCTGAGATTCAGTTTCTGTAAAAAGTTGTCTTTATGTGCGTTGCTGGAGCGCATTTGTATGAAGCTTACCTACTGCGGTCTCCTTATTTCGTGGTTGATGGCAACAGCTACATCCTGTTAGGGTAACATCATTTGGTAAACGAAATAAAATTTAAATATTTTTTTTATACTTATTGCAATTTTAGAGACTTTAAATTAGGTATTCCAACAGCATGTATAGCAAATGGGATGTAGGTAGGAATGTTACCTAAAATTGTATTCTTTCATATAATTTATAATTATTATATTATATATTTATAATAATTTTCTAACAAACCTTTAGATGTACATGCAGCAAAGATCTGTGTTAAGGGAGAGTCAATTTGTTGAGCAACTAGATTATAATAGAAGAAAATACTTTAAAATAAAATTTCCCCCAATATAATCCAAAAATATTAAGATATACTATTTTCTAAATTATTTAAGAGAAATAAAATAGATGCAAATGGCAGTCAAGGCGACACTCTGACCAAAGCATCTGTTGGAATAAGGTTGACTAAATATTTGAATTAAAAATATTAGTTATTGATTTTGTAAATTTAATAATAATAGATAATACAAATACTTAATACTAAGTCACATTTATCACATCAATCTTCTTCAATGGTTTCTACTTCCTCTCCTTCGTCTTTCTTCTTTCCTGCACCAGATTTCCGTGCAGACGCTAACTGTTTATACTGTTCGAAAGCCTCGCCCAATGGCTCGATAAAACGATCGAATTCAATGTCTCTCATAGCGTCCAGAACGTCCTGACCTGTTAAAGCTTTTCTTTTCTTGTTTTTTACAATATTTGTTGCTGCTGAAGTAACGTACAACACGAAAACTGAGGCTGCCTTCGCAAGACCGGTTCGGGCTTCTTTTGATACAGCGACACCATCGGGTAATGCTTCTTTTACTATTCTAGTGACGACCGTCATAGGCAGATTGAGATCTTCTAGTTTTTCGGCCATTTCTACAAATATTTAACTTTATTTGAAAGCATGTAAGTGAACATGAATAACACGAATAACAACACAACGCGCGAAAATGTTTTTTATATAGACAGACAAGACAAAAATGTCTTTGTAGTCAATGCCATGCCCATGACATTGACATGTAAATTTTTTGGAAGGCAGAGGAATCTAGCTCGTAAGTACATCTTCAGTGTTGTGTTTTAGTAGTGTAGTTTTTTATTATTTATTTTATAGTATTGTAGGGTTGTGTTGTGTGGCACCAGTGTTCGACAGAAATTATTGGAAATCGTCATTTTTTTCTTCAATCATAAAAAATTGGGGCCAACAACTGATTTTAGTCATTAGCAATTTAGCAACAATTAAAAACAGACCACCTCCTAGTTCTCATCCCGTAAAATTTAAGAGATTCATAAAAAGCTCCCCCGGACAATGATCTCGATCATTTGTGAATATCAATGCTAAATGTAGCATGGGGTTAATAAAATAGTTTTTATCTTATCGCTGATATTGATAAACATTGAATTGCTAAACCCCGTCGCTAAACATAGAAAGCAAAAGTGTCATTACTCAATATTGCTGTTTTATTTTATCAGGCACCATCCATTTTTTAACTTTTATTATCAATTACATTATAATACTCGTTATTTTTACCTATTGTTAGAAATAAATCAAACCATTTCATTTAAAAACAAACCTTAGAGCATTTATATATTTCTACTCAGACCATATCAGAAAACCAATTCAGGTTATCAAGCAACTATAGAAAGCTCAAAGCTAAGGTATTCGATTAGGCGAATTAGGTAAATCCAAATCAACTAATGCATGAAAGTATAAAAAGGCTCTTTATTCAAACCAAGTTCATAGATTACTGTCCTTAATTTCTTATCATACCGTGTTGTTTGTAACCACTGATCGAAATGAACCTTAACGAATTTGAATTTAGATTAGAACTCAGAATTTGACTTTATTTTTTTAGTACTCGTACTAAATGATGCGTGACTAAATAAGCCTCATAAAAATGATTTAGGTAGGTCAGCATAGGAGTGCCCAAAAAGCCACTTGTATCCTAAAGCCTCGTGTGTCAAAGCCGGCATTGCGCAAACTCCAGTGGAGACTACGCCATCCATTTTGCTCGCCTGCCTACTTCAATTGTTTGCATTTGCTAGTGCGGCAACGGCGCTAACAGCTGAGGGACGCTTTCGCGCCGTTTTATATCGATCCCTCGCATTATACCGTGATATTGTGTTGTTTTTTAAATAAAAAAAGAAACATAATACTGAATGCTGCCAGCATTCATAGAGTATCGTTCGACTATCGTCGTGGTTTCGGCAATTTCTTTATAATTTTTTCGCAAGTGATTGAAACAATAAAGTGCGGTGTTTTTGTTTTTCATCTGTGTTTTCAAAAGTGGATGTAAATGTAAAGGTGAGTCGATTCTTATTTTTAATTTCAATTTCGATTTCGTCATAGACTCTAGACTAGAATGTATTTTTTTAGAAAATCTATTTTTTTTTGTTGATTGATTTTAAACCTGATTTGTAAATTGATTTTAAATGGCCAATTATTTGCATTATTAATTTATTATGAAGCTAAAGTAACCAATGGCAACAAAAATTAAAACAATTGTAGGATAGCAGGGGTGAAATCTTAACAGGAACGTTCGGCGTCCGCAGACTGCATAATGCGTTAACGCATCAATAAAATTCTTATTAGAGATTTGTGTTTTATGGCATGCATGCAGCGTATGTATGAAAGAAACGCCGTTTTTTTATTATAGTCGTGATAAAAACGTGAAGATTAGGAAACACAAGAAATACCTACCTACAAGACTGTTAATTTTATCACTTTCGTCTACAGAAACCTAAGTAGGTAGGTACCTACCTACCTATTTAAGTTTATGTGTATTACGTTTCTGAAATTGTAAAACGTTTTTTTTGTTAAATCCTTTCTATGATTACATAATGAGATTTTTGTGTATTTTATTTGTGTTATTAAAAAGCAAATATTTCGATAAATATTTTAATGAGCAAAAACAGAGACTAATGAACTGTGAATTAATGTAGGATACTGTTATCTATCACAAGTTAGATTCTCGTGTTTGACCCCCTGTAGCAAAAACGGAATTCCCCTTCAGATACATAGATTGATAGATAAAAGTACTTTATTGCTCACACGCAAAATAAAAAATAGTTAAACATAATCTTAAAGCTAGTACCTATGTGTAAATGCGGTTGTCGCTACAAGCGATCTCTTTCAGACAACTTTTGGTGTAATATCAAAAACATTGAATTTTTATACCTATTTTGGCACATTATTTCACTATTACAACTGAATATCACAGGCACAGTCGTAAAACCTTAATTTATTAATATCACATACCTACCACAGTGAACGTGTTTACGATTAACGATTATCAACTTTTTTACTACCACGAAGTATTTATGCACAGAAGCCTGCACTATTAACCTACCACAAACTGTCAAATTTCTATGCTTTTACGCTTTAGCGTATGGTTAAAAAAAAAGTTAGTAATCGTTATAATCGTAAAAATCGCAGGCGTGTGTACGTGCTTTATTGTGTACGAAGTATGCATAGCTGTGGCACAGCATCAAATTGATCGAAGCACTATCAATGGCCAGAAAGATCTTTTATATTTATCTAAATTATTATATGCGTAATCCTTAAATATGCTAGCTAAATACATATTTTAAGAGCTCGAGCGCGCGAATACTAGACACACTAGAATTTAATTGTTATCGGCCACCTGGTGGTCGATCGACGCACAAGGGGTTAAGTACGTGTTAGTAAGGTTTATTTTTTTTGTCCACTTACGCTGCATTAATAATCTTAACTAAGACTAGAATATACAAAGAAAACAAAAGAAAATAAGTGCAGTGCAGTCATTTCGTTTGCAAAATTAAACAAACACATTATGAGTAATACACCTAGGTACGCAATACCTTCAACAAATATTTACTGTACCTATACGTCAATAAAGATTAGATTAAAGTTCCATCAACACCGTAGTCCGAAACACGTCAGTCATTGTCTAACTAACTAACAGATCTATTTTAAAAACTCAATTAACTTATCAAACAAACAAAATCCTCAAGTCTCGCCACTGCGCTGCCGCCGGCCGCTGCTGCCTCGGAACGCTACCATTCAATATAGTATAAACCTGTAAGTCTGGTTACTCTCTTGTCTGTGCGTAATCATTATTTTTCGCCGGCCTTCGTGCCAAGGCCGCGACTTTTATAAAGGTGACGTTTCTTTTTTTAATTAATTAAGGAATCACGTGTTTGAGCTTGGGTTGGAGTTGAAAAAAGTTTACGAACGTGTGTTTATAGTAAATTCAAAAATTCAAAATTCAAAATCATTTTATTCAGTTTAGGCTACAAGTAGCTCTTGTGAATGTCACTATGCCATCGGTTCGTAAGTCTACTCTGGGCGGGAGATCTTGTACTGAGAAGAACCGGCAAGAAACTCAGCAAGTGTCCAGCTCTTTTCTCCCTTACAGCGTCAAAAATATTGGAAAATGTCCGATCATAGCAGGACACTTTCCATTACAATAAACACAAAACATACTTATAGAAGACAACCACAACATGTAAAAAAAAAAAAAAAAAATATAAACAAAAAAAATAAAAATTCTAGGTTAACAAATTTACATCAGGCAAAAATTTCAATTTCCACAATGTCATACAGTACCACTACAGTTCTAGTAAAAGTCAAAAATTGTTTTAGAAGAACAGAGTCAAACTATAGTGAATAATACTAAAAATAAGATAAGTATGCAAGAGCAGACCAGCCTCCACAGGCGGCACCCGTTCACGAGTATGACATATGAATCAGCCATCGCTTCGCTCAACCATATTTTAGGGAACGTAACGACCCGACGCACACGCCACCACCGCAGAGACAATAAAGAGAGCATGACACACTCAAGATACTCTAAATAAAAACTGAATGATATATTTAACTCAACGCTGTTTGTTATCTGTAGGACACTGCTTATAAAGGCTATATATCAGTATAAAAATTATATGAGTAAATTTTATTTATGTGCAGGCGAGCAGACTAAGATGACCACACATTCTTATCATTAAGATAATCATTAATTTTATAGTAACCTTTTTTCATTAGCCCTTGTTTTATTTCTGTCTTAAACTTGTGTAGCGGCAGTTCCGTTATAGTGACAGGCACTTTATTGTATATATTTATACATTTCCCAACAAATGAATTACCGACCTTATTGAGTCTAAGTTTTGGAACGGCAAGTTTGTTTTTATTTCTTGTGTTAAAATTATGGGTATTACTTTTTTTTTCGAATTTATCTAAGTTTTTATAAACATAAACGATATTTTCATAAATATACTGTGAAGCTACAGTTAAAATATTAATCTGCTTAAATAACTCTCTCAGCGTATCACGGGGTCTAAGGCTATAAATAGCTCGAATGGCTCTTTTCTGTAAGACAAAAATAGTTTCAATGTCAGCCGCTGAGCCCCACAATAAAAGACCATATGACATGACGCTGTGAAAGTAACTAAAGTAAACTAATCTTGCCGTTTCAACATCAGTAAGTGACCTTATTTTTCTAACCGCATAGGCAGCCGAGCTAAGTCTTCCTGCCAAGGCAGCAATATGAGGACCCCATTGTAATTTGTGATCCAAGGTAATACCCAGGAAAACTGTCGAGTTAACAATTTCAACTATTTCATCGTTCATAGTGATACTGGTATTAACCTGCTTCACATTAGGCATCGTGAATTTCACACATTTAGTTTTTTTTGCATTAAGCAGCAGGTTATTAGTGGTAAACCAATGTAATATTTGAGAGAGAGTATTACTTACGTCGTCAAATATTGCTCTATGTCTATCAACTTTAAAAATCAATGAGGTGTCATCAGCAAATAATACTATCTCACAAAGATCTTCGGTGTAGTAAGGTAGATCATTTACATAAATGAGAAATAAAAGAGGTCCTAATATTGAACCCTGGGGCACCCCCATGAGTAACGGAGCGCCAGAAGAATCGGTACCGTTAATATTAACTTTTTGAACTCTGCCAGTGAGGTATGATTTCAATAAGGTAAGCGAGTTGTCTGAGACACCATAATGTTCCATTTTTAATAATAAAGTCTCGTGATCGACACAGTCGAAAGCTTTCGATAAATCACAAAAGATACCTATCGCATCCTGTTTCTGCTCCCATGCATCGAAAATATGCTTAATGAGTGCAACACCCGCGTCAGTTGTATTTCTACCTTTGGTGAAACCGAATTGTTTGTTATGAAGTAACTGGTTATCTGTAAAATGTGACAGCAATTGATTAAAAAGAACTTTTTCAAAAATTTTACTAAGAGCCGGTAGTATGGATATAGGCCGAAAATTAGATGGGTCACTTTTATCGCCTGTTTTAAATAACGGTATAATTTTACTGTACTTCATTAAATCTGGAAATACACCTTCATCAACGCATTTATTAAATATTATTGCTAGATTAGACGCGATAGAAGATATTATAGATTTTAATATATCAGTGGAGATACCCCAAAGATCCTCAGTCTTTTTTATATTAATTTCCCTAAAAGCTTTTATTATAATATCAGAATCAATATAGTGAAAATTGAATGGAATATTACATATTTTTACACTCGACACAAGAAGAGACTGGGCAAGATTTTTACAAGAATTTAATTTATTTGATGTGATGAGTGGAATTTTTGAGAAAAATGTTTCGAACGCGCCTGCCAATTCCGTATCACCATTAATATAAGCATTATCGACTTTGAGTTCAAGTATACGATCACGAGACCTTACTTTACAAGTTTCTTTATTAATGACGTTCCAAGTGGCTTTTATTTTATTTTTTGAATTCACTATCTTTGCCCGAATGTAGTTAGCCTTTGCTATGGAACAAACTTTTTTGAACATTTTTGAATAATTTTTAACATATTCAATTACACTTGGATTCTTAGAATTGGCCTTTATATTATATAATTGATACAACCTATTTCTACTCTTATAGATGCCAGCTGTGGCCCAATCACTAAATTTAGTTTTAGATTTATCTAATTTGATTAATTTTTGAGTAAAGTTGTTATTAAACTCTTTTTTGATTATTTCGAATAGATTGTCATATAAGATATTCGCATTATCATTTTTAAATGGTATATGTGACACTTTCTCATTTACATTCTTTTTAAATCTGTCTAATCGATTAGTGGTCACTGGCCTGTACAAAATATTCTTTGAAGGACGTTCATATTGGTGCTCAAATCTAACTATCTGACCATTGTGATCGGAATTTATAAAATTTATTATTGATTTCTCAATAACATTACAATTAGAAAAAATATTATCTAAACAGGTAGCTGATGTGGCTGTAACTCTTGTAGGTTCATCAAAAAGATTATACAAGTTAAACGATTTGAAAAGATTAAGAAACCTTACAGAGTTCTGTGACTCATCTAAAATATTTATATTAAAGTCGCCACATACAACTACCCTCTTTTTACAATTGCATACCTTTTGCAAGGCTTCTTCCATAATGGACTCAAATAAGTGGTAATTACCAGAGGGAGGCCTATACACACAAACAATAACATACTGCTCGAGCTCCGCACAAGATAGTTCAATATTTCGTTCAACTGAGAGAGATACTACGTCTTTACGCTCCTTTGATTGTAATGTATCGTTTAATAATATCAGTGACCCACCTCTTATAGCAGACTCTCTTGTGAACGAACTAATAACTTTATAATTATCAATGCTTACTAACAGTTCGCATTCTTTTAACCAGTGCTCGGTTAAGCATAAGACATTTACATTTTTTTCATTTATATATAATTCTAATTCTAATTCTTTTCCAGAAAAGCCCTGAATGTTTTGATGAATAATGTTTATAAAGGTGGGCTTTTCATTTGTCTTAATATTTAAGTCGCAAGAGTTTTCCTCTATTGTCTTAGAGATCAATTTAAATGATTGTAAACAGATTGATTTGGAACAGATTCCAAAGTACAATTAACAATGTCAACATTCTGCCCAATAGGGGCAGATAGGGTAGCCAAATTTTTGGCTGCATATTCAATATAATATGATAGCGATAATGCTATCTGTCTCTTAAGATATTTATTAAGATAAAATTTATCTATTGTCAAATATAATTTATTATCTAAATACTTATTTAAGTCAATTAAATGAAATTTATTCTTATTATTAAATGTCAGTGTGTGTAATGTCAGATTTATTTTATGTCTTATATTGTTTTCAGTCTGTGGCAAGCTTTGGCTATAAGGAAGTGTGAACAAAACAACATTTTTAACATTTAATGAATACAACAAATCAAAACATTTTAACAGTTTAATCTTGTCCATACTTCCCCTGTGTCCCACTAAAATCAATAGTGTGGTGTTTTCATTGAATTTGTAATTCATAATTTTTTTAATAATATCATGATAAGTTAAACCAGGCGTACAATAATTAGTAACAGTTTGTCTCAAATACATACTTAATAATTGGCCCATGGATTTCCCAAGTTCATCACTAAACATGATAGTCTCAGATTTTACAATGTTATAGTATTACATTATATTATAGTATTACGTTATAGTATTACGTTATGTTATAGTATTATAGTATTATGTTATAGTATTACGTTATAGTTTATAGTAGCTTCCTGTCTACCTAAATATTGTATGAGTTTTTATATGATTTATGAGACTTTGGAGCAATTGGAGATGGAGAATATAATTTATATAAGTGCAAAAATTGTCAGGTATAGGTATAGGATGCTTGATGATAGATCATCAAATAAAAATAGCCTAACGACTGGACCGGAACCCGTGGAAAATTCGCTTAATATTATTTTGCCCTAAAATTCACATATAATTGCTTATACCTACATAAATTTTTAGTACTCACAATTTCGTCAACATATTTAAACCCGTAGTTTGTTTACGAAAACTCGACAATATATAAATATGACATTTTCCTAGAAAACCCAAAAATTCAACATTAGTACCTACCTGTATTATGTACCTACATCTAATAATTAAAATCTTTAAAATTTTATTTACCTTACCTGTTAAACTAGCAACTAAGTAAGTATGCTCCCACAACATAATAAACGGTTAAAAATAACATTGCATGCTGTTAAAAATACATTATATTAACGATCTTTACAGATCGTATTATTACTAACGCTGGTATCATCAACATCATCATCATCTCAGCCAAAAGACGTCCACTGCTGGACAAAGGCCTCCCCCAAGGATCTCTACAACGACCGTTTGTGTGCTGCTAACGTTGGTATACCTAATAACATTTATACGTACTTATGCGGACAAAACAACGCATCATACCCTTATCATCGACCTTGAATATACCACGAACAGTTAATAATTTGGTTAAAACTTAACCGTTGGACGCGGAAAATAATACCATATTACTGGCAACTGATTTGAGAACGGCACATATATAAAAAGATTGCAGAAGGTGAGCTTCAGTAAACCCGCAAGAGCAACGCACATATGACCAGCGCCTGATTTAGAGGTTTGAAAGTCCTAGGCTTACTATAAATATGCGCTCCCTCCCCCCAGACCCGTCCTTAATTTTTTGAATACTTACAGGAAAAAATGCATTTTTATATTACTGCGCCCGGGAAGACGCAGATAGTAATGTGGTACCATCTTGAAAAGTATACCGACAAAAATCCTGCACTTCCCCTCCGTGCCGCTTAGATACTCCGGGACCGTTATAAACAATCACCGGAGTTTATACCAGCAGGAGAACTGCAGAAGCAGGCGGCGGCCCCAGAAGGCGGCCTGGCAGGGGGAGAAACCTCGAGAAAGCTTGGGCACTCCAGTCGTCTTGAGGCTAGCGACGGCAAGAGATTCCCATCCTTAACCGTCACCTCATTAACGGAGGAATGAGGCACGCCAACTTCCTTCTCCTGTCACATCTGGATTTACTGAAGTAGGCCATGACGTGGGATAACCTCTCGTTATCCAATAGGCCCTTGATCAAGCCGGACAACGAGAGATCCTCCCGACCGTTGCCGACAGAGTTTGACGCTGCGTAAACATTTCTGCTATCACCCTCGCCTCAATTCCGAGGGGAGGTACCAGCGAGAGTACATGCAGCGAACCAGGATATGGTCCTATACCCACGTGGTCTCCCTCTGACGGTAATGAAGGCTCCGGCCCATTTAGGGCCCTGTTTAGGGCCACGCTGCTCACGACACCAACCAAACTACCAAATTTTATTCTCTAAATAAGTGCTGCCAGCAAAGGCAGGCTAAGTGCCCTCTCGGGCATAGCGCCCTAGGCGCCCTTATATTATAAGCCTGTGGGTAAATCAGGCCCTGCATATGACAACCTCTCATGGACACGGAATCTCGAACAGGGCTTGATACCGTTACCTAATTCCCACTATAAGTACCGATAGGGACTTCTTGGCGGGAAAGTGAAGAGTCATGTATGCGGTTTTGTTTTGTTTTTTAAAAATTTGTGATAAGTCGAATATTAATGTGAAATAATGGTGGATTATTAACCGTTAAGTGTTTGATAGTGTGCATGAGTGTTGACAAATGAAACAAAACAGTGCAACGTCACTTTTCAAATTCTCTTAAGAAGTCCGCCCGAGGACTTAGTAAAGCCCTACATCTTTACTGAGATACTCGAGGGGTTGGGGGGTATATCATTTCTCACTTCTCATTTCTATTATCATTCATCATCATCATCATACAGGAAGGAAATATTGTTTATTTATGTATTACTTGTAAGAAAAATTACTTTGACACTGGCTAAATGTGCTAATCTCACGAAGCCATCAACTAAAGGAAAAACAAAAAGAAAGTACCGGTAAGTAACGTCATTTATATAAAGGTAGTTTGGTACCGGTAATGCGGGTAACGTTATCTATAAAAATATCGTTATTTATTCGTTACATATTGCGCTTTAGCCAGTCCGCGTAGAGCGTTTATTATTATACCAAATTTTATAAAAGTATTGAAAGCCCTGATCTTGCAACAGCTGCACTGGTATTGTTCCGAGCTGTTCCGAGATCCGTGTCTATGCGTGCGTTGCTCGCGCGCGGTATGTATAAAGCTTGCCTTCTGGGTCTCCTTATTTTGCGATAACGGTGACACACTCAATGACATTGGTTAATATAACTGCATGCTAATTTTAGTTAACCGCATGATATTAGATGCTATTAAGGAAATTACCTGTGCCTTGAGATCTCTCGAGACCGTTCTATACATTACTTGAAGATTGAGCTGGCTTAAGGGTTAAGTTAGAGACATTTCCGTTAACTTATATAGCCGGCTTGGACATTCAATACAAATCAAATCCAAACATTTATACAGAGTGTACTTACATACACTAGCTTTACAACTATCGAAGCTTTTGCAGGTATTGCAAATATGCAGTTTACAAAAGTATTTTTAGATAAATTAATAATAATGCGAATAAAAAACATCAGCATGAACTGTAGGGTTACTCTTGAAACACAATTGCAATAATCAATTTCCAAACACAAATCTAAAAAATTAAAATGGCACTCTTAAAAGCGATAATAGCGCCACATCGGAATTAAATTGCGTGGAAATTGAGTGAACAAATTATTATCGAGATGGGGCGTTCCGAAATTGCAAAACTTATCCCAATATCGATATATATTAATCGCATTGGATTGTATTGAGATTGAGTTTGCGTCAAGAGTAGCCTACCAGAAATGCCTGAATTCGGTCTAGATAGACTAATGGGAGCTGACAGTTCTATATTCAACCACCTTCCGCGCTGGGCCCGCGTGGTGGTTTATGGCCCGTTCTCCCTATCCATTCATAGGGAAGGCTCATGCCCCAGCAGTGGGGACATAAAATGAGCTGGAGATGGAGATTACAGTTGCTTTAGGTTATAATGTTAGTTTTTTTAGCAAATTACCTATAACTTTTGTGACTATGTAAAATAAGTGTTTACTAACTAACCACTGTACGATAGGAACCAGTATTCATCATCATCATCTGCTCATTTTATGTCCCAACTGCTGGGGCACGAGCCTTCCCTATAGATGGATAGGGAGAACGGGCCATAAACCACCGCGCGGGCCCAGTGCGGATTTACGTGCCTTCCGAAGCACGGAGGAGCTCGAGATGATAAATTTTTGGTCATCCATCCGATGACCGAAAGGCCTTTGCGAAAGTTGCTTAACCTCAGCACTCGCAGACCGGGCGCGTTAACCACTGCGCCATCGAGCTCCTCACTGCGCCATCGAGCTCCTCCAGGAACCAGTGACTATTAGTTATTCTGTGCCAGTGATCGACAGGATTTGTTCCGTATTCGTCGTGTTCCTGATTCGTCGTATTCAAGATTTGTCGTATTCCAGATTCGACGTATTCCAGATTCGTCGTAATACGTACAGTCGAGAAGGCACATAAATATATAAGGTCACTTTTTATCAACTGCAAATATTTTGACAAAACATCTAATTATATCGGAGAAATAAGACTATCATTTAAAAAAAATTCAGGCTAGTTTTTTTTTTACTTTTCCTTTCACAAAAATTGTAATATTTATAAGAGCGGCCTCTCTTTCGGTTTTTTTTAATGAAACTAGGGACACGTGTAAGCGGTGAAGGCATTGCGGCCTTTTTGTTTCGGCTCCTTTGATTAATTCAAACTACCGAAACTATCGAAAGTGCTTTATTTTTCTTTTTAATCGAAATGCCTTTTGGCGTTTTTCTTAAAAACTAGCGCATAAAAATTTAAGGTATTTTCATAAAAATAGTTTATATATGTTGTTGAATTTATCTTCAAAATATTTGCAGTTGATAAAATGTGACCTTATATATCCAAAGAATCTTTATGTTATAACAAATATGAGTACTAAGGTGGACTGTATTACGACGAATCTGGAATACGTCAGATCTGGAATACGTCGAACCTGGAATACGACGAATTAGGAACACGACGAATCCGGAACAAATCCTACCCTAGCGCTGTTTATTAATGAGATGTAGCCGTTTCTGTCTTGCCTAACGAACGTGCTAGCAAGCTATATGGCCCTCACAACACAATATGCCGGTACAAGAACTATTTGGAGCTCCGAGAAGCATAATCTAACCATATATCATCCACGGTCCGGTGAATTCTCGGGTGTGTAACTAATAGGGCTACTCCATAACTCGTTTGTACGAGAATCGATAACTGTCATAAGCATACAGGACAACGTGCAATATCATCACCATCAGCTCATTTTATGTCCCCACTGCTGGGGCACAAGCTTTCACTATGGATATAGGGAGAACGGGCCATGGACCACCACGCAGGCCCTGTGCGGATTGGTAGTGGTTAACGACTCGCTTTCCTCAACCATATGTTTGGGAACGTAAGGTTGAGGTTCCTCAAATCGTTGTTACTGAACATCTCTTCTAGAGAGAATGGAATCACTACGGCATCACGCGCGTTCCCTTCTAGATTGTCCGTGGGCGTTCCGAATTTAGGCAGTAGGTAGCCCTCGTGAAAGAAACCCGTGAATTCAGCGGAGCGAGTTTGATTATGTGATTGGACATGCTCACTGCTTAGTATGTACCATATAATTTAAGTCGTAAGACATATAAGTAGTTAAAACCTCAGAACAATAACTGTTATATATACAGGTCGACTTTTTATCACTATCCAAAGTCCAAACCTTCTGAGATGACTCCCGTGATACAAACGAACAACTCTTTCTATTGGACCAACTCCCTAACTCGAAAAAAAAATCTGCTGTTCCATACATTTTGGTCGAATGAATATTGATGTTTTGTATGGAACAGTTGATTTTTTTTTCGAGTTACATTATGGACCGACTTTTAAGTCCAGCTGCGGGACTTTTAGTGTGAGAAGCGACAACAGGATGGCTGGTTTCGTTGCGAACAAATTGTGTTTAAAATTGTTTTTTATATAGTTTTGATTCTGCCCGGCTCGATTAGCTTCACGATAGCGTAACCTGATTTTTCAGGAGGTTCTAAATCCCGCTCGTGACGTTTTTTAACACTTTTCTCCGTGTTACATAATTCAGTCCATGATAATGATAAAGCTGTTTTGTAGCAATATTATCTTGTCTTTTAAGTCCAAGAAGGAAAAAAGTCCTTATTTCCATAGAGCCAGTGCGAATAATACGTAGCTCAGTAGACCATAAAGTCCAGACTATCGCGAAGGTCGTCAACCTGCGGGCGGCCATGTTGCGACAGTGACGTCACCGCCGAAGGTTTTTCTGTCTGTGGTGATGTCACGTGGTTACGTAATGCTGCGTGCGCTATTTGCTACTTTTTTGTTTTGGGGCAGTGGTGCAGTGGAAATGCGAACGGTAGGCTGCTATGTATGAAAGTTACACGTAAATGCAATGAAGTTTGCTACGCTTAATTTGTGACACGCAACATAATTTTTACAAATAATAAATAACATGTAATTCAAAAATTACTAATACAATACTATGTGCTCTTTGTAATATGTAAAGACGGTAGTGGCATCGGTTTTCGACAGAAACTAGTGACCGACATTTAATACTAATAATAATCATCATCATCATTTATAATTGAGGCCCGCAACTGATTTTAGTATTTAAGAACTATTGAAGATAACCTGCTTCCTAGCTGTGGACTTCTTGGCGGGAAAGTGAAGAGTCATGTCTGCGGTTTTGTTTTATTTTCTAAGATTTGTGATACCTATGTCGAATATTAATGTGAAATATTGGTGGAATATTAACCGTTAAGTGTTCGTGAGTGTGCATGAGTGTCGGCAAATGAAACGAAACAGTGCAACGTCACTTTTCAAATTCTCTCGAGAAGTCCGGAGTTATTAAAGCCCCACATCTTTACTGAGATACTCGAGGGTTTGGGGGTATATCATTTCTCACTTCTCATTTCTATTATCATTCATCATCATCATACAGGAAGGAAATATTGTTTATTTATGTATTACTTGTAAGAAAAATTACTTTGACACTGGCTAAATGGGCTAATCGCACGAAGCCATCAACGGAAAAAAAAGGAACGGTCCATAGAGTTCGTTTTTAGTAGGCGTATAAAATATATTACCTGCATTCGCAGATTTTGAAAACAAGTACAGTCAGCAAAAAATGGGCTGGCAAGATTTATACGCTAAAAACGTAAAAGACATCTTGGTAAAGCGGTTTGTCTATCACGCATAAAACGTTTTTCTAAGTAATTATAAAGTTAAGTTTCAATGTAAATTTTCTACTATTTGGTCGTAATTTAAAACTTAAGTTAATACGAAATCAACAAACAAATACAATGAGTAACTCCATAAGTTTTGTCTCATCGTTTTTTTCTATTATCATTCATCATCATCAATATCATCATACAGGAAAAAAATATTGTTTATTTATGTAATACATGTAAGAAAAATTACCTTTTTCATTGGCTAAATGGCAAAGTCAAAATAAAAAATTAATAAAAAAATTCCTAGCTGTCCACGTGACATTTCAATGTCATCCAATGTTTTTTAGCAACTAAAAATGTCTAACACTAGGCTCAAAATGTCGAACTGTGATAGAACAAAAAAGTTATAGCTAAAGCAAAAACCAATTTACAGTCGTTTAAATTAAAATATTAATCAAGCATTTATAATTGCAAAATATCTGTAAACATGTATTTAATACAGTTAACGAATTGAATAATTCATCATCATCATCATCATCATCATCATCATCATCATCATCATCATCAGCTCATTTATGTCCCCACTGCTGGGGCACGAGCCTTCCCTATGGATGGATAGGGAGAACGGGCCATAAACCACCACGCGGGCCCAGTGCGAATTGGTGGTTGTTAACGACTGCTAATGCAGCCGGGACCAACGGCTTAACGTGCCTTTCGAAGCACGGAGGAGCTCGAGATGATAAATTTTTGGTCACCCATCCGATGACCGGCCTTTGCCAAAGTTGCTTAACCGCAGCACTTGCAGACCGGGTGCGTAAACCACTGCGTCATCGACCTCCTCTAAACCATTGCGCCATCGAGCTCCTCAACCTCCAACCTCCTCCTCTGAATAATTAATGAATTAAAATTTAAAGGACACAATTCTTATTTACCCACAACAGGACAACTTCTGTTTCTGAAACAATAAGAAGCCTGAAAGTCTATAACTTTGTAGAGTTTAAAAAGTTGCGCTGTTTTGTGCTGAAAACAGTGACAGGCTTCCCAGCTAACTTAACATACCGACTTCTAACTTTCCTTTCACTGTGGCACGCCTTTTTATGGCTTTTATTGTCCACTAAGGACATTACATCGTAATGTAAGGCCTAAGACCGCTATAAAAATATTTCCTATGTATTAGGCAGTCATTTATCATGTTATATTGGATTTTTGTACGCAAACGTCACATGTTTATTGTAACGACAAAATTGTTTTTATGTTAAAATTTAAATGTTTAAATGTTAGAATTTATATCATCATCTGATGATGATCATCAGCCTACACACGTCCACTGCTGGACATAGGCCTCTCCAAGTGCACGTCACTGAGCACGATCCGAATTTATAATAAGTTTATATAAACTTTATTTTTAGCAGACATGAAATAGTACATTGTTCACCGAGAGGAGAAAGTGACCGATTACCGTCGAGGGTGTCGTTTGAAGCCCGAGTCGTAGGCGAGGGCTTTAAAACACCCGAGATCGGGAATCGCAGTTTCTCTCGAGTGATACATAGTGCTTTATACTACACCTGATACTTTATCAAATTTACGGTAGAAAGTACGTCATTGCATATCGAACAAATATGCGGGGAGAAAACGCATCTGAGTGGGAGAGAAAAGTGTATGAAAATCCATTTCTTACGTGGTTTTTGCGTTTTCTCCCCGCATATTTGTTCGATATGCAATGACGTACTTTCTACCGTAAATTTGATAAAGTATCAAGGTACTTTCCAAGCAGGTGTAGTATAAAATAGATTTCATCCTCATCTGATAGGTAATAAATATATTTAATTTTCATCATCATCAGCTCATGTTATGTCCCCACTGCTGGGGCACGAGCCTTCCCTATGGATGGATAGGGAGAACGGGCCACAAACCACCACGCGGGCCCAGTGCGGATTGGCGGTTGTTAACGACTGCTAATGCAGCCGGGACCAACGGCTTTATGTGCCTTCCGAAGCACGGAGGAGCTCGAGATGATAAATGTTTGGTCACCCATCCGATGACCGGCCTTTGCGAAAGTTGCTTAACCTCAGCACTCGCAGACCGGGCGCGTTAACCACTGCGCCATTTAATTTTGGTTAATTTAAAATACTATTTTATCTTCACCAGAATAAAAATACAAAGACTATATTATAGTCTTTGTATACATATGTATACTTAATAAAAAAAACACTACAAAGTTACTGCGGGGTTATTGCTTAAAAGCTATCTTCCAGACACTGGCTATTTAGATAAGCTGTTTGAGACTCATCTCATCAGATAAGCTATTTGGGATTCATCAGATAAGCTGCCTGAGATTTATTAGATAAGCTATTTAAGACTTTATTAAGTCTCGACTCTCGATTATATAAGAATCGATTTCACCCATTTTTATGAGTAATTTTCTTAATAAAATAAAACATTGCTTTGTTGTTAGTTTTAAAAGCCTTCATTGACATAAGTTAATAAAACATAAATTGTTGACACAATAGATACCTATCCACATACATGTTTAGCGCATTTAATTCTCTAATTTGAAGTAGATTAACATCGTTCCTACGAAACAGGTGATAACACACTATTTAAACAACTCTGAAGTAGGCTGTATGTACACAATACACCATTCATTGATAGAAGCCACAAGGACAAACGGTTTAGCAGGCTATCATGAAGAAATCGTTAAACGATGAGTCAAAACTTATGGAGTTACTCATTGTATTTGTTTGTTGCTTTCGTGTTAACTTGAGTTTTAATTTACGACCAAACAGTAGAAAATTTACATTGAAACTTAATTTAATAGTTACTTAGAAAAACATTTTATGCGTGATAGACAAACCGCTTCACCAAAGTGTCTTTTTTTATATAGATAGCTCGGCAAATGGCTCCATCCCACCTGATGTTAAGTGGAAATGGAGTCCAGACGCGAAGATAACTGGTGCAGCGTGAAAATAAACGTAGCGTCAGTTAACCTCACTCTGCCGGCCCACAAGGTGCTTCTTCACGCTTCTTTTGAAGGACCCCATATCATAGGAAGGAGGGAAAACGTGTGCTGGTAGACTATTCCACCTGTTGGAGGTGCGACAAAGTAACGAGTCACCAAATTTCTTTGTGCGCGATGGGATATTTGAGACAGTGAAGCGGTGACTCCGAAGAGCAGCACGTGTACTCCTATGAAGAAAGGGAGAAGGTGGGATAAGGTCAAATAGCTCTTCAGAGCACTCGCCATGGTTAAGCAGTAAAACACGCTGAGTAACGCAACATCTCTACGCAATTGCAGAGATTCGAGAGTATTTACGACTTCTGCATTGCCGATAATGCGTTCAGCGCGACGCTGCAATCTGTCCAAGGCATCGAGAAGGTACTTTGCGGAACCGTCCCAGTCTTGAACAAAAGGCATAACTGGTCAGGCGTAAAGAATCGCCGCACTCTGTTCGACACGTTCATTTACGTTTTTAGAACGTATTATCGTAGCCCATTTTTTGCTGGCTGTACTTGTTTTTAAAATCTGCGAATGCAGTTAATATTTAAGTTTTTTTTATGGGTTTGCACAAGCATTTAGCCAATGAAAAAGTTTGTATTACAAGTACTACGTTATTACAAGTAGTACTACTTTACTTTACTAGGTAAGTCCTCGGGCGGACTTCTTGAGAAAATTTGAAAAGTGCCGTTGCACTGTTTTGTTCCATTTGCCAACACTCATGCACACTCACGAACACTTAACGGTTAATAATCCACCATTATTTCACATTAATATTCGACAAAACACAAATTTTAGAAAATAAAACAAAACCGCAGACATGACTCTTCCGCAGATATTTAAGTTATACGCTTACCATAAGTAAGGAACGATTTGTTTTCTTGTAACTACAATGGTTAAGTAAGACTTAAGGTACCAGTCGATGCAGCCTTTTCTCAAAATCCCTCTACAGAAGTAGAGGTTTAGGATACAGGTATTCATATGGTATCTTGGCCATATGGTGGTTTTCTGTTCAGGTAGGCTACTCTTGACGCAAACTCAATCTCAATACAATTCCAATCCCAAATCTAAAAAATTCAAATGGCACTATTAAAAGCGATAATAGCGCTACATTGCAATTAAATTGCGTGGAAATTGAGCGAACAAATTATTATCGAGATGGGGCGTTCCGAAATTGCGAAACTTATCCCAATATCGATACATATTATTCGCATTGGAATTGTATTGAGATTGAGTTTGCGTCAAGAGTAGCCTACCTGGTATGTTCATAATTTTTCGGGGTTCTAAAATTATACACCTTAGAAAAGAATAGAATCTTAGTAATCAACGATTTTCGTTGTCGACTGTACTAGAGTTTCTCGCGTAAGAAAGTTTAAAAGAAACATCATTACCATCTTTATTAGCTCGTTTTATGTCCCCACTGCTGGGGAACGAGCCTTCCCTATGATTAGATAGGGAGAACGGGCCATAAACCACCACGCAGGCCCAGTGCGGATTGACTGCTAATGCTACCGGGACCAACGGCTTTACGTGCCTTCTGAAGCACGGAGGAGCTCGAGATGATAATTTTTTGGTCACCCATCCGATGACCGGCCTTTACTAAAGTTGCTTAACCTTAGCAATCGCAACCGGGCGCGTGCACTGCGCTATCGAGCTCCTAAAGAAACATCACTTCGCGTAAACAAAAGCCTCATAATCTCTAGCAGTCATACCGTGGAACCGGATCGGTACAGACCTGTGAAGTGAGCGGAACAATTTAAATTCGAAAATGTGTGTTGGTAACGAACGAACGACCAGACGAAACGAAGGTCAGATATTATCTATGTTTTTAATTGTTCTTTTATTAACCATAGAGTAATACTTCTTTATTTTCATTCGATGTAGGTATTCTTTGCCTTATCTATAGTCTTTAAAAACGATTAAAATAATTACCCGTATTGTGTAGACTATAAAAGTCTTCCCACTTTTTTGTCATCACATTTAGCCAGTGACAAAGTAATTAAATTTATATAAACAAAGAATATTTTTTTTGTAAATATATTTTAGATAATTAATGATTATAGAAATTAGAAGTGATACATAAAAGATGTTCCCATCCAACCCTATAAGTAACAGTAAAGATATGGTGGCTTAACACTGAGATCCCACGCGGACTTCCTGAGAGAATTTATAAGTGACGATGCACTGTTTTGTTGCATTTGCCAACACTCATACACGTTCCCCTATTATATTTCACAAAATACAAATTTTTAGAAAAAACAAAAACGCTGACCGTTGTTTTTATTTTCCCGCCAAAAAGTCTGTCTTCCCACTTACACGGGAGATCGGGCTATTACCCGCTATGCTGACCCAATGCTGATTATTGTTTTCTTAAATTCATGCGAACGAAATAAGAAGTTAGAAAAAATACTATGTACAGGTACGAATCGAATATTTAAGGCGAAGGGTAAGGCACACTAGCGCCGCTAATGGATTTAATTTCATAACTGCTAAACTGGATTTTTTTTTTAAACATTGCGGACCTTCCGACACTATTGTCGGAACATCTATTATTTAATAATTGTGCACTACTTTTAGGTTTGTTTTTGTATTCATTCGCTAACACTAAAAGTGGCCATTGTTTGTGAATAAATGCGATAGCCCGTTTTGTGAAAAAACCAAGCAACAAAAAGTAGTGCACAATTATTAAATAAATACTATGGATGCTTTCCTGTTATCGGACGGTACGCAATGTTTAAAAAAAGATCCGGTCCGTTAGTAATTGTCAAATTATTAATTGGTGGCGCTAGTGTGCCTTACCCTTCGCCTTAAGTAAATATTAGTTGAATTATTTATGAACACAGTAAAAATAAAATAACAACAAAAGTACCTATTCTTAGTCCTATACTAGTGTTAAATGTATATTTTGATGCAAGTCAGTTAAGCAGAAAGACTCTCATGTGATCAAAATATATGTAGCTAGGCTATCTACGTAAATGCAACCGCTTAAAGGAGACGGTATAGATTTTGTATGGAACCTGGTAGTGGAACACCGACTGCTTTGAAATTTAAACGACACAAAGTTCTCATTTTTGTTTATCATTTGCCTGAATATCAGATTTTAAAGTACCCCCGTTTTTGAAATATTTAATTTCAAAAGTTCAACATAATAATTGAAATGGCAACATTGGCCGCTTCGTGCCCCATACACGATCCGTTGTGCGGGTTGCGGGACATGCGGATGCGACGCCAAGGGCTTGAAAGCCGGCCAGCCGCGCCCCCCTCTCCCCCCCGCATCCCGGGGCGCGGTATCCTGCACAACGAGTCGCGACTGGGGGGCTGGGGCACAACAGTATAACACAATGAATGCGAAAATAAAAAAAGTTTTTTAATTCAAAAATTATTGTGATTTTTCTACCATTTTGGAGAGTTCGGTTTGTCTAATTTTAATGTGATAGATACGTCGATAATACACCCCACCTTTATTAAACATGAAAGTCTCAAGCGAATGCTGTATGGACGTAGATTCCATTGCCTTCCCCATAATGAGACACATGATCGAGATATGATCTATGTGATGACAGATGACAGATTGACTGGGATTATTTTGGACTCCGATATTTCCGTTTTTTATGTTGACCCTTGCTGTACCTACTGAACTCTGTTGTTTCCTCGTGATTTGGACCGCTCTTGACCTGGTTATCATTAGGATATTTCAGCATCAATGTAAGTTGAAATCTAATTAATTATACTGTTATCTATTATCTCTTTTTGTATCACAAGACTTAAAAATCCTCTGTATTTCAATTGGTGATAGTGTTAATTTAATGACAATGACCTATTTGTTATTTCTGTTGTTTCAGTCATCATGGCCTGTTGTGTGAACTGTCACATACTGTTGCGGGCGAATACGCAATTATGTGAATACATGTAATTGATCTAAGTCCAGAACTTGTGTCTATTACTGAAGAGTGGTGTGGTCGTGAGGTGAGTATGCATTTAGTAAATCAAAAAGTGGGTAGTTTTTTATTCCGTCTAGGCTCTTTAACCTCTTGTTTAAAACTATGTTTATTTTAACTACAGCAGGCATTACTGTGAATTCGTATGTGTGTATTCCCTTAAATGAGTACTGACAACATAAACTTATATTGCAGATCTCTGATACTGATTGGCTATGCCAAGAATGTATCAATGTTGTGGTAAGTGAGGCAGCCAATTGTTGTGACGACCCCAACTATCAGTCAGAGAGGCAAGTTGGGCATGCTTCTGTTTGTGTATGCTGTGGAATATCACTGATCAGATGCAGCGGTCGTTGTCGCCACAGGCTTATTCCAAGGAGTGAAGAATACATTTATGTAGAACATCGTATTTTTCCTCGTCAGGTAAGATTTCTCTTGAGTAAGAAAGTAATCAGATTTATTTGAAAGTAATAAAGAAAAGTGCCCTTTAAATTATAACTTTAAAGGAATAAAGTACAGTCAGACTTAAGTATAGGGCATTGATGTTATTATGTAGTTATTAAAAACATATTTAATTTTTAGGTTCCTAAAGATGCTTGGATGTGTCGTGCTTGTTGGATGCAGGCTCATGAAAATCGTGCAGTGCAAGAAGGTGGAGCACAAGCACCTGTGGAGCCTACATTTGAAGGCATTGAGCTACCTGAACCACAACAGGCATATTCAGACTCAGTACCAACAAGCTCTGTACTGCCAAGTTCAGCATCAAGTTCTTGGGTTGGTGCTGGAATACCAAACCTACCAAACCCAGATGTAATAGAATTAATTAACTATAGATGTACAGCTGATACACCAAACCTCTGCTTTGTGCCTGGCTGTGATAATACTGAATGATTTAGGGTTCCCAAACATATGAAGAGAGTGATTTTAATAAACCAAAAACTTTATATTACTAATAATGCTTGGGTCTGTTCAACACATTCTGTGGTGTATAATTGGGAAATGCTTAATGATTTTGATGGTTTGATGGTTTTTTAAATTCTTTTAATGCAACTCATATTAATGATATGCTTGAATTATTGTCAAGGGTGCCAAGTACACCTAATTTTAATTTTGAAACTATTGAAAATGCAAGTGACACCTTATGTCATTATTGGACAGGATTAACAGTAGATAATTTTGTTGCATTATTTAATAATGTACCTGAATTAAGAAATCTCTGTAAAAAAGCAAAAACTGCATTAGGTCTATACTTAGTGAGATTAGCACCAATTTTATTGCTCTTGATGCTCAGCTCCCTGAACTGCATGTGTTCCCCGTAATCGAAATCGGAGACCTAATTCTCTTTGGTCTTGGTAACTACCAAATCAAACAAGCAAGATCATATTACGGGGAACACATCCGCCAAAATGGTATATTCCACATCGAGGTTGACACCGACTTCACTAGATTTGATGAGAACAAATTATTAATAAGAGGGAAAATAAGCTCAAGACATATAGGAAACAGGAAATATTTTACTTATATATTGTTGAATTTAAATGGTGAAGATTGGTGTCAACGGATTGAACAATATTATTGTTCATGTATAATTGGAAAGAGGACAGTTGGGAGTTGTGCACATGTCATGACTATGGTGTGGTATCTGGGTTGGGCATGGCATCAAGATACGATACTACCACCTGCCAGCTTTTTAGATGGTATTTTGGTAACTGATGAAGATCATTAATAAATTATTTTTAACTTTAAAAAACCTGTTTTATTTCTCTTCCATATATTGAATTAATACAGTCAAGATCTTTATACAAACCTTACAATTATAATTATAAGAATAAAAACCTTATAATTATAATTATTTTATAATCTTGTTACTTTATGAATTTTTGAAAGAACAGAACAGTCAAGATCTTAACTCAGTAGATATATTTTTTTGCTATAAGATTGTTATATAGTAGAAGTAAACTCACTATTGTAATAGTTAGGCTTAGGTGTGATTTGGTTACACTTACATCTAATTACTACAGATTTAGAGATTGTGAAGGTAGGAACTGCACTTTGAACAGCTAAGTACCTATTAAATATATTTATGAGCTTCAGTTAAGTATTAACAATTAAGTGCAGTTTTTGTTTAGTAACTAACCAGTATATAATAACTTTGAATAATAAGATAATGTCTAAAAAAATTCTAAGGGTTTGTTTGATCGATTGACTTGATCGATTGGTTTGTGGCTGGCTTGTGCTTTTGAAATGTCAGCCTGACAGATCAGATTAGCACCTGACGTCACAGACACAGAGTAAATAAATTGTAATTGGGGTGGACAACAACATGAAAATACGCAATTTTAATTTGTGATTTAAAATAAAACGGGGGTAAATTAAAAATTGAAATAAATTGATAATGTTAGAGCATAAATTAGCTTTCGAATGATATACTTTTCATTGCTGTCGGTTTTCAACTACCACTCCTTAACCGTCTCCTTTTCTTAAAGCTATGGATAAGTTATCCGCCACTTATATCACGAAGTGTTCACACTTACAACCGGCCATGCATGATACACTTGGCGTTGTATATCTTTTCTCATCAATAATTATCTAAGGTCAAAGATACATTATGTATTCAGTGACCAAAGGTTTATTAATAATGCAACTACCAATTCTAACCATTATTTACCGCGTTCGATAGGTCAATGTTGCTTTAAGCTAACTTGCTTTAAAACAGTAGGTAACACAATATACCTTAAAAGGTCAAATAGATTCTGAAACGCAACTTCTTATATCAATAACTTTCCAATCATGTTTTTTTTATTTGCCATTGGTTTAATAATAATTAAAAATAAATAATATCATGTAACTAACATATATAGAATAAGGTAATACTAACACATTATGAGTTTTGGTCACTTTAAAAAATAAATATTCAATAGAATACTATTGAATCGAATCGAATGCCTAATACGTGTTTTATTCATCATTATAATAATAATGTATTATTAACAAATACAAGAATTTGTACAGCACTGAAACAGCGCTTCAGTGTGACAAATGAGGAGATTTTAAATATTCCCATACAAAACTCATTAAAAAACAAAACGAAAGGCTGGAAGAGCGCAATCCGCTTGCCGAAATAAAAACAAGGAATATCGTTTTTGATATGTGATAAAAAATGCTTGGGACTTCTTGGCGGGAAAGTGAAGAGTCATGTCTGCGGTTTTGTTTTATTTTCGAAAATTTGTGTTATATCGAATATTAATGTGAAATAATAGTAGATTATTAACCATTAAGTGTTCGTGAGGTTGGAGTGACCGAAAGGGTGCGCAAGGACTTAGAAAATTTTTCACTTGTTGCGATGTCATGACGACCCCTCCTTTTTATGGCGGAGATGGATAGAGGGCGTGACAAGAAGTGAAAAGATCCGGTCCATTAGTAATTGTCAATGTATTAATTGGTGGCGCTAGTGTGCCTTACCATTCGTCTTAAGCATTGAAATGTAACTATATTTACTGATCTAGTCGCGTTTATTTTACACATTAATTTAATCTAATGTTGTAACTACTTTTACGGATCTAGTCGCGTTTATTTTAGAAATTATCCTGATGTTTCACTACGCAAGGCACCCTAAACTGTGAGCGAACCACGGCTTACCTGCCCCCCAACCGCCTAACACTCTCGCTTTCAATTGCTTTGAAGGCGAGGCCCTCTCCTCGCTTTCTAATATAATATCGAAATATAATATCGAATAATATCAAAAGCTATAGCCTATAGCTTTCGATATTGCTTTCATATTGCTTTCGAAGTGACAAGATGACGCCTTCTCCTCGCCTCGCCTTCAAAGCGATCGAAAGCGAGAGAGTTAGGCGGTCGACCCCCTGGTCCTTAAACCGGTGGTTTAACCATTACACCACAGAGGCTGCTGATACAGTTAAAAGACCCTTTGTAGTCGTTCCGTCTTAAGATTATCTTACAAAGTGATCGCTGCTCGCTTCGGCGTAACGTTGCGTTTTCTCAACCGCGACCGACTAATATAAAACATATGTGTGTCTGATATTCATCTACCTACTTAATTATAGGAACTAGGCGTTACTATGCAAAAATACATGGAATACAAGAAATCTTCTACAATTAATTAAAGGAATCAGGGGTTATCTTGCCAAAAACAAACTGTCTTTAATCATTTGGCCACCAACCTGCCTTTTGGTGAGCGGGATGTGGCCTAAGGTGGTACATGCTTAGACAGAAAATGCCTATTCACTCTTGCTTTGAAGAGACCCAGGTCGTAGTGAACAGGGAACACGTGACCAGGCAGCGCATCTTTGGCGGTTCGCAAAAGAAAAGAGTTAGCAAACCGCTTGGTACGGACAGGTGGTATGTCTTCAACGTACGGATGGTAGGCTAACCTGCGTCTAGTATCCCGTTGGTGGAAGGGGGCTGGGGGAACGAGATCGTGTAGTTCACTCGCACACTCTCCAAAGTGTATTCTATAAAACACCGATAGACCAGCAACTCTGCGACGGCGACTGAGGCTCTGAAGTTCAGCTGTAGCCAATGTTGAGTCACCTATGAGCCTCCTGGTCCGGTTTTCGCCTACATTTAAAATAGGTTTATGTAATGATAGTTCCGGCAACTTAATTGGATGCAGGGTGACTAGTGTGAGTTTCATTTGACATTAGATTACGTTAACGAAAACGAGAATTAGTATGGCATTGAAGCAGCGCCTCCTGGCGACATACTAGAAGAGTTAAAATGTTGCCATACAAATTCTCGTTTACGTTAACTTGTTTTTTTTTATATTAACGGGTAAGCACAAAGCCTTGATCTCACCTGATGTTAAGTGATGATAAGGCCAATGATGGAAGCGCACTTCACCCGGGATCCCCAACTAGTGAGGCACTGGCTATCTTATCTACGACAGTCTTTTTAAAAATATTTTGGCTTTTAAGTTAACATTAGGCTTCTTGGCGGGAAAGTGAAGAGTCATGTCTGCGGTTTTGTTTTATTTTCTAAAATTTGTGTTATGTCGAATATTAATGTGAAATAATGGTGGATCATTAACCGTTAAGTGTTCGTGAGTGTGCATGAGTGTTAGCAAATGAAACAAAACAGTGCAACGTTACTTTTCAAATTCTCTCAAGAAGTCCGCCCGAGGACTTAGTAAATCCCCACATCTTTACTGAGATACTCGAGGGGTTGGGTGGTATATCATTTCTCATTTCTATTATCGTTCATCATCATCATACAGAAAATAAATATTGTTTATTTATGTATTACTTGTTAGAAAAATTACTTTGACACTGGCTAAATGTGCTAATCGCACAAAGCCATCAACAAAATGAAAAAAAAAAGTTAACATTATTTATACTTTAAAAAAAGGTTTGCATGAAAAAGTCTTAAGTAACAATATGTCATTTTTAGACAGTTTTAAGAGCTATGAAAAGAATCTATTTTTATGAGCATAGGATATCCACTTCCGTCGCTATAGCTATTTTAAGGTACACGTTCTAGTGGAGATTAATTAAATATTGAAATGGCTGCCATTGCAAGGGAGTTGGAGTTGCACCCCTACTTTTATAATAAATAAAATGATGCCAAGAATTGATTCTTAACCCTTAAAGTCTCCGAGGTCGGAAACGGGACATCACATCACACTAATATTATAAATACGAAATTTGTGTGTGATTATATTTGTTGCTTCTTCACGCTGCGACGCTTGGATGGATTTGGATGAAATTCGGTATACAGATAGTTAATAACCAGGATTAACACATAGGATAGTTTTTATCCCGATATTCCCACGGCAATGAAACTCATACCTTTTCTCTATATTTGATTCCACAATTTACTACTTAGGTCTTGGATTTGATGTTGGGAATAGAACCTATTTGGTAGTTTTTATACTTTGTTATTGAAATTTTGACAGACTTTTTAAACTGTCAAAGCGGTACGAAGTCCGTCGGGTCTAGGTAAAGTTTGTTTGTTTGTTTGTTTGTTTGATTGCGGAGGGTAATCTCTGGAACTACTGGTCCAATTTCAAAAAATCTTTCACTAATAGAATGCTACATTGTTTGCGGGTAACATAGGCTATATATTATTTAAAAAAGTTAATTATTAAAATCTCAAATCGACGCCATCGAAGTCGCGAGTAAATTGCTAGTATTGAATAAAGTTACTACTTAATTTGAGTGTCTTTCTATGATAGGGCATTTTCCAATATTTTGGCGCTGTAAAAGAAAGGGAGAAAAGAAATGCCCTAACTGAGATCTTGTCGGTTCTTCTCAGAACAAGGTCTCCCGCCCTGTGTAGACTTACGAACCGATGGCATAGTGACATCCATAAGAGGTACAGATCGCGCTAAACTTCTAGTCCCCTCTGAAGTTGGCGCGATTCGCGTCGCAGTAGTAAAAAATAGGCGTCAGTAGGGCGAAGGCGTTGACGAGTGGTAGGGCCTGACTGTACAGCTGCGCGACGAAGCAACTTCAGAGGGGACTAGAAGTTTGGCGCGATCTATACCTACAGATCGCGCCAAACTTCTAGTCCCCTCTGAAGTTGGCGCGATTCGCGTCGCAGTAGTAAAAAATAGGCGTCAGTAGGACCATAGTAGAATGAAACAAGTAGGTCGACTCGGCCCCCGAGCAAGCGATAATCACCTAAACTTGTAGGGCTGTCGCTTTTAATTAGAATGAGGTAGGTATCTACATATAAAATAAGAACAGACTTAGAAATATGAATTCATGGATTTCAGAGAACCCCCGATCTACCTAAACGTAGTTTGTCAACTGTACAACACAACAACTTATTACAATAGGTAAGTAGATACGGTCAACAGCACATCACGGTAAACACTTGCAGTTCGATATTAGTACATAAATACTAATTATTACCGCTCTTATGTTGTGGGCATAAGCCCACAACATAAGAGCGGTACAAAGTCCAAAGTGTTTCGTCTGACTGTTCCTAATTAGTCCCTTGTTTTCGCGGTAGGGTATACCGTGTAATCTAATAAATTCAACTTACAAATCCGTAGGTAAACTCCAATGTATGTAATAACCAAAATGTATTTACCTCTCTAATTTACGAAATTTGGATCAGAACTTAATTCTTTCGGTAGTAAATAACTGACACAAAATTGTGTAATTAGGTTAGGCAGGAGGTACTCAACTCACCGTTCTTGTTCGGTAGGTAAAGTAAAGAAAGAAAATTCTGGATGGACAAGCTGCTATTAAGACATCCATAAACACTGCAATATCTCTTGCTTTTTTTTGTAACCATCGTTGACCTTGACTTACGTTTAACAAATTATAATCTACGTGCGAGCGGCAGCGGCGCCGGCACAGCGACGAAACACGCAGGCGCGCGCGGCATTATGTACGGCTCAGTCGCGACTGGCGCAGCATTAGCAGCAATAAACTTTGTCAGTGTGTGCGTGCGACGACGGACGGACGGACAGACGGACGGGTTGGTTCGGCTGCGCTCACATACAAGCCGCGCTCGGTGCGTATGTATGAAGATGACCTACTTGTTTCATTCTACTATGGTAGGACGAAGGCGGGGACGAGCGGCAGGGCCTGACTGTACAGCTGCGCGAATCAACTTCAGAGGGGACTAGAAGTTTGGCGCGATCTATACTTGTAGTCGAAACTGAGATTTTGAATTTTGGAGCTACTAGTACAATTTAATGTGTGCTACTACAGCACAGCCAACCTGATAAAACACGTGTTTAACTCTTGTTTAACAAAGTTTGGTAGTAAAACCCTAATTAACCATGTGATGTTAAAAGCCCTTGGTTTAGGCAATTAATACGAGTTAGCGATGTTACTCACAATTAACGGAGAACGTCAGCGAGTCGGCGAGTGCGAACAGTCGCACTTGATTTGAGCAGGAAGCGAGCAGTGATTGGCGGGACGTTGTTAAAATCATAGTCTATTTTTAAATTGGTTATAATGGTAATTATAATCAGTTTTATTTACCTTAATTCATATAGTTGGTACTCAAAATAGAAAATTATTATCTACGACGGAGGAGTATGAAATTTCGCACACTTATAGTTAATATAGAGAAGGTTATCCGAATATTAATATATTTTTTTAATTATGCATAAAAATACATTAAACCTACAAAAACAACATTACACACACTACCATGTATTTGATACACACGCATACATTTGTATTATTTGACACACACGTATTGTTTGTCTTTAATGCGGCCGACATCTGTCAATGCCAATCCAAACTCACATTCTATCTTTTTTAAATTTTTCATTGCTTAGGATACAATCCGTGCAGCCTTAATAAAATTACAGTCGCATTTCGACCACTAGTAAAATAAAATAAGCACCAAACTATAAATAAAATCATTAAAATAGGGGTCCGCAATTATTCTAGTCTTCAGCATTAATATAATATAGTAAAGTAAATAGCCTATATACTGTCCCACTGCTGGGAAAAGGCCTCCACAACTGAAATCAAGTCATCACTACAATTGATAGGTAAAACACACTGCCCGACCTGATGAACCCATCACCTTCAGGCATCGGGTCGAGCGCTTACTTATCTTATTTTTAGTATTATTCACTCTATAGTTTGACTTTGTTTTTCTTAAACAACTTTTGAATTTTACGAGAGTACATTACTGTATGACATTGTGGAAATTGAAACTTTTACCTGATGTAAATTTGTTAATATTTTTAGTTTTATTTTATATTATTATTATTTTTTTTTATGCCCTATGATAGGGCGTTTTCCAATATTTTTGACGCTGTAAGGGAGAAAAGAGCTGGACACTTGCTGAGTTTCTTGCCGGTTCTTCTTAGTACAAGATCTCCCGCCCAGAGTAGACTTACGAACCGATGGCATAGTGACATTCATAGGAGCTACTTGTAGCCAAAACTGAATAAATGATTTTGAATTTTGAACTTTGATTTTTGAATTTTGCTTTGCCACATGGCCACCGTGGCGTTATGCAGTACACCTGCTTTTATCTGTCATACTGTAAACTTGAGGAAAATCTACCTATATTATTATTTGGTGACGAATACTGTGGCGGATACTGGGCTTAAAGTGTCGAACACAGGGGGTAACCTTTTTTTTGGAGAGAGATTGCTGATTGCCTCTTACGGCATTTTCAGCTTCACCAGTTTTCTTTTGTTGCGGCGAGAAACTTAAAGGGTTCCTCAAGCTGTGCGAAACGAATCACCTTCGGAGGTTTTCTAGAGGGAACGGCATCGCGCACTAGTGAGCGTCCCCGTGCCCTACTAGATTCTCCGAAGGTTTTGGATCGGATCGGAGGGGGGTAATCACGAGCTCTTATAGCAGTATTATTTCAGTTGTTAAAGCGAGACGCGTGTAGCGGCGAATGCACATGCGTCTCTTTTCCACCAAGCGCGGATTGACTGTTATGGACACAGTCGGCATACCCACAACCTTAACTGAGATCGAAGATATTTTTTGTGCTATTTGTATTTTAAAACTGGACGAGTTTCAATGTATATGTATGTATTATGTATACGTTTTGTATGTTTTATTGTTATGTATTGTGCAGGTCAAAAAATGTTTCTTTATCTTTATCTGCGGTTAATATTCAATCCCTAAAAAAACTAGCAATGAACCGTGCGCGTGTGTGATTCTGAACGTAGAGCAGCACACAACAAACGCACACATTCACAGCTAAAATCTTACCAAATCCAGCAAAACAACAAAACAAACAAAAACATTTTGATTACGACTCACACTTGGCCGATTTTTGGGTCGCCGTACCCACAGCCATTTTTGTGTGCTGGATCCGCGCTTGTTTTCCACTGCAATAATACTTCTTTAAGAGCTCATAGTCAGGGGCTGGTGGCATTACCCTAGTGACCTAATAATAATAATAATAATAATAATAATAATAATCTTTATTGAATAACTTATTTTACAATATATCCAGAATACTAACATACTATATAATGTCAAAAATACACAAGTGCCTGAACTAGGATTAACCTGTTTTCCAGGCAAAAATAAAGGACTTACTAAATTATTAAGTTAGCAATGCAAAATACATATTTTACTCTTATTGACTAAATAAAAATAAAAAAACAAAACTTAACTATATTCATTTAAAAATAAACTTATCTGCCTAATATATATAAATTAAACATTATTTATTTCTAACTAGGAGCCCTACTAAGTTCTTAAATAATAATGCAAACTACTCTTTTATTCTTTGTGGCTAAATTATTAAATAGCAAAACAACATTTATTTAAACTTACTTAACTTATAAAAATTTAAACAATATTTATTTTAAACTACTAAGTATAAAGATAAAAAACAACCTTCATTTTAGGACAACTAATAATTTTTCTGTATCTTCGTAGGACATTTTGAGAAGGGCTTCTTTGAGTATATTCTTTGTTTTACTATAGCAATGATGATATATGCCTAATTTAGCGTTTAACCTATTATAAAGAAGTGGACCTAAGAACAAGTAAAATCTAGAAGAGAAGGCATGTTTTGTTCCTGCATTTTGAGGGCAAACTATATCTTTTCGTCTTTTGTTAGTAGTCTCAGTGCTGTATGGAAGTGCAACGTGTTGTTTGATGACTGTGTTTAGAATAAATAACTGTCTAACCGTTAAAACCTTACAGGATTTATAAAGAATGTCAGTGGGGAAGAGGAAAGGACGAAAAGTAGAGACTTTTAGTACCGCTCGTTGGGCTCTCTCAATGGTTAGTAATATAGTTTTAGCAGTGCCACCCCATGACGTAATGCAGTAAGTTATTATTGATTGACATAAAGTTAGGTAAACTTGCCTGATTAACGTTAAATCCGCAATTGTGCGTAGTTTTTTAAAAACAAATATTAATTTCCGTATTCTGCCACATAAAGCTTCAATATGGTGCCTAAAAGCAAGGGTTTCATCAATTATAACACCCAAGTACTTAATCTTGCCAGTAATAGCAATGTCAGAACACTTGCACAGTAGATTTGTGGGGTCCTTACATTGGTGTGCATAAAGTTTAGGGTTTGTTGGAGCCGATTTTGATTTACGCATAGTAAACTGTACATAATTTGTTTTATCCGCGTTCAGTGTTAGTAGATGTTGCTGGAGCCAGTTATTAACAAGATTGAAGCCCTGTTGTGCATGTTTATAGACATCTTCATGAGAGCCCGCAGAGAACAGCAGAGCAGTGTCATCAGCATATGATATGATTTTGCCACCAGTTAATTTGAGATTACACAGGTCATTTATGTATACTAAAAATAAAGTGGGACCTAAAATGCTTCCCTGAGGAACCCCAAAAGAAGTACTTTTCAGATCAGAGCTGAGGACACTGCCTATTTTTACGCATTGAGTACGCTCATGAAGATAATCTGCAAATAGTTTAAGCTGGGTGCCTCTTATGCCTAAAGATTCAAGCTTTTGCAATAGAATAGGTATTGAAACTGAATCGAAAGCTTTTGCGAGGTCCAGGAATATTCCCACTGTCTTTTTACCCGTGTCAAGTTCCTGGACTAAAAAGTCAGTGAGTTGATGCACAGCGTCGGCAGTCGATAGTTTAGCTCTAAAACCAAATTGGCTATCTGACAATAAGGACTCTCTCTCTAAATATTGGACAAGTCTTTTATTTATAATTTTTTCTAATATTTTAGATATTGCTGGCAGTAGCGAAATAGGTCTATAATTCGTAATGTGATCTTTACTACCAGATTTAAATACCGGAATAACGACAGCTTTCTTAAGACATTTGGGAAAAATTCCATCAGCCAAGCATTTCCGAAAAATGTAAGTAAGCGGTGAAACCAGGATGTGCTTAAATTGTTTTAATATTTTATTAGATATGTTATCCCACCCAACCGCTGAGTCATCTTTTAGGCTCTGGATGATCATTTCTACCTCAGCTTCATCAGTATCTAATAGCACAAATGATTTTAGATTATTGCTACAGGTTGATTGAGGCTGGCTTGAAGTTGACGGTGATATATCCATATACGGAACCTTTTCAGCTAGATTTTTTCCAACATTAACGAAAAAACTATTTGCACTGTTTACAGAAGCCAGCTGTGATGAATGCACCTGTAATAATTCTGAGGGTGATTCTCGTTGATTTGAGATATGAGTTACATTTTTTAAACACTTCCATATATTTTTACTGTTAGTTCCCGCCTTTTCCAATTCCTTACTTTCGTAACTACTTTTGACTCTTTTAAGAAGGGAATTACAAAAGTTTCGGTATCTTTTATACGATGATTGTAAGATTAAATTATCTGGGTTAGATTTAGCCTTCATATGTAGTTTGTCTCTGTGCTTCATACAGCGAATGACATTCATAAGAACTCAATTAAATAACCACAACCACGGACTAATTATAGTCAATGCCTCAACTTTATTTCTTTTATTTTTTTCTGACATAAACTACAGCTGACTTTTCAGACTCGATTTCCACGGACTATTAGTATAATTGGTATTAAATATTCCTTCTGGCGTATAACGAATAGGTGGTTATCGGCGACCGTGATGTCACCACAAGGACGCGGTGGTTACGCGGCCATTTTGGAATGCAGCCTTATCAATAAATTGCCACAAAATAAGGAGTGCCAGAAAGTAAGCTTCAATTATGGTCCTTACCTGTGAAATTGCCGTTTTGTATGAAGATTTTTTATAAAATTATATTTTTCATACTAACGTTTTTTTCAATTTTCTTAGCATCTATTTATGTTGGCACTATAACAATTGTAAGAATGTGTGTTTGTTTCACTAGCTAAATATAGCAGACATTAAAAAGAAAAACAACAAGTCCCTTCAACGCTAAAAAAAAAATAAAAAAAAAAATTCGGGCCTATAAACATAAAAAATTAAAAATCATTGTTATTGTTACTGAAGCCTAAGTAACATAGTCTTAATTAAATGTGTTAAACTAACAAGCGGCATTGAGTTTTAGAAGTAATAGACTTATTAAGGCGAAGGGTAAGGCACACTAGCGCCGCTAATGGATTTAATTTGATAACTGTTAAACTGGATTTTTTTCAAACATTGCGGACCTTCCGACACTAGGCAAACATCTATTATTTAATAATTGTGCACTACTTTTAGGTTTGTTTTTGTATTCATTCGCTAACACCAAAAGTGGTCATTGTTTGTGAATAAATGCGATAGCCCGTTTTGTGAATAAACCACGCAACAAAAAGTAGTGCACAATTATTAAATAAATACTATGGATGCTTTCCTGTTGTCGGACGGTACCTACGCTATGTTTAAAAAAAGATCCGGTCCGTTAGTAATTGTCAAATTATCAATTGGTGGCGCTAGTGTGCCTTACCCTACGCCTTAATGAGAAAAAACGTCAATTTCATAGGTAAAGAGCCAATACACCAAAGGACCAACGGCTTTACGTGCCTTCCGAAGCACGGAGGAGCTCGAGATGATAAACTTTTGGTCACCCATCCGATGACCGGTCTTTGCGAAAGTTGCTTAACCTCAGCACTCGCAGACCGGGCGCGTTGACCACTGCGCCATCGAGCTCCTCGATACATACATAAATTAATACTTATGGTCGTCCAGTGTAATTTTATTAAGGCTGCACGGATTGTATCTTGAGCAATGAAAAATTAAAAAAGATAGAATGTGAGTTTGGATTGGCTAAGACAGATTTCGGCCGCTCCTCTTCGATTTTTGAAATATTTGAAAAGAGTATTTAGGCGTGTGTGTCAAATACACGGTAGTGTGTGTAATGTTTGTTTTATTGATTTAATGTATTTTTTATGCATAATTTTAAAAAATATATTAACATTCTGCAATCCTTCTCTATATAAACTCTTATACGTATTAATATACATATATACAGTTATATAAGTAGTCCAGTATTATTTTTTTATGGTAGAAGTGGTTGAGCTCTTTAATGTGACCTTTTTGATTCGCAATTCTACTTACAAGGTCTCCGCCGTAGCTTTTGCGAATCTTTGTCACGATCACGATTAGATGCGTCGTGACTAATTTCGTGACTGACGCATTACTTTTTAACATCGACGATAGAAGAGAACGGTATTTTGCTTGTCAAGGATTTATTTATGTATTTATTTATTGATTTTACTATACCGATATATTGATTCGTCTTGACTAGCACCAAAGTACTAGTCAAGACGAATCATACGTGCCCAAACTCGATGAGGTTGTGTCGTTTAATTACCGAGTTCCTATGGCCATCTTCCAGCTCCATCATCAGACCCTGGTTACCATCTAACACCAAAGTACTCGTCAAGACGGTTCAAACGAGTCCAAACTCGATGGGGTTGTGTCGTTTATCAACCGAGTTCCTATGGCCACCTCCGGTTTCATCATCAGATCAGTTCCATGTCATAATACTTTTGCATTGTCATCTGATTTACACATGCATGCAAAATTTCAGCTCAATCGGTAACCGGAAAGTGGATAAAATTTAACTTGCAAGATTTGATTACAGACAAACGGACAAACAAACATCGGCACAGGTGAAACTAAATAAAAGCTTGTAAAAAACACCAATCAAATGATCACAAAAAAACAAATAGTTATGTCGAATCTAAGAGTTGCCTCAAATTCGTAATTACAAAAAAGTGTTGTGTGAAACGAGCTGCATGAGTGTTGGCAAATAAAACAACAGTGCAACGTAACTTTTCAAATTCTCTCAAGAAGTCCGCCCGAGGACTTAGTAAAGCCCCACATCTTTACTGAGATACTTGAAAGGTTGGGGGCTAATTTCTATTATCATTCATCATCAAATTACTTACTTTTTCATTGGCTAAGCGGATCCAACCAAATTTTCGTAAAACCATCATACCAATAATAAAATAAATCTGTACATTTAGGCTATTGAGTCACCAGTTCATTCCGCAAGAGCCAGCGATGTAGACTTGTAACCAGCTGACCTTATTAAACCCAGAACCTCTTATCGCCACTCCGTTGACCCACAGTTCCGATCTCAAGGTGATACTGCCGATAGTTTCGTAATGTTCTATTTTTAGGAAGTATTCTCATCTTTTTGGTGTTACAAAAGAACTTATTATACGCATTTTTTTAGAATGGCGTTAAGTAAGTCTCATTAAAGAGTTAAGATATTTTTTTATGGTTAGTATGTTCACGAACACGGATATAGATTATTATTAGCCCTTTTTGAATATGGTATTATGGTTGCGTATATTATTTAAAAAAACGATTAATTTTCTTTTAACGTTAAAATCCAGTCACATTTTGGAAAATAGCCTCGTCATAGAAAGGACAGGATTGGTCTGGGTACATTTCCGTGATTTGTTCTCGGGAATTTCTGGAATTCTTGGTTTAACTCCTTTTATAGTAGCCCCTATCCTTGTTCTAGTTTCAACATTTATTTTAAGCTTTATTTTTTCAAAATATTTGTATTTTTAATGCATATTTCAAATGCAGAACATGTAAGTGGCACAGCTGGTGACATCTATCATATTAATACATGAAGAGAAAACTTCGTATCCCTTTTTAAAGACGACACCTCGATTTGTGAACATTAAAAAAGCTGATCCTTCAGCGTCAGGTTCTCTTATAATCTAGTAGGCCTGATAATAATAATAATAATAATAATATAATATATGTGCGTACTATAAGTACGCACCTGCGCCAGTACTCGAAAATGGTCATGCAACGCTTTACTGGGATCGCTCTATCATTACGGACAGGACTATTGTCGCCAATAAACCTGATATCGTGGTGGTCGACCGATCCCAGCGCCAGGCAATACTGGTAGATATCACCATACCTCATGATGAGAACCTTGTGAAAGCCGAGAAGGACAAGCTCAGTAAGTACCTTGACTTGGCTCACGAGATTACCGCCATGTGGGATGTGGATTCAACCATTATTGTACCGATAGTCGTTTCGGCAAACGGTCTGATAGCGAAGAGCCTCGATCAACACCTAGAGAGGCTCTCGCTGAAAGGTTGGGTTAAGGGTCAGATGCAAAAGGCAGTACTCCTAGACACGGCACGTATTGTCAGAAGGTTCCTCACTCTGCAGCCCTGACCACCGGTAGCTTGGGCCCTGCCCCGCTGCTGGTGGTACTCTAGGATTAGGTTTTTATAATGTTTTATTGTTTTTATTTTAAAATATTGTAAAAATCTAGTTTTAAGAAAAAATAAAAAAATAAAGGAGATAATAATAATAATAATAAATACGTTTATTGCTTTCAAAAAAACTGGTATGTAGGTAACAATTCCATACTTATAACTAAAGAAAAAACATTAGATACACATATTTCATGGAAGAGCAGACATGGGTAGATCATTATATAAATTTTGAATGCAAATGGAGGCGGCTCAGCTAGTGCTGACATAGGACAGCGCTGATTTTCAGCCGCTCCCACTCCTCTAAGGTCTATTGTGAGGGTTGAGATACTAGGGCTTAAAACAGTTAGCAAAAATAATTCGTCCAAAAAGCCAAACCAATAAAAAAGAACGGCGAAGTACGAGTAGCACTCTGTCTATAACTATGTGCGTGCGTGTAACTGTAATGTGTGTGTGAGGTGGGTGAGTATCTGTTTGTGTGTGGTGGATGTGTATGTGAGTGTGGGTGTCTGTTTGTGTGTGTGTATTTGTTTCAAATATACATGATTTTAAAAATATTTATTTAGGGGCAGGGATTTCCAATATCCACGCCTAAGGTTTTCTGCCGCTGATTGTTTCCTCAATAAGGCTGTTTTGTATTTATCTTTGAAACATTCAATGCTAATTTTTACTCTCATAGGAGGCGGTAGAACGTTCCAGATGCTTGCAGCGTGGACTTTAAAAGATCCTTGATGACGTGTGGACTTGTGCTTAGGTATTTTTAGAAGGTTTTGTAGAGCAGGCCGCAAACTTCTCTGAGTGGTATCTCCAATCCAGGTAAGTTTTTCGAAAAGGTACTCAGGTTTTTTGTTCCAGATTATCCTGTGAACAGTGCAGGCATACTGGAGTTCGCTTCTTGCTTTCATATTTAGAATGCCTTTCATATTTAGATATCATGCTGAGCGGGCACCTTTTAGTGCCACTTACTTAATGTTAAAATTTTATGTAGTAATGTTTATATGTGGGTTAACCAAGACTACACGTGGTCTTCTTGAGAGAATTTAAAAATGAAGTTGCACTTTTTTGTTTCATTTGCCAACACTCATGCACGTTCAAGAACACAACGGTTAATAATCTACTATTATTTCCGATTAATATTCGACATAACACAAATTTCTGAAAATAAAAGAAAACCACAGACTTCACTCTTCCATTCCCGTCAGAGAAAAAGTCAGAAAAACTTTTTAGAAACAGCAAAAACGATTTTTTGAAATTAAAATTGTTCGGGAATGGCAAACTATGACGTCGCTATTGTGTTTCGTCAGTTAATTAAAAACTTTGTAGGTTACAGAAGTTCATGCTTTGGTCAAATAAAAATAGGTTAATGTTTTAAGGAACTGTTACCTGATGTCATGTATACGTTGAATGTTCTGGAATGAATCCTTTTGTTATGAATTATCATTCATATTAAAAACTACTGCGTATTATTCGACTTTGTTATTTGACCGTCCATTTTCCTTAAAGAGAACATATAGGTATATACCTAGGTAGGTACTAGGTAGGTACTCGTATATAACATAGTGTCCTCTTCAACAACTTCCTGTATGTTTAAGTAAATACATAACAAATATACTGTTTAAAGTAGAAAAGTAAACAGTATACAGTATAATGCATTACTGATTCTCTGTATTGAATGAATATTGACATAGATGTCAATATTAGTTAGCAGTTTGCCCGAGACTGTCCACATCGATTTCAAAAAGCGTCCATCTTTAATTTTTAATATATTTTTTTTTCAAATCAAAATGTAGCATATCGTCGCCTAAGTTCTAACCGTAAAGTTATATATTAACTTTATGGTTCTAACACCGCGGAAATCCAAAATTTGTCATTTTGACTTTTGCATGTCATTCGATAGAGTATAGAAAGACGCACCTCTAGACCAATCAGAAACAGGGATTTTAACCAATGGAAGCGTTTTATTTTGAAAACAAAAACATAATTATGATCGCGATATATAATAATAATAATACGGAATAAGTTGGTACATCTTCCATATTAGTTCTTTGTTAGTAACGATGATGACATAACTATGTTAATTTTAATACGTATACATACACAAAAACTTATTTATTTTGCAGCCAGGTTCGAGGGCTTGACCTGGATAGTAGTGCAGTGTCTTAAAATCGCCCCCTCGAACCTATTTGCTAATATAAAAAGGCACGATATTTTTGCTCTCCTGAAAAGTTGTCATTTTTGACTTCCGCGGTGTTAGAACTTAAGCGACGATATGCTACCGACAACGTATATAGTATTCTATCAGTGAATTTTTTTTTGGAATTGGACCAGTAGTTTCAGAGATTGACCCCGACAAACAAACAAACGAAGTCACACAAATCACAAATAGTGTCATGTTAGTGCTATCGGAGTTGGATGAGAAAGGCGCAAGATCGAAGGAAATGGAATGCATTAGACGAGACCTACACTCAACATGGGGTGAATAACGGTTGAGAAAGAGAGAGAGAGAGAGAGAGAGAGAGAGAGAGAGAGAGAGAGTGAGATGGTATCGGAGACGTTGAGGTTATATGATACTTTTAATTAATGAAAATTATTTATGTACAGTGTGCCTTACCCTTCGCCTTAATCGAAACACCATCAGGGGTTTTCTAGAGGGTCTGGCACTGTTTTTCTAGTGCGTGTCCCCGTTCCCAATATACTATCCGAAGGTTTCAGATCAGATCGGGTACGATTACAATAGGGACGCTCGCTTAGATGCATTTGCGATTAAAATGTATGTAATAGTTTAAACATACATTGAGCGAATTGTTTCCACCAATTTATCAACCGAAACTAGAGCAATCGCGTTGCAATGTTACAATTAACAACTCGTTGCTTTTTTCGGTAATAAGCCCGCCGAGCTGCTTTAAAGTGGCTAGCCGGTAGATGCTTGCATTGCAAATTGTAACACCATGCAATCCACGCGTTTAAACCCACGAGACCTAGTACCCAAAGTAAGCAAGTAGGTATTATGTATATATCTTATATTACCTATTTTATCACTACATAGTATAAAACAAAGTCGCTTCCCTCTCTCTGTCCCTATATAGAATGCTTACTGCCGTACTCAGAGACGTCAATTAAGTTTTAATGACAATTAAATGTCTTACCTTCTCTATTTAGCACTATACATAAGAAAGTGACAGAAAGAGACTTCATTGTCATTACAACTTAATTGACGTCTCTGAGTACCGCAGTTAGATCTTTAAAACTACTCAACTGATTTTGATGCGGTTTTTTAATAGATAGAGTGATTCAAGAGGAAGGTTTATATGTATAAGGTTTACATGCATTTAGTATCAGTATTGCACCCGTGCGAAGGCGGGGCGGGTCGCTATTTAAGTATAATATATGTATAGTTAATAGATTTTATTATATTTTTAATTTGCTAGTTGCCGGTACACTACCTTACATTGTCTCCTAATCTGTCTTATGCCACAGAGGTTGTCTGGAAGATCGCTTTAAGCGATAATACCGCCTATGTCAACTATTATTTTAAAATTTCCTGTAATATGTTTTGTGTATAATTGTGTAAGCAATAAAGTGTTTGTCTGTCTCTCTATCTAAGATGCATACAAACTTTGTATGCTCGAGCGCGTTATGTATTAACCATTTAACAGACAGAGTATGTTGAATATTTCATTGGTTTTCAATCTTATCTCAATCACATAAGGTGCAAAATGTGGTGAGAATATCTGACTGTGAAAGGGTTAAGTTTGCCTTTTGGGTCTACTTGCATTACATGCATTACATGATGTTGCAAGTGCCTACTCCCCGATCTGATCCGAACCCCTCGGAGAATCTAGTGGGTCACTGAGACACGCACTAGTGCGTGATGCCGTTCCCTCTAGAAAATTCCGAAGGTGCTTCGTTTCACATGACTTGAGGAACCCTTAAAGTTTCTCGCCTCCCCCAAAAAAACCCGGTGAAGCTAAAAATGCCGTCTAAGGCAATCACAAAAACTTTCAAACAAAAAGGAAAGTGCCTTATAATATGTATATGCCGCCATACTCGTTATTTTACTGGCTTCGTACCTTACCATTCATGCTGGAACACAGTTCAGCTAGGAAAAGTTACACATCCAGATTGCTTTTGTGAGTGTGACAGCTCAAAACTTTATCAATCAAACCATTATAAATACTCCTTGAAGTCCGAATTGTGTTTTAAATAATATTATCAATGTTATTAATAACAACCTCTCTTCTGTTACAGATTAATGTAAACAAGATGATACTGGAGACAGAAGATAACACGGTATTGGACTTACAGACCGAAACTGCGAGCGCATACCATCGAACGAATTAACCGCAGAAAAACACAAAAAAAAACAATGTGTTCAACAAACAAAAACCAAGTGATATTAAACGGCCTAAATTAATCGTTAACTTTGGATTAAGTTAAAAAACAAAGCAACGTTAAATTGAAATAACGTTGCGTGGCCTTAGCGCGGGAAAGAGATAGAGTTTAGCTGCGTTCCCGAAATAGTGCGTTCGAAAATAGAGAAAAAATGTTCGGCTCACCGTCAGTATCGGGCAGTGAGGCGGCGGAGGCGAACGCTCCCAGCTGGTGGCGTGCACCATGGAAAACTATGGCAGACTTAGCCGAAGCGGTTGACGATTTCATATGCAGCTTCGATTATATGGACACAGCCATGGACAACCTAGTCATGCTTATCTTCGTTTGGATGCTGTTCTCAATAGTGCTTCTCGGCATCGCTAAATGGGCGTACGGGAAGTACACCAAGAAAGTTGTGGAGGTCGATACAAAAACTGTTAAAACAAACGATGAACCGAAAAAGTCGACGGTAAACGAAATCATTAATAGTGCGGACGCAGTGTTGGCTACCAGTGCTAAAGTTAAGAGTAATGCTTTCACTTCATTCAAGCCGAAGCCGACTGGTCATGTGCCTGCCACCCCGCCGAACAAGAGACGGCTCGGCCGAATGTCCCCCGGTCCAGAGCAGTTAACTTTAAAAAAACACCAAAGCATCATAGTGCCTACTTGCACGGGCCCCGACCAGCCGAGCGTGCAATGGGTTAACGAACTGTTGACGTGGTTATATAATGATCTTGTTATTGTGAACGAACTAGTGCAGCAATGGATTGTGTCCATGAACGAGTTCTCCAAAAAGTCCGTCGAGGAGGTGAGCATTACTTTATTTTTCTTTTTTCTTTTTTTTTTGTTGTGGCTTTGGTGCCATTTGCGTTTGGCCAATGTCATAGTTACGGAAAGATACTTTGAAACAACAAATCCAGAGTTTAATAATAGATGATAATGATTGATGGATGATAGGTATTCCGCCCAAACAATTTGACTTTCAGTTGCAGGACTTTAAGACCTAACGAGTATTTGAAATGTGACGTTGCACTGTTTTGTTTCATTTGCCAACACTCGTGCGGTTACGAACGCTTTAACATTGAATAATTCACTATTATTTCACATTAACATTATGCAGAACACACATTTTAGAATATAAAAACAAAACTTCAAACACTATTTCACTTTCTCGCCAAGAAGTCCCTATGTGCTATTACCACATGAGTAATTACTCTGTGCTATTACTTTGAACTCCTTTGCTTCATTAACTTTTTTTAGAACGGCATTTCAGTCTTCTTTTAGTTTTAAATGTGCTGCCATTTCCTGTACCAACAACAACACTGTTCAGCTGTTCAATATCGGCAAGTGAATTTAAACCTTATCCTGATACACTCAAGCATAGATCTTCAGCGTTGGCAGTTGCTCATGTGCACAACTGTATTGATTTTCGAATTAATAGGTCAGTCAGTGCAAATAAAAAAAATTGGTTCAAGATCGTTCAGTTTATCTCAGTTACGGGAAACGACGAAGAATGCGTTCATACTTGTATAAATAATTACTTTATAAGATTACTATATCTAAAACACTGAATATAAGTATTTAAGCAAACAAAAACATATAATAGTTATATATTTTTTAAAATAGTTATGGCTTAATCATATTTTCTTATGACTTTTTAAATTTTATAACGGAAACTGTTTGGCCTTCATATAACCAGATGGTAAAAGTTGGTAAGGACGAAGATGTAAGCGCATTTCACTGAGAATTCTCAAATCACTGCGACCAACTGGCTATCTTATCTCTAACTGTCGGAACACAAACAATGCTACTGACATTGCTGTTATGACAACAGAGATAACAAATAGGCTTTTAATGTGGACGGAATTCTAATAAGCCATGCCAGCCACCAACTAAACCGAGTATATCCATACTAATATTATAAAGAGGAAACCTTTGTATTTTTGTATGTATGTATGTTTGTAACGAATAAACTCAAAAACTACTGGACCGATTTAAAAAATTCTTTCACCATTAGAATGCTACGTTAGCGTTGAGTAACATAGGCTATATTAAAAAAATGCACACCCGTGCGAAGCAGGGACGGGCCGCTAGTGTATGTATAAAATACTATGCACCCCCGCTGGGACTCGTACTAGGGAAATTTAATTTTGGGACCGTTGTCACAGACCATATCTGACTGTTGAAGTTTTAAAAAGTACGATCATTGATCACGTGCGCAGGAGTCGCAGGATAGTCTGTTGTTTGGCCAATGTGCTTAGTGCGATTTTAATTCCCCCATTCGATTACGTTAACATCATCATCAGCTCATTTTTATGTCCCCACTGCTGGGGCACGAGCCTCCCTATGGATGGATAGAGAGAACGGGCCATAAACCACCACGCGGGCGCAGTGCGGATTGGTGGTTGTTAACGACTGCTAATGCAGCCTGGACCAACGGCTTTACGTGCCTTCCGAAGCACGGAGGAGCTCGAGATGATACATTTTTGGTCACCCATCCGATGACCGGCCTTTGCGAAAGTTGCTTAACCTCAGCACTCGCAGACCGGGCGCGTTGACCACTGCGCCATCGAGCTCCTCAATTACGTTAACGAAAACGAGAATTTGTTTGTCTTTGAAGCAGTGCCTCCAGGTATGCTACTCTTGACGCAAACTCAACCTCAATACAATTCCAATGCGATTATTATGTATCGATATTGGGATAAGTTTCGCAATTTCGGAACGCCCCATCTCGATAATAATTTGATCACTCAATTTCCACGTAATTTAATTCCAATGTAGCGCTATTATCGCTTTTAAGAGTGCCATTTGAATTTTTTAGATTTGGGATTGGATATTGATTATTGCAATTGTGTTTCAAGAGTAACCCACCAGGATGCCTGTGTTCATTTGACATACGATCACGTTAACGGAAACGAAAATTAGTATGGCATTGAAGCAGCGCCTCCTGGCGACATACGGGAAGAGTTAAAATGTTGCCATATAAATTTTCCTTTTCATTAACGTGATCTAATAATACATAAAATTAGCACAAAGTACCCTGGCTAAATTAACTGTCATTGAACGTGATAGACAGGACAATGGCTTCCCGCTGACGCATTATTCCCATAGATAACTTTTAGATAACATACTTTAACGAGAACAAAAACAAACTTAACTAACACAGAATGTAATCTATATTATTAATACGTGAAGCAAAAACTTTTTACCCGTTTTTACGAAAATTGCGCGGACGGAGGAGTATGAGTTTTCGCACACTTATAGTATAAATCGAGAAGGTTATCCGAATGTAAATATTTTTTTAAATTATGCATAAAAAATACATTAAATAAACAAAAACAATATTACACACACACTACCATGTATTTGACACACACGTATTGTTTGTCTTTAATGCAGCCGACATCTGTCAATGCCAAGCAAACTCACATTCTATCTTTTTTAATTTTTCATTGCTTAGGATACAATCCGTGCAGCCTTAATAAAATTAGGTCGAATTTCGACCACTGGCGACCACTAGTAAAATATAATTATCTATTGTCATTGTTAGCGGCTTAGGCTTTTGGATTTCAACAATAGCGTCACCGCTAGCTCATATGATTTCTCCACTGCTTTCTTCTGCATCTTTATTGTGTTCAGGCAGATAGGTAATATAGCTTAATCTATACTAATATTATAAAGCTGAAGAGTTTGTTTGTTTGTTTGAACGCGCTAATCTCAGGAACTACTGGTTCGAATTGAAAAGTTATTTTTGTGTTGAACAGTCCATTTATTAAGGAAGGTTATAGGCTATATTACATCACGCTATGACTAATAGGAGTGGAGCAGCAATGAAAAATGTTGCAAAATCGGGAAAAAAAATTTTTGAGAGCTTTTCTTGCGTGCGCTGCGTGATTGCTCGCTACTTAACGCGGGTGAAACCGCGGGGCACAGCTAGTAATAATATAAATATGATTAGCCAGTTCTTTAGTACGCTTCTACCTTCGACCTTACCTCACTAACTGACGATTGGGATGAAGGCCAAACACTTTCGTGTTGTATATGTGTATGTGTATATTTGAGGTTGACAACCTTATTTCGTGTCCGGGAAACTTTTTCGCAAACCTGGAATAGTTGGTTATTAGAAAAGGTAGATATGGAGTCGTTTTCCTAGTCTCGCACATTTCCATCGCGCTTTAAGATCTTTGGTGACTCGTTTCTTTGTCACACTTCGAAATGGACCACCAACCCACCAGCTCACGTTATCCCTTGTTCCTATGACATGTGGTCTTCCAAACGAGTCGTGAAGAGGCACCTTATAGGCTTGAGGGTGGCCGTTATCATGCTGCATTAGTTGTCTTCGCGTCTGGACTCCATTTCCAATTAAAATCAGGTGGAGTGGAGTCGTTTGCTGAGCTATAAAAAAACCTTCACATCACACATCACATCACCCGCTCATTTTATGTCTCCACTTCTGAGGTACGAGTCATCATCATCAGCTCATTTTATGTCCTCACTGCTGGGGCACGAGCCTTCCCTATGGATGGATAGAGAGAACGGGCCATAAACCACCACGCGGGCCCAGTGCGGATTGGTGGTTGTTAACGACTGCTAATGCAGCCGGGGCCAATGGCTTTACGTGCCTTCCGAAGCTCGGAGGAGCTCGAGATGATAAATTTTTGGTCACCTATCCGATGACCGGCCTTTGCGAAAGTTGCTTATCCTCAGCACTCGCAGACCGGGCGCGTTAACCACTGCGCCATCGAGCTCATCGAGGTACGAGTATTATGGATGAAAACTCCATAGGGAGAGCGGGCCATAAACCACCACGCGGGCCCAGCGTGGTGGTGGTTAACAACTGAGACATGCAGCCGGTGCCTAATGAGAGTTTTGTTTAAAATTCGTATACGTTAACGAATACCAGAATTTGTGTGGCATTGAACCAGCGCTTAAAGCGATCTCTTCCACACTCTTCCATTTGACTAAACTTCTCTAAAACACAACAATTTGAGGCATAGGACATTTATATGTTCGTGACTTTAGAATACACTAGGTACATCTCAGTACATATTCTAATTTTTAATTCAAATTCAAAAACAGTTATTCGAAGCAGCATAGTTGAGCGTAGGTTCTTAACTTGTAAAATTTGTATACATACAAATGTCCCGTTTCCAACCTCGGAGACTCATTTTATTTATTTAACAAATAAACGGGCTCTTTCTTTCAGTACCTGGCACGACAGATTTTTTAAAACATTTTGGGATTTTAAGTTAACATTATTTATGCTTTAAAAAAGGTTTGCATGAAAAAGTCTTAAGAGGGTGCAGCGCGGACGCAAAACTGCGAGTTTCAAGTTTCTTTATGATAGCGAGCGAGCGGCGCGTGGCAGTGGTGTGACAACGGCGCACGACTACGAATACGCACGCACACTAATATATATACAGAGTAGGCTGCTGATTTAATTATAGCAATGTTTACTTTCGTTAAATCATAGGCGTTTGGGTAAAAAAATATAAAAGTCTTAATATTTTCATATTTATATTTTTTAATTGAAAAATAAGACAACAGTGCCCTGCGGAATATCAATACAAACATTTTGATGTCGGATCATTGTTTCATTTGTGCTGTATTTACAAAGTTTCTGAAGAAATAAGTTTGTATATATCATTACTTTTACGTATTGTTAATGCAGGTTCTGGGTATTTGTTTTAAATGCCAAGACAACCATGCCCTTGTGAAAGGATCAAGCTAACCTAAACTAGTCTTTTTAATGTATATGACCTATTCAGTGCCTAGCACCAGTGACTTAAAAACACGTAAATTTTCGAAATTCCGCGCTGCACCCCCTTAAGTAACAATTTGTCATTTTTAGACAGTTTAAAGGGCTATGAAAACAATCTATTTTTATGAGCATAGGACATCCACATCTGACGCTATAGCTATTTTAAGGTACATGTTCTTGTTGACATTATTTAAATATTGAAATGGCTGCCATTGCTAGGGGGTTGGAGTTGCACCCCTACTTTTATTTTTGAAATTAATAAAATGATGCCAAGAATCAACCCTTAAAGTCTCCGAGGTCAGAAACATATTGTATATTACAATTTTTCAAAGTTTATTTTACTAAAATAAAAGCTTATAAAAAAAACATTATAAGTACAAAATCACTGAGATTTGTCTGGTGTGCTAGAGGAGTTACAATATTTCACAGTGTAAAATAAAATGCAGCTTGAAATCTTAACATTGGTTTTATTACCAAAAATTAATTTATTTGATGGACACAACTTGCACGTTTTATCACTCTATTGGAAGAGAGAGAAAGTTGCCAGCTATTTTAGTGTGGCCATATAAAATCTCTATAATAATCTAACATTACCATAAATAATCAGAGTAATTGAATTATTAATTATTCTGATTAATAAATAAATATTATGCTACACACATTAATTGCAATAACAGTTACGAAAAATTTACAATAATCATCGTCTACCATACATCAGTAGTATTTAGTACCATCAATGCCATGATTTACCCAACAATAGGTAAATGACATAAACCAGGGATGGGCAAACTTTTTCCTTCGCCGTGACAATATTTACTTACAAAATCTATTGCGGGCCAGGCTATTGAATTTTTGACTGTATATTTTCAATAAAAAATTACATTTATTTGTAAAAAAATATATTTCAAAACAATAGAAACAAAAAATAAACATAACTTATCTTACTACTGTTAAACTACTACTTACTTACTAATAATATTTTTTTGTGAAATAAACATTTTGATAGGTATGCATTCCCTGAAACACACGCATTAAAATATTTGTTTGATGGCCGCGGGCCGGACTTCAATCATTCACGGGCCGGAGATGGCCCGCGGGCCGTGTTTGCCCATCCCTGACAACTGTAATTTGGTTGAAAACATGGAGAAAAAGAAATAAGCCTCCTCCCTGAGTTTCTTGCCAGCTCTTCGCAGTCGAAGGCTCTCCCAAAATCCGAGCTGGTAGTAGATTCAGTTGTTTAATCTAAACAAAATTTTACTAACCTAATAACGGGATTCTTACAATGTTTATTTTAAGTGAGTATGGCGCATGCAACTGTCTGTGGCGAAATATCTGATGCTCACATATAAACATGGGTACTCTAATGCAAGTGACCATAATAGTTTAAATATTTTTTTAGATTTTTATTATTTCTAGGATTTTATAAATTTGACGTCAATAAGTACCTGTGAAGGCTTATATTGAATACTAGTTGTGCCCCGCGGTTTCACAAACGTTAAAAAATATTTTCCCGTATTTGCAACATTTTTCATTGCTGCTCCACTCCCACACACTAGCCTATAGCCTTCCTCAATAAATGGACTATTCAACACAAACATTCTTTTTCAATTCGAACCAGAAGTTCCTGAGATTAGCGCGTTCAACCAAACAAACTCTTCAGCTTTATAATATTAAGTATAGAAATGATTTGACTTTGACCTTCATCTAATACTTGAAACTAAACTGCTCCGGCAAATAGGAGCCCGCTCAGCTGTAGCTTGCAGCAATGCAACGTACTTTACTATTTATTCCACTTAAAATTTTACAGCAGTACCGTAAGTGCTGTGAGCACAAAATAAGGAGACTGCAGAAAGTAAGCTTCATTCAATCATAGCGCCGTCATGCACTTTTAGTTCGTCAATCGGTCGTTCGTGGCGCTATAGTAGCGTAACGTTCCGTTATACGAAATATGTGTTTTGGTAGCGATAAATTGCAAAATGTCGCGATTGCGACATTTTGTCATTTGTCACTTAAAGATTGGTAATAAGCCTGCCGATCCGAGCTTTTTTTTTGTTTGAGAGTGTTTGCTGATTGCTTCAGACGGCATTTTCAGCTTTACCGGGCTTTTTTGGGGGCGGCGAGGAACGTAAAGGGTCCCTCAAGCCGTGTGAAACGAATCACCTTCGGAGGTTTTCTAGAGGGAACGGCATCGCGCACTAGTGCGCGTCCCCGTGCCCTACTAGATTCTCCGAAGGGTTCGGATCGGATCGGGGGGCGGAACCACCCGAGGGCGCCTCTAAAGGCTCGGACCTCGGCTCGGGTAGACCGGGCCGTGGAGGAGGAGAGAAGCGCCCAGGTACATGTCTGTACCTGGTATAGAACGCGTGTGGTTCGGTTCTTCGTACCTTGTTCTACGAGTACGGTGTCTTGGACCTAAGCTAGTGTGCATGTTTAGTGTATTCTTTAAATGTGTAGTGACATTTAGAGGATCGGGCGGGGGGGCCGATCCGAGCTGTTCTGTGATCCATGTTCGTGCACTTTATTTATTATATTATTTATTATTTAATACACATTGACCACTTGGTCAATGTGTATTAAATAAAAAAAATAAAAAATCATTTATACCTCATAGATGTTAGTAACAATATCCTTAACCTATTGTTAGTATTACAATTAAATGTAATTGAAAATATATGTAGTGTTAATTCCGCTAACTCACTCGTTTATCTTGCTTGGATGCAGCACGCATTCACCCTCCCGCCCGCAAATGTAAGTATGCACATGCGGAAGAAACAATGGATGCCAGCAAACATGCAACAGCAACATCGGTACACCGATACAAGACACGTGTTTCGCCCCTCCACGGGGCATCCCTAGGAGCTGTTCGGGACTGACTGGTCGAGAGCATTACAATTTGTATATTTTTTACCATAAATACACTAAAAAAAAACAAAATAAAAAAGACAAAAACATGAGGAGGTCCCCTAGCTCGGCCTGCTCATCCAACATGTAGTTTGATGAACTGAGCGAGCAGAGCAGAATCCGATCTCTCTCCTACCATACTCAGGACTCTGTTAGGGCTTCCCCGTACCCGCTGCACCAATGATGCGACACACCTACGCATAATAGCATAGAAGCCATCGGTGCTTGCGTCTGCGAACATACCAGACGCACTGCAGTAACGCGGAAGCCTGCCCCCCAACCGCCTAACACTCTCGCTTTCGATCGCTTTAAAGGCGAGGCCCTCACCTCGCTTTCTAATATAATATCGAAATATAATATCGAATAATATCGAAAGCTATAGCTTATAGCTTTCGATATTGCTTTCATATTGCTTTCGAAATGACAAGATGACGCCTCCTCCTCGCCTCGCCTTCGCATTTTTAAGAACGGCCTCTCTGTCGGCTCTTTTGAATTAAACTAAGGGCAAGTGTAAGCGGTGAAGGCATTGCGGCCTCTCTGTTTCGGCTTCTTTGAATTGAAACTACCGAAAGTGCTTTATTTTTCTTTTTAATCAAAATGTCTTTTGGCGTTTTTCTTGAAAACTAGCGTATAAAAATTTAAGGTTTTTCATAAAAATAGTTTATATGTTGTTGAATTTATCCTCAAAATATTTTCAGTTGATAAAAAGTGACCTTATATAATAGTAGGTAATGTCTTTGTATTAAGCTTACCTTCTGAGTCTACTTTGTGATGTGAGTCCGTGACAAATCCCAAAGATACGGTCCAAGGAAGGCGTACCAACGGAATTACAATAAAACCATTTTGGCAGACGTGCAAATCGTCCATTACGCAATGAGAGTTCTCTAAAGAAAATGGTTGGTACTCGTAAGTTATAAATCATGGGACGCTGCGTGTTTCCTTCGGTTTCGGGCACTTTTCACAGAGATGCCAGCCAAGAATATTAAATGGAATTGTAATTGTTTGAAGCCCGGGTACAGACGTCTGCACAATATATCCAAAACTGACAAAACTTAATATATTGAAAAAAGACAAAGTATTGAAAAAAATCCACGAGCGGGATTCGAACCCGCACCCCATGCCATGCCGGGTCAGTCAGTTAAGTCCTGTGCTGCAAGTAGGCAATCCAGGTCAAGTGATAACTGATTTGGGGGATCCGGTAATGCGTGTTTGGGCCTACGGAAATGGGGGATGATAATTTTTCAACCGTATGCCATATATTCATAAAGTTTCGGTAAATGATATTATAAATAAGTAAGTATTGTAATTTTTGAATGTGGTAGCTTGTTATTAGCTCATAAGTTGTTAGAAGTCGAGTAAAATTGTGAATAATGCTGTGGGCTCCACAAACAAAATTAAAAAAAATAAAAAATTTCATATTATTTACTAAACTTCTTATGTAATTCTAGTTCTTATTTATAAATATAAATGAAAATGTTCCATTACCCCTCGGAGAATCCGATCCGATTCGAACCCCTCGGAGAATCTAGTAGGGCACGGGGACGCTACACTACACGGACTAGTGCGTGATGCCGTTCCCTCTAGAAAACCTCCGAAGGTGCTTCGTCTCATACGGCTTGAGGAACCCTTGAAGTTTCTCGCCGCCCCCAAAAAAGGTGAAACTAAAAACCAAAAAAGGTGAAACTAAAAATGCTGTCAGAAAAATCGGCAAACTCTCCAAAAAAAAAGACACTTTTGCACGAACTGGGAATTGAACTCGGGAACTTCGGTATCGGGCCGAGCACTGTGCCACATGGCCACTGTGGCGTTCAAAAGATATGTAAGATGGGACACAACAACTATTGTATTTTGTACATGCTTGCAAATATATAAATCTCTCAGTCGTTTCTATAGCTACGGTTTAGCAGAAAGAGATCTCTTTAATAGATAAGTTCACCTTTGTATAAATGTTTACGCGTTTTCCTTGAGTTACAAAAGTTTTCTTACAATAGAAATGTTTTCATTGTATTTGTTCAATGTATTTGTGTAAGTGACACTGAATAAATTATTTTTCATTACATTTTATTTCATTTTTCATGATAATAGTGGATACTAGAGTCAAAATTATACATTCGTGTATATGAGATAGCAAATTCAAGATAAAGACATGAATTTACCTATATCAACATTTTAGATTCGTGAGTCATATTATAGTCTTAAACTATTCAACGAAAGTTGCTGCATTTTTTCATTGGACCGGCACAGAATACTTAATAGTACAGGTACCACCGGTCTCAGACCCAGCGGTCCCGGGTTCGCTTTCCAGTGGAATACATGTTTATGCGTGTACTCGTACGTAGGAAAAGCTCGTGCCCCAGCAGTGGGGACATAAAATGAGCTGTCAATGCTGATTTCACGACTTATCGCTTCTGTGTACTCCGCGCGTCGCTAAACCGAATCTCTAACCTCGCATGTGCTCGCATGTCGGTTGGCAAACGCGTCGTATTTATTTTTACAATGATGGCTTGTCGAGGCATCCGCAAGCGGTGACATCACGCGTGACGTCAGCTCTGACGTCATGCACGTGTCTAGTCGCTGTTAGAACACAAAATAAGGAGCCTACAGAAGCTTTATACAGACGGACGCGTTCGGCTCTCTCGGACGCGTAATCTAGCTACAGCTGCGCTTGGATTGCCTCTAGCGGTTCGAAGCACTATACCCGACAGAGTCCAAGCTTCCTTTTAGCGCGCAAAATTTACACTTACTTAGGTAGGGTTGTCACATGACGATAAGATAAATGAAACAAAATATTTTATTTTATTTTTCATAAATTTATACATTACTTCCTCTAAATTTTTTCTTTTTATTATTTTTGTTTTTCAATAACTTATTTTTTTATTTTTCAGATCAAGATAAATTCTAATCTGACTTATAGTCTTTTTAAAATACTGAATTGGAAACACTCACATGGAAACAGTATACACGTTCTAAGATTTCAGTGCCAATATTTATAATGTTTACTTTAAGATCGAAATATTTGCGAAACTATCGTGAAATAGGCAATATTTTTATATTTCTGGCATTGTTCATACACACTGTACAGTAATTAATATTTTACAGTAAACCACTCTAATTTAAATCAAACATAACAAAACCTCAAATAATTACAATATGTTACGAGCGATGACAGTTCACAACACGAAACAACGCGTGTGACACTCACTGAGATTGTCCGCGGGCTGTGCCGGTGTAAACCGGTTTGTCCTCTCGCGACGCGTACGTGAACCCGTGTCGGTGAGGGGTCACGCACACATAACCGTGCATGTAGTAGTGTAACTGTCGCAGCGCGCTCTAAGGAAGTTTTGACTCTGTTCGGGTATATACTCATGTGGTTCCAAGACCCGTGTCCGTGCAAGAGGTCTATGTGTGCCCTGCGCGAGCGCAGTATCTATTAAGAGCGTTTACGCCGCACACTAGCGCCGCCAATGAAAAAAAAAACCTAGTAATTAGAGATAGAAAATCAAATTATGCTCAACAAACTATTTGAATGAAGTAATTTAGCATTTTTACGTCACCTAATGAACATCTGACATGTTATGGTTTAGTTCAATAAGACGTTACAGCTAAAAACGGCCATTTTTAACTATAACGCCGTCTAATTACTAGATATTGTTTTTTTTCATTGGCGGCGCTAGTGTGCGACTTAAACACTCTTAAGATTGATTTGATTTGATTTGATTAAGCTTACTTTCTGTAGTCTCCTTATTTTGTGGTTAGAATGACGTGTGCGCTGTGATTACTGTAACGGCAGATGTTCTAGTAGTTTAATGAGACTTACACATGTAACATAACAATAGTACCACATGAAAGTAGGTGGTTAAGATGTCTTAATCGATTTCTATCTCTTTTTATACATGTAGGTATTAAAATTCAAAAAAATCAAAATCAAAATCAAAATTAATTTTATTTGGGACAAGACAATTCGAACATACAGATAAAAAGTAGAAAAAAATTATAAGACAGTCCCAAAACGGTTCCGACTCAGCAAAATGCTAGCCTTTAGGTTAGCGCTGATCTTCCGTCGGAACCGGTTTAGGTGATGCTGCGATAGCAACACAAGCGTAACATAAAAAGTAAAAATAAAATATAAAAAACAAAAATGGCAGCCCTAAGTACAAAAATATTAAATTAGAACAGAAAATAAAATAATTATAGGCTGTATGCTCTAAACTCCTAACTCTATTTTTAAAAACGGTAAAAAAAAATTCAACAAATATAAAACGGACGGAGTGACAGTAACAGACAAAATGGTTGACAAAAAAAAACATTACTACATTTAAACAATGATTTTTGTGTTAAAAAGACACTCCAGAAGTCATTACACAAGAAAATAATAATAATAATAGATAACAGATAATAATAATTATAAATGAAGTAAATAAAAGTCACCATTGGAGAGGTCTATGTCCAGCAGTGGACGTGTGTAGGCTGATGATGTCACTATTGACTGTGGTACAGTAAAGTTACGCTAGTAAATTTTCAGTTTATTGAAGATTAGCTGACCCGGCGAACTTCGTACCGCATTTCTTTTTCTTTTATCTTTTCTTTTTAATATAGCCTATATCACTCAGCGCTAATATAGCATTATAATGGTGAAAGATTTTTTTAAATCGGTCCAGTAGTTTTTGAGTTTGTTGCAAACATACATACAAAAATACAAAGCTTTCCTCTGTAATATTAGCATAGATGTTATATGAAAGGTTACGATTTAAAGTACGGGATTACGACTAACTCACTCACGCACGCTATAAAGTAGCGTAATCAGTAATTGAGAGTTACCTGCGTATGTAATTTACTAAATTCATGAGAATTAATATTCTTGTTTTCGTAACTAAATTTACTGTTCATATTAAACGGAATGCCTTAAACATTCAGTTCCTTGTAAAACTAGTTATGTGTATTCGATATTAATACGATTATTTATTCACTAAAGATTCGTAGCAAATGTCGTTAAAATATCAAAATTATGCAATTTTAACGTTAATGTGAAAATAATGATGATCGATGATGTGTTTATCATTTGTTTGAATATTAAATGCGAACATTATTCACCATTCGTACACGCTACGAAATCGAGAATTCATATGTCACAGCTAGTTGAAATATGAATTCTCGATTTCCGGCGGACTTCGTACCGTTTTGACAGTTTCCATGACAACAAAACAAACAAATCATTCGTCCGCTTAAGAGCACCCGTATCCCATGACGGACCCCTAAAGCAACGCCACCTACCGGGTTCAATTGTAAATCTAAACCATTCTCGAATCCACTTGAACACACACAGAAAATTTTATCCAAATCGGTCAAGCCGTTTAGAAGGAGTTCAATAACATACACACGCACTGAAGATTTATATATATAAAGATGGGATAACTATACAAATACAAATATACTTTATTACCAAAGTCACAAAGTCGGGCCATATACCACCACGCGGGTCCAGCGCGGTGCAGTGGTTGTTAACGACTGCTAATGCAGCCGGGACCAACGGCTTTACGTGTCTTCCGAAGGACGGAGGACGAGATGACACATTTTTGGTCACTTATCCGATGACCGGCCTTTGCGAAAGTTGCTTAACCTCAGCACACGCAGACCGGGTCCGTTAACCACTGCGCCATCGAGCTCCTATTTATAATCTAATATATAAAATTCTCGCGTCACAGTTTTCGTTGCCATACTCCTCCGAAACGGCTTGACCGATTTTGATGAAATTTTTTGTGCTTATCCGGTATCTATGAAAATCGGCCAACATCTATTTTTCATCCCCCTAAATGTTAGGGGTAGTCCACCCCTAAATTTTTTTTAAATTTTTTATAGCAAAACAACGTTTGCCGGGTCATCCGGTATCTATGAGAATCGGCCAACATCTATTTTTCATCCCCCTAAATGTTAGGGGTAGTCCACCCCTAAATTTTTTATTTTATTTTTTATGGCAAAACAACGTTTGCCGGGTCATCCGGTATCTATGAGAATCGGCCAACATCTATTTTTCATCCCCCTAAATGTTAGGGGTAGTCCACCCCTAAATTTTTTTTTAATTTTTTATGGCAAAACGACGTTTGCCGGGTCAGCTAGTAATCTATATATATGTATAAAATGCTTTGTCCTGAATGACTGATGAATCAACGCACAGCCTAAACCGCTGATCGTTGAGACCTGAAACTTGGAGGGTGTGTTCTTTGTATGACGTAGGCATCCGATAAGAAAGGATTTTCCGAAATTCTATCCCTAAGGGGTGAAAAAGGGGGGCAAAGTTTGTTTGGGACAACGTGATTCCTTGGTACGATCAACTTAAAATTTCGCTTATACCTTTTTTAACAGAATTGATGGAAGACGTGTTTCGTATTTTATTGTAATTCATCCCCTAACGGGGTTAAAAAGGGGTAGAAAGTTATTTTGGCGGTGAATTGCTTCGAAGTTGATATCAATACTCCTAAGTGCTTTTGATTTAAATTAAATTTTATTTTGACACAATGTGTTAAAAAAACATGTCATGTTTAAAAACTCAATCCCATTTTATTCAAAAAAGGTTGAATCAATATATAAAAAAAGATGGATTTCGCTGAGAAGCTCAAAAATTTTTAGGAGAGAGTTTGCTGTTATCTGTAAACGGCCTTCACAGCGTCACCGGACTTTTTTGGGGGCGCGGGCGGCGAGAAACCTAAAGGGTTCCTCAAGCCACACTGCTTGATCACGATCAAAACGACGCGACGTCAGAAGGTTTCTAGAGGGAATGGCATCACGCAAGCGTGCTCCCGCACTCTACGAGTTTCTCCGAGTAGTTCGGATAGGATTGGGATGGCCTTTACAGGGTTACAATAGTGGTGTACGTTATAAGCAGATGTATGTCTAAGTCAGAGTTTATACCCTAACTATCCTAAGTAATAGTAACCTAACTTAATATGCGAAAGTTAGTTTGTTTGTTTATTTATAACGCTTTCACGCGTATACTATTCAACTGATCGTCATGAAATTTTGTACATACATATATTCTTAAAGACTCTCAAAGATTTATTATTAAAAAAGTGAGTTTGTTTGTTTGTGTGATTTCACGCGTAAACTATTTAACGATTTGTTTGTTTTGTTGTCATAGAAACTGTCAAAGCGGTACGAAGTCCGTCGGGCCAGCTAGTCATATACATATATAAGATAACGGTTGTATATAATTTTACGAACAAAGACAAGTAAATTAAAATAAATAAATAAAATAAAAATAACAATTATTTATTTCGAGGCCTTTACCTCATAGATAGTAACAATTTCCTTAACCTATTGTTTAGTAGTAAGTAGTTAGTATTACAATTTATTTATTTTTGAAGTGAAAACTTCTTTAGCGGCGTTGTGCACTTTTTTTGGAATGGGTAAAAAATGTTAAACTCGCGTCAGGACACGTGACCTGATCGAAAATTCGTAAGACGGATGGAGAGTAGACAGCTGGCGCGGAGTAATATAAATTTTTAATATAACTTAATATAACTTTTTAATGTAATATAAATTGTCATGTTTGTGTACGATAGCCCAATAAATAAATATTGTATTCTACCACATAAATGAGAGTACTTTTATACTGATAATTAAAGCAATTCGTGCAAAATTATTCCCTAACCATTCCAAAATATCAAAAATGCACAACGTTAATATTCAAGTTTTCACTTCTGCCGGCACTCCCAGAGTGCAACCCGTCGTTTTTTTTAACATAAATACACTAAACAAAACAAAATAAAAGCGACAAAAACATGAGCAGTCGCTCTGCTCGGTCTGCTCATCCAACATGTTTTTGATGAACTGACCGAGCAGAGCAGAATCCAATCTCTCTCCTACCATACTAAAATTAAACTCATGAAAACTATAAAAATAAAAGTTTTGTTTGCAATTAAGGTAAATAACCTATACATATATTTTGTAAGTTGTTGTCCTAAAAGAAAATTCAAAAGCTACAACCTCGAATTTCCACAGATAAGTAAATAAAGTGCACACGTCTGCCACAGAGTACATATAGGTACCCCCCGAACGCCTGCTACTAAAGGTTTTTTATAAATTTCTATTTATATAGTTTTTTCCCGACTTCGCGTACGAAGTCATGGTCGGTCACTAGTAGAAATAGAACTGTTTCTTACCTTGCCATCGGCTGTTATGAAGGCCAAACCTGTTTGTTAGACTTAGACAAACACTTTGAAACATACTCTGTCCGACCCAGGAATTAAACCCGGGACTCTACCAATCGGTCATCGAGGCGTTCCGACTTTAGCTACAGAAGAAAGATACTTTTAATACCTACAGACCACCTGCCAATTTAATACCTACAGACCACCTGCCAATTTAATACCTACAGACCACCTGCCAATTTAATACCTACAGACCACCTGCCAATTTAATACCTACAGACCACCTGCCAATTTAATACCTACAGACCACCTGCCAATTTAATACCTACAGACCACCTGCCAATTCAATACCTACAGACCACCTGCCAATTTAATACCTAGAGACCACCTGCCAATTTAATACCTACAGACCACCTGCATCCTTGCTCTCCTTATTTTGTGGTTCGATAGCCTGCCTGCAGCCTAGCTGTCATACAATTCAATCAATGAAATTCTACGCTATCTTTTGACGGCGAAAACTGGTGTCTGTGTGTGTGCCACTTCGATATAATAACTAGTTAGTCAATAATTTCAATGCAAAACCATCATAATTATAAAGTAACAAATAAATATGAAATTAGAACCATGTCGGGCACCTAATTTAACAGAAGAGAGAAGAATTAAGATACTCATAACATAACAGCTGAATGCTATGATTCATTTCGGTGTCAATGTACTATGTACAAGCTCTAGTATATAATAGCAGTAACTAACTCTCTGTAGCACGTATCCCATGAATCATATTCATGTAAAGAAAGAGTTGGCTGCCTTCCAACTGAATCCAAATCACTTTTTATCTTTCTGTGGTTCTCTACGCTGACGTTGTTTATATATAAGGACTATGGATTAAAAGGAAAAAGCCTACTGAGTTTCATACTCTCTGTCTGTGTTTTTAAACCAGTTTTTTTTTGGAGAGAGTTTGCTGACTGCCTCAGGCGGCATTTTCAGCGACACCGGACTTGTTTGAGGCGGCGAGAAACATACAAAAGGGCTCCTCAAGCCGTGTAGAACGAAACACCGTCAGAGGTTTTGGATAGGAAACGGCATCACGCACTAGTGCGTGTCCCCGCGCTCTACTAGATTTGAGGAGTTCGGATCAGATCGAAAGCTGAACAACCCGAGACTCTTTTTTTATGTTAAAAGGGGGCAAACGAGCAGGCGGGTCATTGATGGAAAGTAATCACCGCCGCCCATGGACACCCGCAAAACCAAAGTATAAGCGCACGGCAGCGGTCCAACACAAAACGCCTAATTTGAAAAAGCCCCTAGGGAGCAAACGCTGGAAATTTGAGGAAATTTTCCAATATATGACGCTCGCTGAAAGTGAAAAAGAAATGCCCTTACTGAGTCTCTTGCCGGTTCATCTCAGTACAAGGTCTCCCGCCCTAGTGACAGTGACATTCATAAAAGCCACTTGTAGCCGAAACTGATTTATTTTTTTATTATTAGTATTTACAAAGTAAATTAAACTACTCAAAACTAAACTCTTAAAACTATCTAAATACAATTATTCTATTCTAATCTAATAAATTTATTAAAAAAAAGCCTAGCGCCTTGAGGTAATTACATAGGGATTTTCAAAAGTCGGCACTCCGCTATTACCTATACTGAATATTCCAAAAGTTGGCAAAGTTCGAAAGTCGGCACTCCGCTCCAGAATCATCTTAAGTGCATTACCGCCCATAAAACCCGGTTACAATGTAAATGCCATTAAATATTTTCTTTCTCACAAATAAAACTGTTCTCGGAAGCCATTTAATTCGCTGTATTCGGCATCATAAAGAAAGCAGGTGAACTCTGTTAAACTCTAACGACGGACGCCTGCAGTCTGCACTGCGGTTGTTATTTTCACAGTAACTTTTTAATGCCGACGAATTGCATGCGACGTATAGGGCTGTCGATCATTGAATGGTGATTTTTTTTCGTATAATAATCAGTCAGAGGTAAGCATTATTTATTATTCCGGGCTCTTGAATAGAATAGAATAGTTTTTTTTCCTTTCGTTGATGGCTTCGTGCGATTAGCACATTTAGCCAGTGTCAAAGTAATTTTTCTAACTTTATACAAGTAATACATATATAATCAATATTTCTTTTCTGTATGATGATGATGATGATGAATGACAATAGAAATGAGAAGTGAGAAATGATATACCCTCCAACCCCTCGAGTATCTCAGTAAAGATGTGGGGCTTTACTACTAAGTCACGGGCGGGCTTCTTGAGAGAATTTGAAAAGTGACGTTGCACTGTTTTGTATAATTTGCCAACACTCATGCACACTCACGAACACTTAACGGTTAATAATCCACCATTATTTCACATAATATTCGACATAACACAAATTTTAGAAAATAAAACAAAACCGCAGACATGACTTCACTTTACCGCCAAGAAGAAAATAAATATTGTAATTTGTAGGGACAACCTTGGCAGGTCATGAATGTCGTCAAGTTCTCGGGTTCCCTTTCCAAATGGAAGGTGCCCTGGGTTTTAGTGGGTCGGCCGGCCACCTTCCTATCGAAAAGATTTGTTCAGTGACTTTTCCCGAAAAAAAGGCCACGATGTGGTGGCCGCTTTACATCAAGCGGGTCGACTTGTACCTATGCTCGTTGACCCTTATTTAAAACCATTTTATTTATTTATTAAAAAAAAAAAGATTTTTTAAAATATATTTTACGGGTAAGCACAGTGCCCTGATCTCACCTGATGTAAAGTGATGATAAGGCCAATGATGGAAGCGCATTTCACCCGGGAACTTCAACTAGTGAGGCACTGGCTATCTTATCTCTAGCTGCCGGAACACAACAATGCTACAAACATTGATGTTATGGCGACATATTTAGATAAGATGGTGGTAGCTAGCCAGGCGGACTATCAAGCCCTACCACCAACCAAACACAGTACACAAACATGTATCCCCCGCTGGGAATCGAACCCGGGACCTCTGGGCCTAAACCGGTGGTCTTAGCCACTAAACCACAGAGGCGAAAACAAAAATACATGTGCACTGTAGACAACCCTATTTAGACCAAGCGAATTTCCGTATTTATAGTAGTGATAAAACCGTCCACAACGGAATGCAGTTATTTTGGTAACGTTATTTTATTACTGCGTTATTAACTGATGAACATTTCTCAACGTTATCGTTACTCGAAAAAGGTAGCCGATGGCGAAACTTTCAGTTTCTATAAAAACAGATCTGGATTTTTAACCGCCTCTGTGGTATAGTGGTTAGAATTATAGCCGGTCCTATAGAGGTCTCGGGTTTACTTCCCAACACTTTGGCGGTCGATCAATAGTTTAACATATTCTCGTGGTCGACGACCCTCCATCATCACAACCTTCCATAGAAGGTTGTGATGATGGAGGGTTCCATGGTGATGGCGGGCTGCGGTCGCCACATAACACATACAAAATATGTTTATACTAACTTCAGAAAATTTCATTGCGATTTTAATGAATAGAAAAACATGTTTTGATGATGATAATGACGATGATTCATGGCGACCACTTTGACTCCTATCAGAACGGCGCTGGTGCGCCCGAAGATGGCGAGCATAACCGATCATAGAAATATGTTACATCTACCCTACTGACCGCCCTCGTACTACTCATAGTACCAACATCAAAAAATAATAATAATTGACGGTTATTAGTCTTTATCGCGATGAAAATACCTTAGCCGCCGAACAAACTAAAAAAACTTAAACTGTTTTTCATTATTTTTTCATTTATTAAGGTCTTCATTTACAATTTATCAAAAATTATCGGTGATATTTTTAAAAAAATACGTGGAATAATCAGGAGGTTATTCTAGTATTAGAAATAAGTAGGTATGTCACAGTTAGTTACTTTATATTTTGCAGTGCCCTTGCAAGGTTCTTGCGTGAACTTGTGAGAGGATGATAATGATGAACCATAATTATTTGATTTGATTTTATTTTAACAAATATAAAATCTAAAAAAAGTCTTCATCATCATCATCATCATCAGCTCATTTTTGTCCCCACTGCTGGGGCACGAGCCTTCCCTATGGATGGATAGGGAGAACGGGCCATAAACCACCACGCGGGCCCAGTGCAGGTTGGTGGTTGTTAACGACTACTAATACGGCTGGGACCCACGGCTTTACGTGCCTTCCAAAGCACGGAGGAGCTCGAGATGATAAATTTTTGGTCACCCATCCGATGACCGGCCTTTGCGAAAGTTGCTTAATCTCAGCACTCGCAGACCGGGCGCGTTAACCACTGCGCCATCGAGCTCCTCAAAAAAAAACTAAATTTTTAAATTTATAATTATGCATGTATTATACATATAAACCTTTCTCTTGAATCACTCTATCTTTTGCTGAAAACTGCATCAAAATCCGTTGCGTAGTTTAAAAGATGTAAGCGTACAGACAGACGGGAGCGACTTTGTTTTATACTATGTACAGAAGAAATGAAGAACTTGCAGGAAAACTAGACCGTAATTTTTCTCATTTTCACGAGAGTTCATTGACCCGCTACGGTCAATCCGAGCGGCTCTCAACGCCGAGCCTCGGAAGTGGGTCGACCGGCAACCGAGCAGCTAAATCGGGAACGCGGATCCACGCCGATACTCTTCCTAGACGCTTAATGGACAAAAGCCAAGAATAACTTACAACTTGACAGGTTTACTTACAAAGAGCGAAGTAATTTTTTTTAAGAGTAATTATATTTATTAGTTGTTTATACGCACGTTTATTTTATTAAACCGTAAAAGTAGTTTCATTTCAAAGTGTAGTGCTCGCGTAATCTTTAAAATAAAATTAGGTAGCTTTTTATGTTTTTAAACTTCACCAACTTTAAATTACTAGCGGACTTAATGCCTGAGACATTATTTTTCAGTCAACCATAGGGTGGTGCAGAGGTGACATCGTAGGCGCAATTCAGATCAATAAAAAAGTGGAAAACAGTGAAGTTTTCCTTTAAATTATATTTTGAATAATAATAATATGTACATAAATATTCCATACCTACATTTCCTACATTAAAAATACATAAAATACTTTGCAAAACATATAAATATGCATACAATATATATACCGACCTATAGCTATAGATATATCATTTTACCTATGAATTTTATTTTATGAAGTGCTTTCATTCACTAAGTCCCTATATTATGTCTGACCTAAAAGGAGAGACTACTTAAAGGGGGTAGGTTCATCGAGTGTGTTAGACAAAATCTTTTTAAACAAACACCAATACCATTTAAGTTTAATATATTAGTACAAAAAGTAGGTATATACGAGTGGGTCATGTACCCTAATAATTAGTAATAAATAACTAACCTTACGTTGTTACCAATTTTATTAGGTACCCTAATTTTCACAGAGATACAGGGCATTCCTCCCCGCTCGATCCTCTAAATGCATACATTTACAGAATAAACTAAACACACACTAGCTTAGGCCCAAGACACCGTACTCGTAGAACAAGGGTACGAAGAACCGGTTCACACGCGCTCTATACCAGGTACAGACAGTAACTGGTCAACCCGAGCCGAGATCCGAGCCTTTATTTATTTTTTAATTTTTTTTTTCAATATTTACGGATAAGCACAGTGCCTTGATCTCGCCTGATGTTAAGTGATGATAAGGCCATTTGGTGGAAGCGCACTTCACCCGGGATCCTCAACTAGTGAGGCACTGGCTATCTTATCTCTAGCTGCCAGAACACAACAATGCTACAAACATTGATGTTATGGCGACATATTTAGATAAGATGGTGGTAGCTAGCCAGGCGGACAAACAAGTCCTACCACCAACCAAACCGAGTACACAAACATGTACCCCCCGCTGGGAATCGAACCCGGGACCTCTGGGTCTAAACCGGTGGTCTTAACCACTAGACCACAGAGGCGGTTAAAAGGCGGTGCCTTTAGAGGCGCCTTCGGGTTGTTTCGTTCCCCGATCCGATCCGAACCCTTCGGAGAATCTAGTAGGGCACGGGGACACGTATTAGTGCCTGATGCCGTTCCCTCTAGAAAACCTCTGACGGTGAATTATGTATGTGACGGTGATTCGTTTCACACGGCTTAAAGGACTTATGTTTCTCGCCGCCGCTGAAAGCTGAAAATGACCAGTGGTAATCAGTAAACTCTCACCAAAAAACCGGCCAAGTGCGAGTCGGACTCGCGCACGAAGGGTTCCGTACTTTATGTCGTATTAAAAAAACTACTTACTAGATCTCGTTCAAACCAATTTTCGGTGGAAGTTTGCACGGTAATGTACATCATATATATTTTTTAGTTTAATCATTCTCTTATTTTAGAAGTTACAGGGGGGCGACACACATATTTTATCAATTTGGAAGTGTCTCTCGCGTAAACTATTCAGTTTAGAAAAAATTATATTAGCAACCTCAATATCATTTTTGAAGGCCTATCCATAGATACCCCACACGTATGGGTTCGACGAAAAAAAATTTTTTGAGTTTCAGTTCTAAGTATGGGCAACCCCCAAAATTTATTTTCTTTTTCTATTTTTGTGTGAAAATCTTAATGCGGTTCACATAATACATCTACTTACCAAGTTTCAACAGTATAGTTCTTATAGTTTCGGAAAAAAGTGTCTGTGACATACGGACGGACGGACAGACTGACAGACATGACGAATCCATAAGGGTTCCGTTTTTTGCCATTTGGCTACAGAACCCTAAAAACAGGGGCATATTATAAAACTAACCTAGGATTAGGTTAGTACCTACCAGGTCCAATACGTTACTCTATAGAAATTACTGTTTAATAAATAAATATCTAGGTACAGGCTTTGTACACTAATTTTGAACTAATTAAGCAAGCGGTGACTTCATTCTTGAAATTATCGCAATGTCGCGAGGTCAATGAATAACAAATCGCTTTAGGAGCAGACAAGAATTTTAAGTGGCTTGATTTGGCATTTAACACTCTAGTCTGGTCAAGATAAGAATTAGTAAGTATTATAATTATTAGCTCTAATATTCTATATATTTATCGCAGTGATAAGGTCAAAACAGTGATTTTATATGTCACTTCTCGTTTACATCTCTTCTTTTAAAAGACTTGAGGTGGAAACACACCTTACCCGGAACCCAACAATGCTACTAACATTGTTGTTATGGCAACATATTTCGTTAAGATGGTGGTAGCTAGCCAGACAGATTTAAAACAAACTTTACCACCAACGAAACTGAATCGGGCCACCTCTGGGACCTCTGAAAGTATGACAATGTTCAAATAAAATATTCAAATAATTTTTAACGCAAATTTTGTTGCGAACAAATTACAAAAACACAATTATGTTGAAAAATTTCCGCGAGAAGAATTTGAACATGCACCCTTCTGACATACCGGGTCAGGTGCTCTTCCAAATAAGCTATCGTGGTTCTAACCAGCACGCCGAAATTATTCAACACTTTTTACTTTGAAAGCCAAAGGCGCCCATTCAATGTCAACAACTACCGTCACTAACATCCGATCATAATATTTTTACAAATATTAAAAGTCAGTTATGAAGAGGAGCTTGATGGCGCAATGGTCGACGCGCCCGGTCTGCGAGTGCTGAGGTTAAGCAACTTTCGCAAAGGCCGGTCATCGGATGGGTGACCAAAAATTTATCATCTCGTGCTCCTCCGTGCTTCGGAAGGCACGTAAAGCCGTTGGTCCCGGCTGCATTAACAGTCGTTAACAACCACCAATCCGCACTGGGCCCGCGTGGTGGTTTATGGCCCGTTCTCCCTATCCATCCATAGGGAAGGCTCGTGCCCCAGCAGTGGGGACGTAAAAATGAGCTGATGATGATGATGATGATGGGTTATGAAGTAGGTCAGAGGGGTGCAGGTTCAAATCCTGCTCGTGGAAATTTTTTCAACATTTGTGTTTCTTTTTTTAGAGATTGGAAGTTAAGCTTAGGATACCGAATTATTAAATAGCTTACATCATAACTGTCCACTTCAGAAAACATACTTCTTCCTACGTCTACTGAACCAAAACAGAACAGAGATAGTAGAATAGCCCTTACTTCTCCCAAAGCATATCACAACAAGCTCAAATCTTGAAAACAACAAATACATTGTTACCCCTCCCTTAAAGGGGGGTAGCTTGGCTCTTTGCCAGTCGTCGGCATTACTGCCAACTGCTAAGGTTATGGACTATTGGCGTTAGTTATAACTGTATGTTATTTGCTAATTATATACCAATCAATGTCAGCATGTCAATTCTTATGATCGTTCGTATTATTTTAATTAATTAATTTTAATTAACATTTTATACAGTGCAATGTGTGAACTGCTCTCGTGTAAGGTTTTGTGATTAGAATAGTGCGTGCGTGCGTGCGTGCGTGCGTGCGTGCGTGCGTGCGTTCGTGCGTTCGTGCGGGCGTGCGTGCGTGCAGGCGTGCGGGCGTGCGGGCGTGTGTGTTAGCACAATGGACATTGTTAACGACTGCTAATGCAGCCGGGACCAACGGATTTACGTGCGTTCCGAATCACGGAGGAGTTCGAGATGATACATTTTTTACCACGCATTCGATGACAGTTGCATAATTTCAGCAATTGGAGACCAAGCGCGTTAATCACTGCGCCATCGAGCTCTTAAGCAAAGAAGACATATAAGTCAAACTGTTGAAACAACAACGTCAACAACAGCTGCTGTGACGACATCCACGGGTTTAGCTGCACCCAATATTACTAACGTTGATGTTATGACGAAGGAAGGACTTAGACACAACAATGCTAATGATATTGTTGTTATGGCAACAGAATTAGATACAACAATGTTTCGACGTAGTGGAGCAACGATCTACGCAAAGTGGTGGCAGTTGAATAAGAAAAGTTGACGTTAAAATACACTAGTGGTCGCCAAGTGGTCGAAATTCGACCGTAATTTTGTTAAGGCTGCACGGATTGTATCCTAAGCAATGAAAAATTTAAAAGATAGAATGTGTGTTTGGATTGGCATTGACAGATGTCGGCCGCATTAAAGACAAACAATACGTGTGTGTCAAATACATATGCGTATGTGTCAAGTGTGTTTAATGTTGTTTTTGTTGATTTAATGTATTTTTATGCATAATTTTAAAAAAAATATTGACATTCGGATAAACTTGTCTATATAATAATAATGTCTATGTAATATTTTGTACTATATGTTTTTATAAATTTGTCAGTATCTGTTTTTTTGTGTGCAAATAAAGTTTATTATTATTATCTCCTTTATTTTTATATTTTTTCTTAAAACTAGATTTTTACAATATTTTAAAATAAAAACAATAAAACATTATAAAAACCTAATCCTAGAGTACCACCAGCAGCGGGGCAGGGCCCAAGCTACCGGTGGTCAGGGCTGCAGAGTGAGGAACCTTCTGACAATACGTGCCGTGTCTAGGAGTACTGCCTTTTGCATCTGACCCTTAACCCAACCTTTCAGCGAGAGCCTCTCTAGGTGTTGATCGAGGCTCTTCGCTATCAGACCGTTTGCCGAAACGACTATCGGTACAATAATGGTTGAATCCACATCCCACATGGCGGTAATCTCGTGAGCCAAGTCAAGGTACTTACTGAGCTTGTCCTTCTCGGCTTTCACAAGGTTCTCATCATGAGGTATGGTGATATCTACCAGTATTGCCCGGCGCTGGGATCGGTCAACCACCACGATATCAGGTTTATTGGCGACAATAGTCCTGTCCGTAATGATAGAGCGATCCCAGTAAAGCGTTGCATGACCATTTTCGAGTACTGGCGCAGGTGCGTACTTATAGTACGGCACTTCCGATTCAACAAGGCCATATCCAAGAGCAAGTTGCTGGTGAATTATTCTGGCTACTTGGTTGTGTCTGTGCAAATACTCTCCGTTAGCAAGATGAGTACAACCAGAAATAATATGTCGGAGTGATTCACCTGGACGGCGGCATGCCCGACAGATGTCGACCGTGCCGTCCCTCATAATATATTTCCGGTAGTTATTCGTCTTGATAACTTCATCTTCAATGGCACAGACAAAACCTTCGGTTTCCCCAAAGAGGTCACCGAAACGTAGCCAGTTCACCGAGGCAGGCAAATCTACATCAGGCCCAGTTAGAGCCCGATAGTAGCGCCCGTGTAGCACCTTGGTCTTCCATATTTCCTTGCGATCGAGAGTGCTTAGCACCACTGGTTTGCGCCAATTTTCTGTTGCCAAGGACAGCGGCGTAAAGTGTCTATCAACAGCCACGACATCCAAATGCATCCCGCACGCACTGTTAAGAAAATAATCCCTGAGACTGCACACCTCACGGTTATGTAGGTCCTTGGCATTTAAAAAGCCGCGGCCCCCACATCTCCGCGGGATGTACAGCCTCATAACAGATGAGCGCGGGTGTAGCATTTTGGAAGTCGTGAGCATTTGACGGACTCTTCTATCCAAGGCGTCCAATTCGGTCTGAGTCCATCTTAGTATGCCAAAGGAGTATGTTAGCAAAGGCATAACCCAACCATTAAAGGCACGCGTCTTATTGCCACCCGATAAAAGACTGTTAAGTACTTTTCTCAGGCGGCAAAAGAATCGCTCCCGTAATGACTGTTTTATGTCCCCGTCATCAACACCCAAAGACTGTGACATACCAAGATATTTATATGTTTCAACTTCAGAAAGAGATCTGATGTTTATCGTATCGGAGAGTTGTAAATTGGTTGAATTTACTACTCTCCCACACTGTACATGCATAACCGCACACTTATCCACCCCAAACTCCATCTTGATGGCACTGCTGAAGGTCTCAGTAATTTTCAGCAGTTTCATCAAGTCTTGGCGGTTTGGTGCAAATAACTTGAGGTCATCCATGTACAACAAATGCGACATAACTTCACCCCCTCTCCGTAATCGACAACTGAAAACTTGTTAAGTTGGTAGAAATAAAAAGATTTTTTGTTGTCTCAAAGCCAATTCAGTTTATTCAAAATAAATATATAATATTTTCCTTTCATATTGTAAGTGCTAAGTGTTACCAATACTTATTTACTCTTGACTTCTATGGTACATAACTTACACAGAATCGTGGATGTTACTTAAGAATTAGATTACTCTTAATACATATTAGCATGTCATGACAACGTAATCTTTAGCGGAGAACCAGTACCAATTTAAAGTCTTAATAGATGTTATGCAAAAAACCCCTTAAACTCAGGGTCGCTATCCGAGTTCGCGTTTGTGATTAAACCAATCCCAAATTGTGTAATAGAAACAAACCTAACAAGCACTTGCAAAATTAAACTGGCGAGGAACACTGACCTGGTGAAATCCTTCTAAGGCCATTCAATTACCTGCCCAGACCAACCCGAACAGTGGCGGCTCGGCGAGCTGGGCCTCTGGCTCCAACGGGCCGAGCGTCCCCTGATCGGAATGAAGCACTGGTACTTTCCTTCAGCCTATCAGCATTCCCGGTGGAACATGGCCTTTCACACCCATGTGGATAGGATGCGTTTATGAATAAGCTCTTCTTTACTTCATAAAATATCAATGAGATCAAATGTTATGGACATGAACACGACCATCACTATGAATGTATATTTAACTATAAATAATAATATCCCATTCTGAAACAACAACCATGTGGATGAATATACGAATTACAAATATACCTTTTCAGATGCCAAGTTGGAAATTTAGAAAGTGGCTAACTTACATGCAGGCGTCTTTTGATTCTTCAACTTATGAGTCCATTGTTGATATTTCAGCCAAAGACATCCTGCAAATTCCCTCTCCTGACCCTGGAAGACACATGGCCATGATAGCGGAATCTAACCAAAAAATAAACGAACGAAATTCTCAGAAATGAACTTACCAAATTTTTAAATATGATAATGATTCATTTCTATTGAAATGAGGGCCGATGATTACAGATTTTTCCCAGCCCTGGGGCTTCGCCCCATCATGAACTTGTCCTTCCTCTCAAAAATCAATCTCCAAAATGCCAACGCGACCGGCTGTCTCCCTGACAGTTCGTGTCGTGTCAATCGACTTTTTACTTTTTAAACAACCACACCAAAGATGAAGAAATCGATCAATATCGCATCCACAACATTTTCGAGACTGCTCGCGCCATCTATTGAGACACTTCAGAACTAAACTCAACAGAATTAATAAGTTTGTTTTGAAAGTTTATTTTACTATTCTATAAATAACTATACGTCAAAATTTGCAACGTTACAATACACCCCCTCCAATGAAAGTTTCGAACGTAGTGAGAAACTACGCTGCCCTCAGCGTCAGTAAATAAAATCCTACCAGAGGAGCGTACAACATTGACCAAAAAACATCTAGAAAATTTGCAATGAGACAAACAAAAAAAATATAGAAACTAACCTAAGGGTTTGCCTTGGCATCGCCGGAGCTCCGAAGAGACACCGACACACATACGTGGCCTACGGCATGGTGGGTAAACAAACAACTTACCAACTAAAACACCATAGCCATAACCCACAAAAAAACAACTCCCAAACAAACTACGGTATGGTGGTGGGTAACAAATTTCCGGTAAAAATCACCAAATACGGTAGTCTTGGAAAATAAAAAAAAACCCATCCTATTTAAACCAATTCCTGATCTTCAAACTCCCCACCCCGCCAACTTCAGGACTAATGTTATTGATCCATCCGGAAATGCGTATTTATCTGCTTACATACTCCTTTCATTCATTCACCTTTTACCCATCAACTATCCAAACTCCTTTCTAATCTTATCAATCATCCATCATCTAATATAGTGTAGCAAACAAGTTTATTTACTTTTGCCACCGCTGTCACTAACCCCCAGAGTTTTTATAGGAGACACTCGTAACTCCCTACCTTATGAAAATGTAGGACAAAATTTCCTAAAAAAAAAATGTCATTAATATTGGTTCACCAATATTAATTGACCTCATCAACCGTCTTCGGGATAAACCCTCGAGTTGTGAAAGAACATATTTTGTTTTTAAGCAACCGTCAACGCAACGTCAGCTCGGGTTGGTAACAAAAGCAACCGTCTTTGCGGAGTAAGACCGCTCGAGTTGTAATATATAAATTTTACTCAACCGTCAACGCACTATCCTCGGGTTGGTAAATAAAAGCTTACAAAATAACTTACTTAAAGTAGGTACAAAACAAAACTAGAAGCATGCGCTCTAGTACGCTTGAGCAAGCATAAAACCCTTAAAACTAATTTAACTAGGCTTTCTAGCTAAGAAAAAAAAGAAAAGAAAGGGTTTTTCGCCTTGGCATCGCCGGAGCTCCGAAGAGACACCGACACACTAAAAGTGGCCTACGGCATGGCAGGCTAGTAACGCACCTTTAACTTCGAAATATGCCAAGCACCTAGTGGTTTTCCATCTAGTGATACTAACTCGTAGACTAGAGGAGAAAGTATTTTAGCCACTATGCACTTCTCAAACTTTGGCGCGAGTTTGGAGGCTTTATATTTCGCGGCATCACTTTGGACAAATGTTTGTTTCCACACTTCCTGACCTACCTTTAAGGTCATTGGTCGTCTGCGGGTGTTGTAATACTTCGCATTTGTCTGATGCGCTTTAAGGATCCTCTCCCTGACCTTTTCAAAGACCTCCTTTAAAATACCGAACTCGCCCGCATATTCCTCCCTAGGCATCGTTACTTCATAGTCGCCTTTTTGCGACTTTATATAAAATGAACCATTTATGATCGGCTCCCTACCATGCACTAAGAAGAATGGCGAAAACCCTGTGCACTCATTTACAGCGCTATTTAACGCGAACTGTATCTTGTACAGATTCACGTCCCAAGTCCTATGATCGTCCTTGACATAAGACGAAACTGCTGTCATAACAGTTTTATTATATCGCTCGACTAGGTTGACTTGTGGCGTGTATCGTGGGCCATAATGTACCCTGGGGACGTTATAACGTTCTAATAGCCCACGAAATTCCGATCCCGTAAATTGAACCCCATTATCGGTAATTACGGTTTCAGGAACTCCATGTGCTAAAAGGACAAAATGTTCAAACGCCTTAGCCACCAAAGCACTAGTCGCACGACGCAAAGGAAAAAGCATTGTATACTTGGAGAAACAGCAAGTTACCACCAAAAGATGAACAAAACCCGAGCGTGACTTAGACAATGGCGCCCACTATTGTGATTAAATTAACCCAAATTTGTTATTTTAATGTAATACATACTGAAATTTTGTTTTAAGTAAGTAGTTTAAAGTGAAAAATAACATGTCTACTTAAGTATTAGTAATTTTGTATCGGTAAAGTGTAGGAAGTAATGTTTTGTGGACATAAATAACCTATATGGTTGTGTAGTTTATAAAGTTTAAGTGCATTTACAAAAATTAAATTTTGTAGAAATTTTGATGCAACAAACTTAAATCCATTTTTATTAGGGTTTGTTTTATTTGTTCACATACTATAAAGTAATTACTTATGGTTTACTTATTACTATTACTAATAATTTACTGTACTTATATTTGATAATCTGAAGTAAACAAAGTGTTGTTTTATTATACAAATAAGAAAATAAGAAATAAAATACAGTGGATTTTATTTCTTGTTGAAAATGTAAAAGGATGTATGGATAAGTTTATTGGTCTTAACATTGAACATGCATTGCAAATATTTTGTTACAAATTGTGGTAAAAATAATTAAATGTAAACTATAAGATAGAAATTTAACATTGTTAAAGGAGATAATTTAATAAGTAACTAAGGTATTTGGTGTTCAGATAACAGTTTAAAGGTGATTTGTATATTGGTCACCAATCACTTGGAAAATTATTTTTATTTCCTCAAGTAGGGTGACCATGACTTTGAAAAATTTTTTAGGACAAATTTATTTTGTTTTGTTTATCTTCAGTGGAGAACTTAGCAACAATTAATATATTAAAAATACTTAACTTTATTTGTTTTCAACTTAGGTTTTTTATAGCTTTTCGATAATTTTTTTTGGTTTTCATTTTAAGATGGATTGGAACATAGTGCACCTTTATTCGTTGCATCGTGACGAGTTGGTCTATGAGGTTACTATTCGTGGCGAAAAACCTGAGGACACAGTTTTGAACGCCCCACGTTGGGCGCCATTGAAAACTTGTTAAGTTGGTAGAAATAAAAAGATTTTTTGTTGTCTCAAAGCCAATTCAGTTTATTCAAAATAAATATATAATATTTTCCTTTCATATTGTAAGTGCTAAGTGTTACCAATACTTATTTACTCTTGACTTCTATGGTACATAACTTACACAGAATCGTGGATGTTACTTAAGTCCTCGCGCGCCATATGAACGCACGGTCGTACACAAGGTGGCCCGCTAATTATACCTACAGCGCGGGACGGGTTAAGAATTAGATTACTCTTAATACATATTAGCATGTCATGACAACGTAATCTTTAGCGGAGAACCAGTACCAATTTAAAGTCTTAATAGATGTTATGCAAAAAACCCCTTAAACTCAGGGTCGCTATCCGAGTTCGCGTTTGTGATTAAACCAATCCCAAATTGTGTAATAGAAACAAACCTAACAAGCACTTGCAAAATTAAACTGGCGAGGAACACTGACCTGGTGAAATCCTTCTAAGGCCATTCAATTACCTGCCCAGACCAACCCGAACAGTGGCGGCTCGGCGAGCTGGGCCTCTGGCTCCAACGGGCCGAGCGTCCCCTGATCGGAATGAAGCACTGGTACTTTCCTTCAGCCTATCAGCATTCCCGGTGGAACATGGCCTTTCACACCCATGTGGATAGGATGCGTTTATGAATAAGCTCTTCTTTACTTCATAAAATATCAATGAGATCAAATGTTATGGACATGAACACGACCATCACTATGAATGTATATTTAACTATAAATAATAATATCCCATTCTGAAACAACAACCATGTGGATGAATATACGAATTACAAATATACCTTTTCAGATGCCAAGTTGGAAATTTAGAAAGTGGCTAACTTACATGCAGGCGTCTTTTGATTCTTCAACTTATGAGTCCATTGTTGATATTTCAGCCAAAGACATCCTGCAAATTCCCTCTCCTGACCCTGGAAGACACATGGCCATGATAGCGGAATCTAACCAAAAAATAAACGAACGAAATTCTCAGAAATGAACTTACCAAATTTTTAAATATGATAATGATTCATTTCTATTGAAATGAGGGCCGATGATTACAGATTTTTCCCAGCCCTGGGGCTTCGCCCCATCATGAACTTGTCCTTCCTCTCAAAAATCAATCTCCAAAATGCCAACGCGACCGGCTGTCTCCCTGACAGTTCGTGTCGTGTCAATCGACTTTTTACTTTTTAAACAACCACACCAAAGATGAAGAAATCGATCAATATCGCATCCACAACATTTTCGAGACTGCTCGCGCCATCTATTGAGACACTTCAGAACTAAACTCAACAGAATTAATAAGTTTGTTTTGAAAGTTTATTTTACTATTCTATAAATAACTATACGTCAAAATTTGCAACGTTACACAACCTAACCTTGAATTTCTCAACAAAGTACTGAGAGAATTCAAGGCTAGACAAAACCATAAAGGACTCAGACTGTCGCCCTGGAATATGCCACGCTCTATCCTTATAAAATCCTGCGTGGCAGAAACACTATCTCGACATCCTGGTTGACACAAGACCGTGGTCCACTGCCGCATACATGACATCAAAAAAGATTTTAAAGTTATATCAATTTTATATAACTCTAAAATCCTTACCAACCATGAATGTGGCACCGAATCATAGGCCTTTTTATAGTCAATCCAGGCTGTGGAAAGAGTCCCTCTGCCACGCCGAACCTTCTGGCATATGGTCATGTCAATGAGGAGAAGCTCCTTAGTACCACGGGACCCAACCCTACATCCATTTTGAGTCATGTCCAAAATATTGTTTGCAACAATGTGCGAGTTAATTTTTGTTCTCAGAATGGATGTAAGAAGCTTATATAAAGTTGGTAAGCACGTGATGGGTCTATAATTTTTCGGTTCCGTAGTACTACCTGATTTATGGAGCAGAAAAGTGACACCAGTAGTCAACAAACTTGGGAGTGAGCCGAACTCTATGGCTTCTTGAAATTGTGTTGCCAGTAACTCGTGTGAACATCGAAACCATTTGATCCAAAAGTTGTGCAATCCGTCCGGTCCTGGGCATTTCCAATTGTGGGCCGTACGGATCGCACAACTTACGTCAGCTGTACTAATATTTATAGCCTGCATGGTCTCGATAGGTTCACACGCCTCCCTGATAACACTCATCCATTCACCTTCCATGTGCTCAACGGGCACCGACCAAATGCTGCGCCAGAAATTAGTCATGGCATCAACATCTGGCAGCTGCCCGTCGTTCACACGTTGATCAGCTCCTTCCCAGCGTCTGTATACTTTTCTTTGGTCACTTTGAAAGAGGCGATTTTGTTGGTATCGGTCCACACGCACTCTGTAGCGACGTATACGGTTTGCCCACGCATAGACTTTTTGCTTCAGAAAGTCAATACGTTCCGTCACACAAGCCATATAGTTTTCCGGACGAACATCAGTCCCAACAAAGGCTTGTGTGACGAATCGCATGACGCGAGGTCGATTATTGCCATTTCTGAAGCAAATTAGCTTTGCAATGAGTGTCCTGAACCTAATAATACGACCCTCGATCCTCAATTGCCAAGCAGGGACAGTCCCGGTTTGCCGCGGTACTCGGCCAGAATCCTGAAATTTGACACGAGCAACGCGACACACCGCGATAGCCCCACAATAAAGGATCGAGTGGGTATCAATTAAATTTTCACTGGTTCCAAGATAAGGAACCAGTAAATCGTTCAAGGCACTCATTAACGCCAAATTATGCCTATTCGTGGACAAACAAGGTATACGCGGTCTAGAGTTACGCGTGTCACGATACTGTAGAATGGCATCGTTCAAAGCGCTCCCCAATTGCTCATTTACCTGTGTACTTACATTCGTATTTATGAAATCTTCATCTTCGGGCATCGAATCTACTCGCGCCACCAAGACCGGCGTCACCGCCGGTAATTGTGGAGCAGGGCGATCCTGCACCGAAGAAGAAGCCGCACAAATACGTAGTGACTCCAGGCGCAGCCGATCAAGTGTTGACTGATCCAGCAAGTTGTTACGCTGGATCACCCGCACCTGATCGGACAATCGTTGGGCAGACACGTCGATGGTAGGTTCAAGGGTCTGAAACAAAGACAGCAGCCGAACACGATACGCAGTAAGATTAGTTCCTCCTTCTGTTGCCCTATAGTAGGCGCGCATGCAGTTCTCATTTATAGACTGAGTCCATCGCATGCGACGCACTACACCACCGGTAGCGGGAGCCGGGCGCAAGGCAGGTTGCCTCGCAGGCCCCAAGCGTGCCGGCAGCGGTGGTCGTCCCCGTCGCGCAGGTGGTCGTCGCGGCGGTGGCGACGTCGGCCCAAGCTCGTCGCTCGATCCGTCGGTGTCGGCTGCAGTGGCAAAACCGTCGGCCGATGACGCGCCATACGGAGAGCTGGACGAGGCGGGCAATGGTGGTGGTCGTGCGCTTAAAGTGTTATGGCCCGGATTTGCCTCTCGCTGTCTGCTCCTTGTATTCATAATTCTTCATTTCAAAATGCAAAATGTGTACCAAATGTTTCATTTTTCAAATAAAAATATAGGAAATTATAAAACAGCAGTTGACAGCGTCAACGAACCATATTATTATTATTATTATTATTATAAACTATAAGTGTGCGAAATTTCGTACTCCTCCGTCCGCGCAATTTTTGTAAAAACGGGTACAAAGTTTTTGCTTCACGTATTAATATATGTATAGACTCACGTCCTTCTCTGGCGCTGCGCTGCTTCAATGCCATACTAATTTTCGTTTTCGTAAACGTAATTGAATGAATACGGATCACTAGGTAGGCACCCTGTTAAATTAATTTCAAATCCCATACAGTCTAGTTATGATTATAACATGTTTTGAACCTTGTTCAAATAATTTTTAAAACGCAAATTTTGTTGCGAACAAATTATAAAAACACAAATGAATGAATGGTCGCCTTTGGCTTTCAAAGTAAAAAGTGTTGAATAATTTCGGCGGGCTGGTTAGAACCACGATAGCTCAATTGGAAGAGCACCTGACCCGAAATGTCAGAAGGGTGCAGGTTCGAATCCTGCTCGTGGAAATTTTTTCAACATTTGTGTTTTTATGTTTTGAACCTATTAAATGACATTCATTGTATGTTTTCGGTCATTCATGTGTCATGCGACCGCTTTGACATTTTCAATATGTTTATAATGTGTCATTAGTTATTCCGAAGACTAGACGCTTATTTATATATAACACATGATTATTTATATTTTAGTCTCCGTACGACACTGTCGGGGGTGTTTGCCGAGTACCGTGTGGATTGTTTCTTCATAATTATGCGCAAACGTTGCACATCCCTGGCACGCAGGTTTAAGCGCCAAAACCTGTTTTTGTTTAAGTTTCATTTGGCGCGCTATTATCGCTTTTAAGAGTGCCATTTGAATTTTTTAGATTTGGGATTGGAAATTGATTATTGCAATTGTGTTTCAAGAGTAACCCACCTGGGCCCGAGTGGTGGTGTACGGCCTGTTCTCTTTATCCATCCATAGGAAAGGCTTGTACCGGATTAGCAAATAGTGAAAACCCGGGACCTTCGCTTAACCCTATAGTAAACCCTATAGTGGAGAATTGGAGATAATGTATCGAGAAGTCGAAACTGCAAGAATCTCGGCATTTTTTCCAAGTCCCAATATTTAACAATATGACCCTACTATATCTAAAATGTATTTGAAACAAGGTTAGAACCAACTAAAAGTGTTATCATCTGTTGAAACTACATTATCAGGTGTCACGTACATATACGTTTTGTAAGAAACACATTTGACAATTAGCTGTTCAAATCGAAAGCTTAATGGCTGACCAAATGTTATAGGACATGGGAGGCACGTGCGTTGCGACAGTGTCTGTCTGTCGTAATAAGCACTATCATGAGGTATGGCCGTGCGTGACTTATTTGGAGACGTGTATGACCCAACACCTTTGAACAGTTTGGAGAATAGCTATAGACTAGTTGGAATCTTTGAAAAAAATTAATACATTCTTATAAACAAACTCTCTAAAAAAAGTCAAAAGGTTGAAAAAAAATCCACGGGGGGGGATTCGTACCCGCTCTTCTTGATATGCCGGGTTAGGTTCACAACTAACTATGCTATCACAAAAGCAACCAGTTGTAAATAATTGTACAATTGCAACGCGACTGCTCAAGTAGGCTACTCTTGACGCAAACTCAATCTCAATACAATTCCAATGCGATTATTATATATCGATATTGGGATAAGTTTCGCAATTTCGGAACGCCCCATCTCGATAATAATTTGTTCACTCAATTTCCACGCAATTTAATTCCAATGTAGCGCTATTATCGCTTTTAAGAGTGCCATTTGAATTTTTTAGACTTGTGATTGGAAATTGATTAATGCAATTGTGTTTCAAGAGTAACCCACCTATTGCGGTTGATATATATATTTTTTTATTGCAAACTGTTTAATAATTTGGCCACCAACCTGCCTGTTGGTGAGCGGGATGTGGCCTAAGGTGGTACATGCTTAGACAGGAAATGCCTATTCACTCTTGCTTTGAAGAGACCCACGTCGTAGTGAACCGGGAACACGTGACCAGGTAGCGCATTCCACTCTTTGGCGGTTCGCAAAAGAAAAGAGTTAGCAAACCGCTTATACGGACAGGTGGTATGTCTACAACGTACGGATGGTAGGCTAACCTGCGTCTAGTACCCCGATGGTGGAAGGGGGCTGGGGGAACGAGATCGTATAGTACGGATTACGGACACAAATCCGTAATAAATGACAAATACAAAACACACTTTACCCGACCTAGGCATTGAACTCAGGACTTAGGACCAAATAACAGTGGATTATTAACCGTTAGTGTTCGTGAGCGTGCATGAGTGTTGGTAAATGAAACAAAACAGTGCAACGTCACTTTTCAAATTCTCTCAAGGAGACCGCGTGTGGGCTTTGCCGAGTCAAGGTTTGGGGCGAATATCATTCATTCATCATTTCTATCATTACTCATTATCATTGTGGTTTTGAATCATCAACATAACTATGACACTGACTAAATGTGCTAAACGCACGACGCACTGTTTTCGAGAGCCATAACGAATCGTCTCGCACGCAGGTTTAATGACTTCCAGCCTATCGAATAAACCGGTTTCCGAAAAGGCTCCTAGACCACATACATACGCTGCGGTAGGTTATACAGAAGACCGAAGAGGATGACCAGCCTCTTTGTTTGTTGCCTATGAAAAAGCCTTCGATTCGATTGAAACATGGGCCGTATTACAGTCTCTCCAGTGGTGCCAAATTGGCTACCGGTACATCGAAGTGTTGAAGTGTTTGTATGAAAGCGCCACAATGTCAGTCCGTCTTCAGAATCTATCCAGTTACAGCGAGGAGTGAGACAGGGAGATGTGATATCTCCGAAACTGTTCGCTGCTGCACTGGAAAATGTTTTCAAGCTTCTGAACTGGAAAGGACTCGGCATCAACGTCAACGGCGTATACATCACTCACCTTCGATTTGCAGACGATATTGTGGTCATGGCTGAGACCCTGGAAGACCTCGGCACAATGCTCGGTGTCCTCAACAGTGTCTCTCAACAAGTGTGTCTTAAAATGAACATGGAGAAGACGAAAGTTATGTCGAGCTCACGTGTCGTACCCACTCCTCTGAAGGTTGGGGACTCTGCCTATAAAGTTGTGGACGATTATGTTTACCTGGGTCAAACGGTCCAGCTAGGTAGGTCCAACATCAGCATAGAGGTCAATCGTCGATCCAATTAGGCTGGGCAGCGTTCGGTAAGCTACGAATTATCTTTTCGTTTGATATACCGTAGTGTCTCAAGACGAAAATCTTTGACCAGTGTGTGTTGCCAGTGATGACGCTTTTGACCCGATGTCGCTCACTATGGGCCTTATCAGAAGGCTCAAGGTCACTCAAAGAGCAATGGAGAGGGCTATGCTTGGGGTTTTTCTGCGCGATCGAATCAGAAATGAGGAGATCCGCAGAAGAACAAAGGTAACCGACATAGCCCGAAGAGTTGCTAAGCTCAAATGGCAGTGGGCAGGGACTGATGGCTGCTGTGGCGGAACAGTCCTCGAGTGGCGACCGCCTACCGAAAAGCGCAGTGTGGGCAGGCCTCCAACAAGGTGGACCGACGATCTGGTGAAGGTCGCGGGAAGCCGCTGAATGCAAGCAGCACAAAACCGGTCGTTGTGGAGATCCTTGGGGGGGCCTTTGTCCAGCAGTGGACGTCTTTTGGCTGAGATGCAAATGATGATGATTGTATTTAAATTTTGTATTCTAATTTACTTTTGCATGCTACCATAGGACAGCTGAATAGGACGTGCGTAACAATTTTATTACATCTCCCCTCGTACCCTGTTCAAACGCAAAATAAAATATTATATTCTATACTATTTATTCATTTTCGGGGAGATACAAGAGCAAAGGAAAACACGAATGACCCCTTAAAAACATATTTTTCTAATGTATCTAGGTCTGGTCTAGTCCTACTCATTAAATATTCAAGTGTGTGCGACCCGAGCCACAGGGCGTGTATAATCGAAGCTGTATACAGGGTGATGTCACTCCGGCCTTCAAGTCCTCAGTGCGGCCAAGCGTGGTAACGACTGTAATCAATATAGGCAACATAACATAACGTTGCTTAATGAGACAGACGTTATAGACAACCGATAAATTACAAGCAATGACGGAATGAGGTTGACTGGAAGAATTCTGTTTGGAATATGACTGGATGACTTCTTAATCTTCACAGTAGTTTTAAGATGTCCTTGGTGCTTATTGCGAGTTTCAATCGCGATTCGATCACGTAAACGAAAAAGAGAATTTTATTATTTTATTATTTTTAGAATGCAAAATGTTAACTCATCTCGTATGTCGCCAGGTGGCGCTGCTTCAATGCCATACTAATTTTTGGTTTTCGTAAACGTAATCGAATGAATATGGATAGCAAATAAAACTGACACTAGGCACCCTGAATGGGTAGTAGGAGGTTAAATATACCACGCGTGAACCCGTATAGTTATATATAATTTACAAAAACACATATGTTGAAAAAAATTCCACGAGCTGGATTTGAACCTGCACCCTTCTGACATACCGGGTCAGGTGCTCTTCCAATTGAGCTATCGTCGTTCTAACCAGCCCGCCGAAATTATTCAACACTTCTTACTTTGAGAGCATTTTTTCAACATTTTTGTTTTTGTAATTTGTTCGCAACACAATTTGCGTTAAAAATAATTTGAACATTTTATAATTTTTTTTTAAATAACAAATTTATGACTTACATTAAAATTTACAAAATCAAACGGCAAAAGTTGTTATGTGGTACACAATTTCGAGTATTACTCATAGTGATGTAATACTCGAAATTGTGTCCTATTTTATTGTGTTATTTAAAAGAAATTATAAAATGTTCAAATCATTTTTAACGCAAATTAGTTATTAATAGTGATTACTCATCGCTGTAACTAATTGACCTTTTGACGTGTTAACCAGCCTACTATTCGGAAGAAAAGCGATCAACGAGATCCCAGAAGAATTACCGGATTAACCTAAAGGCTGAGACTTTCCAATATTTAACGCTGTGAGGGAGATAAAAGAAATGCTCTTGCTTAGTTTGTGCCAGTTGTTCTCATTACAAGGTCTCCTGCCATGTGTATTACAAACCGATCGATGGCATAGTGACATTCATAAGAGCTACTTTTTTCTTTTTATGGCATTGCACAAAGATTTAGCCTATTAAAAAGTCTTACAATACTTGAATAAACAATATTTCTTTCATGTATGATGATAATGAATGATAATAGATATGAGAAGTGAGAAATGATATACCCCCCAACCCCTCGAGTATCTCAGTAAAGATGAGGGGCTTTACTAAGTCCTCGGGCGGACTTCTTGAGAGAATTTGTAAAGTGATGTTGCACTGTTTTGTTTCATTTGCCAACACTCATGCACACTCACGAACACTTAACGGTTAATAATCCATCATTATTTCACATTAATATTTGACATAACACAAATTTTAGAAAATAAAACAAAACCGCAGACATGACTCTTTACTTTCCCGCCAAGAAGTCCAAGAGCTACTTGTTAGCCTAAAATGAATAAATGATTTTGAATTTTGAATTTGATTTTGAATCTCGAGCTCTTTCGTGCTTCGGAAGGCAAGTAAATATTTAAAAAAAAACGAGCGAGCCTTACAGTAGTCGCATACGATGTGTAACATTTGACATCTCACCTTAGTAATAATCAATTTTAACATTATATCTTGAAAAAAAGGGGCAGGTATATCATTTTATAACTATAAAATAAATGCAGTAAATACTTATTAGAAGACATTTGACATATCAAAATGACCTTTGATAGTCAAATGACACAATATGTCACATATAATAACAATATGTCATGTTCTTATTGATTTTAAATTTACAAAATGGCGCGCGCAAGCGCGCTTCCCCGACTTCTTGTTACACTACTGTTACACATACTTCCGTCTCATTTCAAGAAATCACTCCCACAAATTGCTTATATAGAATAATTTTTTTTATGTTGTTGGTTTTTTTTGTACTTTTATAAATAAGACAGTGATTTATAGTAATAATAATAATATTTGTCTCGTAGGTATGCTAAGCATCCGTTATTTGTTCCAGCAAGGCATCGGCGTGGAGCTGGTGCGCGCGCTGGACAGCCACCCCCCCTCCGTGTCCAACGTGTTCTGCGAGTGTGACTCCAAAGACGATGTGGTCAGTGCTATGATCATTATATTTATTTATTTATTTATTATATGGTAGTACAGAAGCAGCTTACAAACTAAAAACATTTTTTTTGAGAGTTTCTTATTGCCTCTGGACATTTTCAGCTTCACCGGCCTTGACTAAAAACATAATATATTAGAACAGTTTTACAGAGATTTCAATCTAAGTTTGAAAGCCTTTTAACGTACAGTACACAAAGATCAAATAATAATTATATTAAAAGAAAATAAATACCGGCCAAGTGCGAGTCGGACTCGCGCACGAAGGGCTCCGTATATCTATAAAAATATTTCAAGTTTCTACCTGTTATCGTTATTAAGACCGAGAAAAAAATTTGAAAAGAATCACGTTTACACAATATCTATTTTATTTTAATTTAATTATTCATTTTTAAGTGAATATATATAACTAAATATTCTGTGAATATTTCAAGCGTCTACCTGTTGCCGTTATCAATATCGAGCAAAAACGAGTAAAAAAATCACGTTTGTTGTATGGGAGCCCCCTCTCGGCCCTAAAGGTAATTTGGCACCAGTATTGCAGGTAACGTTATTTAGAAAAGTATCGCTACTTTTTTCGTTAAACATTGCGCTTTATCCAATCCGCGCAGAGTGGTCAGTTATTTTCCCGGGGACCAAGCTCACTAGTGTTTTTTTTACCGGTATCTTCGTTTGACAGAAGTATCCATACCAATTTGTAACGGTATTCAAAGCCCTGCTATGCTATTGCTGAACATAGTTTGTGTATATGTACTTTGTTTAGAAATTCCACTATACAATAGGTTACAGTGACAGTTTAAAAACTATCAGCTGGACAACTTTCGTACCGAAAAAATACCAAAAATCATATTCGACGGTTTGTTGTGTGACGATATACTTGCTGTTTGATGCTGTTTCTTGAGCAAATCGAGGACATTTTAAAGAAAGGTTAACAAAAACACAAATGTTGAAAAAATTTCCACGAGCAGGATTTGAACCTGCACCCTTCTAACATTCCGGGTCAGGTGCTCTTCCAATTGAGCTATCGTGGTTCTAACCAGCCCGCCGAAATTATTCAACATTATTATTTGGCTTTCAAAGTAAAAAGTGTTCGCAAAAAAATTTGTTCGCAACAAAATTTGCGTTAAAAATTTTATTTGAACATTTTTTAAAGGTTAACAAGATTACTTTATACCGTACGCATGTAAAAATAAGTTAATGTGAGAAGCCAAAGAAATATTCGCACTACCAATACAATACTGTAGTAACTTAAAATATACTGATATTTGAGAGTAAACCGTTACGATTACGGTAAAATTTCAAATATCGATATATTTTAAGTTGCAACAGTATTGTATCGGTAGTGCGAATTATGTAAGGATGGTAGCAAGTGGAAAGAAGTGATCTCTGTATGTATGTTGATATCAAGTCATCAAATGTGATCATAGAAACAATATACATCGCCTCTGTGGTGTAGTAATAAGACTGCCAGTCTCTGTGACCTCTGGGTTCGATTCCCAGTACCTGTTGGAGTGAAGTAACTTTTGACCTATAATATGGGCAGAAAAAGGAGTAGAATTTATTTGTTGTTCTGATTTTTTTTTATCCGATACAATGAACTGATAATGAATCGATCCGCATTGAAAATAATTGATTTTGGTTCATTATTACTATTTATTACATATGTACAACTCATACTTGACCAAAAAAAACTGTTATGCCAAAATGGTTTTCACAAAGAAAGACTTTATTCCTAAGATAGTTGTCAGCAAAACGCTATACAGTGGCTACACTATCATCATCATCATCGCCAGCTCATATACGTCCCCACGCGTCCCTGCTGGGGCACGAGCCTTCCCTATGGATGGATAGGGAGAACGGGCCATAAACCACCACGCGGACCCAGTGCGGAGTGGTGGTTGTTAATAACTGTTAATGCAGCCGGGACCAACGCTTTACGTGCCTTCCGAAGCACGGAGGAGCTCTAGATGATAAATTTTTGGTCACCCATCCGATGACAGGCCTTTGCGAAAGTTGCTTAACCTCAGCACTCGCATACCAGGCGCGTTAACCACTGCGCCATCGAGGGCTATACTATCGAGTTCCTTGAATGTAGATTATTAGTAAAGTTATATACCTATCTAATTAGATGCGAGTTTTCAGTCATACGTGAAATTAATTTCTTGTAATAACGACTTCGGTAAGTCGATTCCGTTACCCAGATAATTAACATATTTCTAATTAAGATTTATAATTTATTAACAGTGAAAATTCCGGGAAATAGCTACCTACCGTCAGCCTTCCCGGTAGCATAACGGTCAGTGCAGCCGCCCGGATTGCGGAAGACCCAGCCCCCCTACCGCCTAACTCTCTCGCTTTCGATCGCTTTGAAGGCGAGGCCCTCGCCTCGCTTTCTAATATAATATCGAAATATAATATCGAATAATATCGAAAGCTATAGCTTATAGCTTTCGATATTGCTTTCATATTCCTTTCGAAATGACAAGATGACGCCTCCTCCTCGCCTCGCCTTCAAAGCGATCGAAAGCGAGAGAGTTAGGCGGTTGGCCCCCAGGTTCGATTCCTGGCTGGGTCGGGTGGGCGTTTAATTTTTTCACAGTATTTTATAAAAAAAAAATATTTAGCTTCAGTGCAGCAATTAGCACTTAAAAATAAAAAAGTAAAAATTTACTATAGCGTTGTGTTATCTTTGTGGTATTTCATCTGCAAAGATGAATCTGCATAGCCGTCGGTTGCAATAACCGTTGGATAGATGGCGCACTGTGCCGCTATTAGCACAAAAAAATAAAAAGCAGTGACAAAATTCAGCGCTTACGTCAGCCTTCCCGGTAGCATAGCGGTCAGTGCAGCCGCCCGGATTGCGGAAGACCTAGGTTTGATTCTTGGCTGGGCCTGGTAGGCGTTTAATTTTTTACTGTATTTTATAAAAAGAAAAAATTGGAATAGCTACCTTTAGTAAATAAAGTAAATAGCCTATAACTGTCCCACTGCTGGGCAAAGGCCTCCATCATTGAAATCAAGTCATCGCTACAATTGATGAGTAATCCCGCCAAATGCGGGTTGGTAATCACAAACCCAGGAACTGAACTCAGGACTTTCGGGTACCGGGCCGAGCGTTTTGTCACTCAGCCACTGAGGCATTAAATGACTTTATGGTTTAAAGTGAGACATGGAAACTTAACTACTCTCCACTCAGATAAGACAAGATTATTATTTTTGAGAGATTGCTTTTGGCCCCAAACAGAGTTTACAGCCACACAGAACTTGTTTGGGGGCGGCGAGAAACTTAAAGGGTTCCTCAAGTCGTGTGATCGAAACACCGTCAGAGGGTTTTTAGAAGGAATGGCATCATGCAAGCGTGTAGGTACCTATTTCCTACTAGATTCTCCGAGGGGTACCTACAGATCGGAACGTGAACAACTTTGGGGTGTCTCTAAAGGCTAAGGCCTCGGCTTGGATTGACCAGGTCGTGGGGGTGGGGAAAAACGCCCAGGTACAGTCTGTACCTGGTATGTAACGTGTGTGAATCGGGTCGTCGTACTCTTGTTCTGCGAGTACCCCGATCCGATCCGAACCCTTAGGAGAATTTAGTAGGGCACGGAGATACGCACTAGTGCGTGTTGCCGTTCCCTCTAGAAAACCTCCGAAGGTGATTCTTTTCACACGAGTTTTGAGGAACCCTTTAAGTTTCTCGCCGCCGTTTAAAAGTAGTCTCTCAGAAAAAAATCTACGAGTACGGTGTCTCACAAAATTCATGTGTTTTGTAAATGTCTTTTAAATTAGAACAGATTAGGTTTAAGATCATCGCATGAACTTTCTCATACTTCTTGCTTGTTTCCAGACCATCACGTGTGACTGTGACGCGACGCCAGCCTTCCAGCTGAAGGCTTTCAGCCAGAAGGGGGAGAAGGTGGAAGTCTCCCACTACAGGGTCAACGTCAACAAGTAAGTAGCATTACCAACGGCTTAATGCGAAGGGTAAGGCACACTAGCGCCGCTAATGGATTTAATTTGATAACTGCTAAACTGGATTTTTTTTCAAACATTGCGGACCTTCCGACACTAGGCAAACATCTATTATTTAATAATTGTGCACTACTTTTAGGTTTGTTTTTGTATTCATTCGCTAACACCAAAAGTGGCCATTGTTTGTGAATAAATGCGATAGCCCGTTTTGTGAATAAACCACGCAACAAAAAGTAGTGCACAATTAATAAATAAATACTATGGATGCTTTCCTGTTATCGGAAGGTACGCAATATTTAAAAAAAGATCCGGTCCGTTAGTAATTGTCAAATTATCAATTGGTGGCGCTAGTGTACCTTACCCCTTCGCCTTAACAAAAGAGGCGTGTTGGATTAGGCACAGACGCCTTCACCTACCTATCAACCTATCAAAAACTGTCAAATTTCTTCATTAAATGTTCAACCATATGCCATATAGATAAAGTTCAAAGTCTTTTGAGGAAATTTTACAGTTTGTGCGCGATTGTGTACGTCAGCTTCAATACACATCTTTATATATAATAGTGGTCACCCAGTGGTCGAAATTCGACCGTAATTTTATTAAGGCTGCACGGATTGTATCCTAAGCAATGAAAAATTAAAAAAGATAGAATGTGAGTTTGGATTGGCATTGACAGATATCGGAACAGCCATCTCTTCCCTTTTTGAAATTTTTGAAAAAAGTACTTATATATGCGTGTGTGTCAAATACATGGTAGTGTGTGTAATGTTTGTTTTATTGATTTAATGTATTTTTAAGTATAATTAAAAAAAAAAATTAATTTTTGCAATCCTTCTCTATATATATAGTTTATCTGTAAGTGTGCGAAATTTCATACTCCTCCGTCCGCGCAATTTTCGTAGTAAGGGGTACAAAGTTTTTGCTTCACGTATTAATATATAGATACATCTTATGTGCGTGTGTATGTTATTGAACTCCTAAACGGCTTGACCGATTTGGATGTTTTCTGTGTGTGTTAAAGTGGACTCGAGAATGGTTTAGATTTACAATTGGACCCGGTAGGTGGTGCTGCTATAGGAGTCCATCATGGGATACGTGTTCATAACATGGGATGGCTGTTCTTAAGCGGACGAATGATTTGTTTGTTTTGTTGTCATGGAAACTGTCAAAGCGGTACGAAGTTCGCCGGGCAGCTAGTAACATATAATACTTGTGAATATATGTTAGAGACGTAGGAACTATTACTTATAGCAACGAATAAACCATACCTCTCCTCCTTCCAGGTTCCGCGCACGTCTGAACGTGATCTGCATCACTGACAAGCTGACCGGCGAGCTGAAGTGCGACGGCTGGCCCGAGGTGAAGGTGGCGCTCGCAGCCGTCGGGCCCCTGCGACCCAACGCGACCGAGAGCAACCTTCAGACTGCTATCAGGTAAAAAAGGAATCACATAACAAACGAGAGAGAGAGAGAGAGAAACATATATTGACGCACTAATAAAAAAAAAAATAACAACCACCACAACGCACACAAAAGACAATTATTGTCAATCATCAATCAAGACCTCGTCTCAGCTTGTGTTACAACACAGCGCTACAGCTAACGAGGTGTGTCGCAACAACCCTGGTATTCTGGCAGGGTCTGTTCGGTGCGCTGATATCATTACCATCTGTGTTACTGCCCTAAAGCTGGTCTAGTATACCTAGGGGCTTAAGACTTCTGAGGAGCATGCCTCAGCGCGGTCATTCGCACTGGGCGACAGGGACTGGCCCGGAGACTGCCAGGTTAGACAGTCAGAGGGACTGGCCCTCTTTACTCTATACCTAGGATAAATGCATGTGAACCGGTTCTTGGTACTTTTCGGCAACGAGTAAATATCTTATATGTGATTTTTACCCGACTGCGTCAGAAGGAGGGTTATGTTTTTCGAGTGTATGTATATATGTATGTAAGTATGTATGTCTGTTTCTTTGGCACGCCCTACAGCCCAAACGGCATGGTGGATTTTAACATATGAGGTGTCGTTAGATTTGTTTTGACTGTGGGAGTTACATAGGCTATAAAAAAATATTAAAAAAAAACAAAAAAATTGTAAAAACATTGGCCGGGTTAGCTATTAGTAGTCTTGACCCCAAAAAACTGTTAGATTGACCACACGATCAAAATTCTTTAAACGAACTATAACGTCAACGGAATTTAAAGAATTTTGCCAATTTTTCTATTGACGTACGTGATTTATTGATTCCTTATTAAGTGTAAGCACTTAGCCGTTAAGATCTTGGACCTAAAGTAGTGTGTATGTGACGTGTGTCTGTGTATTTTTTTTTATATAAAAGAAGGAGGCAAACGAGCAGGCGGGTCACCTGATGGAGAGTAATCACCACCGCCCATGGACACCCGCAAAACCAAAGGAATCGTAGACGCGTTGCCGGCCTTTAAGGAAGGAATAGGCTCGTTTCTTGAGGATCTCAAGGTCGTAACGGTCCGGAAATACTGCCGCCAAAAACTGGTTCCATAACACTGTACCTAGTTCGAGGCAAGAAATTTCGTGAAAAACGCACAGTAGTAGACCGCCATCCATCAAGGTGATGTGGATGGAATGACAGACGATTGCGTGTAGTGCGGTGAAGGAAAGCGTATTTAGTGGTATTTATTGGCATTGGATGATTCAGAGAGGATTGAATTTTTCTGCTAGAGTGCTTATGTTTATCTGGTAGGTGTGTTGTGGTATTGGAAGATTCAGAGAGGATTGAATTGTCCCGCCCGTTGTTCCAGTGACATCGTGACAGCGGCCCTGCGCGCCAGCCACCTGGAGTTCAACCTGGCGGGCTACCCCACGTGCCCGCGCCTGCGCAGGCACCTCGACTTGGCGCCCCGGCTGCCGCTCCACTACGACTCCATGGTCAGTTTAGTAGCGAGAACACCAAACTTTATTTCTGCCAACATTGTGCATTATTCTATGTTTAATTTATGTTTAGTTTAAATGCATGCATGGTTAATTGACTCTGTGGTCTAGAGGTTAAGAGCACTGCAGGCTTATACGGACATCAAATGGCTAAGTTCAGTGGTCCCCAACCTTTCTCCGACCATGGACCCTTTTCCTAATGTATTTGTTAGCAAGGACCACATAAACTGTATTTAAAAAGAAAATTTTAAGCTTTATTCAATACTTAAAAAGTATTTGTAGCGTAAGTTCAGTAGTGACAGTTTGTCTTCACACCTTCATGCTACCAAAAATGCTGATACGAAACATTTCATGTTGCACACTGGGACCTAGGAATTAGCAAATATTATAGATAGCGTAACCCACCAACCCGCATTGGGCCAGCGTGATGGGTTATGGCCCAATATCCCCACGTGCTATTGTTCACGTGGGAGGCCTGTGCCCAGCAGTGGGACGTTTATAGGCTGTTGATGATGATAGATAGCGTAGATGATAGTGCAGGAATTAAAAAATAACACTGTACTGCCTTTTTGAAATTTTTTTTGTGGATTTGATTATGTTCTGTCCCGTGGACCTTTACCGATGCTCTCTCGGACCATCTGTGGTCCGTGGACCACTAGTTGGGGACCACTGGGCTAAACTATTACACATGTTTTAATCGCAAATGCACTAAGCAAGCGATCATTGAGCTATTTGTGTCCGTTATACCAATTTATCAACCGCAACTAGAGCAGGTAGGCTACTCTTGACGCAAACTCAATCTCAATACAATTCCAATGCGATTAATATGTATCGATTTTGGGATAAGTATCGCAATTTCGGAACGCCCCATCTCGATAATAATTTGTTCACTCAATTTCTACGCAATTTAATTCCAATGTAGCGCTATTATCGCTTTTAAGAGTGCCATTTCAATTTTTTAGATTTGGGATTGGAAATTGATTATTGCAATTGTGTTTCAAGAGTAACCACCCAGACGCGTTGCAATTGTACAATTCAGAACTGGTTGCTTTTTCGGTAATAAGCCTGCCTGTCGGTTTTAGATCCAGAGGTCCCGGGTTCGATTCCCAGCGGGAGTACATGTTTGTGCACTCGGTTTGGTTGGTGGTAGGACTTGTTTCTCCGCCTGGCTAGCTACCACCGTCTTATATAAATATGTCGCCATAAACACTTTTAAACTAATTAGTAAAATGGTGTCATACGAGGACCAGTGTAATAATGAGATCCACGTTGATTGCAATTCAATTGCCTGTAAGGGTTGCTCAGAATGCATGTTTTAAAAACGGTTTACTTTGTTGAACAGATGATTATTAGTTGTATTTAGTTTTCGTGGGGGGTACAAGTTATGTTAAGAGGAGCTCGATGGCGCAGTGGTTAACGCGCCCGGTCTGCGAGTGCTGAGGTTAAGCAACTTTCGCAAAGGCCGGTCATCGGATGGGTGACCAAAAATTTATTATCTCGAGCTCCTCCGTGCTTCGGAAGGCACGTTAAGCCGTTGGTCCCGGCTGCATTAGCAGTCGTTAACAACCACCAATCCGCACCGGGCCCGCGTGGTGGTTCATGGCCCGTTCTCCCTATCCATCCATAGGGAAGGCTCGTGCCCCAGCAGTGGGGACATAAAAATGAGCTGATGATGATGATGATGATACGAGGATTTCTTGGCGGGAAAGTAAAGAGTCATGTCTGCGTTTTTGTTTTATTTTCTAAAATTTATGTTATGTCGAATATTAATTTGAAATAATGGTGGATTATTAACCGTCAAGTATTCGTGAGTGTGCATGAATGTTAAAATGAAACAAAACAGTGCAACGTTACTTTTCAAATTCTCTCAAGAAGTCCGCCCGAGGACTTAGTAAAGCCCCACATCTTTACTGAGATACTCGAGGGGTTGGGGGGTATATTATTTCTAACTTCTCATTTCTATTATCATTCACCATCATCATACAGGAAGGAAATATTGTTTATATGTATACTTGTAAGAAAAATTACTTTGACACTGGCTAAATGTGCTAATCGTACGAAGCCATAAACTAAAAAAAAAGTCTAATAAAATCCTTTAGGCTTAAAGAAAGGCTTTTAAGGACAACTAACCCTTTGAAGGCCGCTTCCGTTAGGCCAATTCTGAAACTCTAGAGTCAAAAATTTAAGGTTCAAAGCCTATGCAGTCTTTATCTATATACATATTTAGTTGCGGTTGCTACAATCGGTCGGTTCGTTCTATAGCGCCGACATGCACTTTTAGTTCGTCAATCGCTCGCACGTGGCGCTATCGTAGCGTTCTACGTTCCGTATAATACGAATATATTATGTGTTTCAGTAGCGATAAATTGTAAATTTTTGCTATGGCAACTGTCACTTTAAGATCGGTAATAATCCTGCCGAACTTTGCTACATGAAAATGCAATAAGTATTTATGATTTCACCATTCTTTTCCAGCTCCAACATGACAGACAGATGTACACCTCAACCCCGAACTCAACAGCTAGCAGCGCGCAGCTCCTCGGCGAGAAACGACTGCTTGTTAAAGTTGTGGCTGCCAAAGACCTGGGCGGTAAGTCCAACAACATCTTAGTAGAAGAATAATAAAATTAATAATAATAAAAAATAATCGATACTATATGTAATCGATACTATTTATAATCACTAGATTAAACTTAGTATAAGTATATTATTAATATAATTGCAGTAAATATGCTGTTATGTGTGTGTACTTATTACAATTTTGTTAATTTAACCCACCTTGTGAACCAATATGCTTGTGTTAGGAATGGGTTCATTAGTGGGTTTAGTGTAAGACCGCCCTTTTATGTAGTGCTTTTGTCAAATGTTATATTTTTGGTGTACAATAAAGTTTATTTATCTTATCTCATCTTATCTTATGGGTTAACGTCAGTAGGCTAACAGAGCTACAATGATTGAACCTTGTAAAACCTATTTTCACATAAATGCGCAAACTCTATATGCATATAGAAAGGCGGGCTTAGTAAAGTGCCCTGTGGCATTCAACCCGAGGATGTATTCACTCGGCTACTAACATTGTAGTACTGTCTTCACATAAGTGTAGAAACTGTACATGCATATAGATAGGCAGCCTTTTTTATATTAAAAGGAGGCAAACGAGCAGGCGGGTCACCTGATGGAAAGTAATCACCGCCACCCATGGACACCCGCAAAACCACAGAAATCGCAGATGCGTTGCCGGCCTTGAGGAAGGAGTTGGATCTTGAGGAGGGAGTAGGAATTGGGAGGGGGGAGGGGTGAGAGATGGGCCTCCGGTACTTTCACTCATCGGACGAAACACAACAGCTACGAGTGCCATTGTTTCTCGCCGATATTATGTGAGAGGGTGGTATTACGCCCGGCGAGCCGGCCCATTTAGTGCTGCAACGCAGCGTGGCTCTACCACTCAGGCAGTGTCACTAATTTAGTACCACCCAGGGGTCACGTGTAGGGTTTCAAGGGTAAACCTACGGACGCGAATAACTTTAAGTAGAAGATTAAGTAAGTAACAGAAAGTCAGTTTCTACATAAATGTACAAACTGTACATTCATAAAGAAAGGCGGGCTTAGTAAAGCGCCCTGTGGTACTCAACTATCCGTCGGCTATTGACGCTTCTATTTGCTTCCAGGCAAAAGCGGCTGCATCGCGCCGTACTGCGTGGTGGAAATGGACGAGCCTCCGCAGAAGAACCAGACCGCCTTCAAACGGGACACCACCAGCCCGCAGTGGGAGGAACACTTCCTGTTGTAAGTAGAAAAGCACCCTTTTCGTTCATAGAACTGCTTTATTACACACAGGACACTAGCATGACAAAATAAGAAGACTCAGAAAGTAAGCTTACTACATACTGCGCTCGAGCAACGCACTTGGGACAAGGTATATACATATTATAATAAAATCCCGAATAATGTTTTAATTTGGCCCTTTGAGAAATTTAAGACACACGTTTTAAGGAAATACTTTAAAAAAAGGGCTATTACAATGTAAATGATTATGTTCATGATAAGAATGCATGGAAATGACATTCCTCCAATTCTCGCACAATGTATAGGTATAAACTTAGAGCATTAAACCAAATAATGCTCTAAGGGTATAAAGCGTCATTCTATATTTTTGAATTAGTACATACACAGTGCCCAAGTACACACGGCGGCAGATCAATCTACCCAAAACTGCCAAATTTCTACAATCAATTTTGAACTTTAAAGTTTGGTTATAAGGATCAATATTCATTGGAGAAATTTGACAGATTTGTGTCGGTTGATCTGCCGCCGACTGTACAAGGTATAGAGGTATGTATTATTAGTAATACCGGGCTCTTGAAAGATTTTAATTGTAAAAATTGTATGATTTGGTAACGCCGTACTTTTTTTTTGTAAATGTCGTTTCTTCTATCAAAGCTGTGGAGTTTCTTGCGCCCATTCTTCTTCACAGCTAAAAAATAGACGTCCTGAGTGGGTATTAGGTAAAAAGTGTTTGGACGATTCAAAAACACTTTTCGTAAGATTTTTTATATATTTTTTTGATTTTGACTTTGACTTTGCCACTCGGTTCTATGTGTGCGTTTCGTATCAAGGCACAGACATATGCCTTGGTGCTTATTCCCTCTCCCACCATCCGGTCAAACCTAGTCGAGGTCCTAGCCTTTAAATGCCGTCTCAAGTTGTCTTCTTCCGCTCTCGATTCGAATCCGAGCACCTCTGAGAATCTAGAAGGAGATAGGGACACGCTTGCGTGATGCTATTCCTACTAGCAACCCTCTGAGGATATTCAATCAACACTGCTTGAAAATTACTAAATAGTACATTTTATACACTATCAATCAACTCTCCCTATCCGATCCGAACCACTCGAAGAAACTAGAAGGGAACGGGAATACGAACTACTGTATGTCATTCCCGCTAGAAAACCTCTGACGGTGCTTCGTTTCACACGACTCGAGGAACCTTTTAAATTTCTTGCCGCCCCCAAAATGTCCGGTGACGCTAAAAATGCCAACTGAGACAATCAGCAAACTCTCTCCAAAAAATTAATCATCTGACAATACCTCAGACATTCTCAGCACATTTCTCTCCATCTGTCAGCAAACAGATCACACAATGGTGCTGTTGTCAGCACAATTTCCTAACTGTTCCCCAAGCCACCGCGTCGCATCGCATCGCCCGAATGCGCTAGTACTTCGTATTAGCTTAGCATTTTTTCTGACTTATTTTAAGGGTCATAGCGTGATGTTAAATAGCCTATAACCTTTCACAAAAATAGGGCTATTAAATGCAAAAACAATTTTTTAAATACAATTAGTAGTTCTAGAGATTAACGCGTTCAAACAAAAACTTACAACTTTATTACATTAGTATAGATGATGATGTTGGTGATGATGATGATGATGTTTGTCCCGCAGCGACCTGTCCCCGCAGACCGCGGAGCTTCTATTCGAGGTGTACGATCGCACCGGCCCGCCATCGCCCGGCGGCGGCGGATCGCAGCACAGGTAACCATCATTGCAATAGCCAGTAGTTATTTACATTTTTTTTACATTTAGTTTTACATTTTATTCAAATCTATTCGATTCTATTCGATTCTATTCTATTCACTTCAATTAGGTATATCTTTAGGTACTTATCTACCTACTTTTATAATGTATGACTGATATGGTTTTGGTGCTAGGTTTTTGGAATATTTTATTTTAGTGCAGCTTCCCTTCTTTAGATATCTACCTTTCGCCACTATATGTCTGTTTCTTTTGTAATAGTAATAATATAATAGTCTTTTGTAATATTTTGTTCGAAGTTACTTCTGGGCGCCAGTAACGAATCTACCTTTCTTACCTAAACTAATACTATTATTGCTTATCGGAGTAACTTCTGGGCGCCAGTAACGAATCTACCTTTCTTACCTAAACTTATAATATTATTGCTTGTCAGAGTAACTATGGGCGCCAGTAACGCATGTACCTATTTTACTTAAACTTATAATATTATTACTTGTCGGAGAAGCTCTGGGCACCAGTAACGTATCTACCTTTTTATTTAAACTTATAATATTATTGCTTGTCGGAGTAACTCTGGGCGCCATTAATACATCTACCTTTTACTTAAATTTATATAATTATTGCTTGTCAGAGTAACACTGGGCGCCAGCAACACATCTACCTTTTTACTTAAACTTATAATATTCTTGCTTGTCAAAGTAACTTCTGGGCGCCAGTAACGAATCTACCTTTCTTACCTAAACTTATAATATTATTGCTTGTCGGAGTAACTCTGGGTGCCAGTAACGCATGTACCTTTTTTTACTTAATCTTTTAATATTATTGCTTGTCGGAGTAACTCTGGGCGCCAGTAACGAATCTACCTTTATACTTAAACTTATAATATTATTGCCTGTCGGAGTAACTCTGGGCGCCAGTAACGTATCTACCTTTTTACTTAAACTTATAATATTATTGCTTGTCGGAGTAACTCTGGGCGCCATTAATACATCTACCTTTTTACTTAAACTTATAATATTATTGCTTGTCGGAGTAACTCTGGGCGCCAGTAACGCATCTGCCTTTTTACTTAAACTTATAATATTACTGCTTGTCGGAGTAACTCTGGGCGCCAGGAACGCATCTACTTTTTTACTTAAACCTATAATATTATTGCTTCTCGGAGTAATACTGGGCGCCAGGATCGAATCTACCTTTTTCATTTTATTATTTAAACTTTTGCAACATATATTACATGGCGGACTTAATGCCTGAAGCATTCTGTACCAGTTACCTATAGGGTGGTGCAGATATTACATTGATAGGTGCAATTAAGTGCGATGACTAAAATGGATTTTTAATGTATATAATATATACATAAATATTATACATAAACATATATGTGTATTGTAAATATGTAAACTACAATAAATAAACATACATAAAATATATAATTCCAATAGACTAGTAACTAATCTACATCCCTTTTAGTTAAAAAAGGTTATAGCAAATTTTAAAACACGCGAGTTATTACGCGTTTTAAAAAAAGGGAACTATCGGCATTTCGCATGTACTATACGCACGAGAAAGGTCAACCGCACGCGTGGACAACGACTCGCTAGTCGCTTCTCGCCCGCGTAGTAAACTGTAAATAAACAGAAAGACCATTTCAGTTAGGAAAAAAGTAAAAAATTAATGTGGTGTTTTTTCATCATTCATTTAATTGAACAGGTATCGGCTTCTTATATACCTCATTTAACGCGTTCGTCGTCTAGCCAGTCACGGTGTATAATATCTAGTCGGAGTAACTTCTGGGCGCCAGTAGCGAATCTACCGTTTTAACTTATAGTATTATTCCCAGGTTCCTAGGGCTCGGGCTGGTGGGCATAGACGAGTTGCTCGCGGCGCCGTCGCAGCGCCAGCAGATCGCGCTGCAGACCAGACCCATGGAGCAGCACGACGTCTCCGGCACGCTCACCGTCGAGGTTGGGATTCACTCAAGCGACGAATTCAGAAAAAACTACACTTCTCATCAGAAAAATCGAAACACTTCCCCGTTTTTACGGTTTCTGTCCTAATTTTACACAAAAGAGTTTTCATTCCATGAAAAAATTTCCATGATTGTATAGCTGGCAGTTTAGCCATTACATGACAAGCGAAAATTTTAATCGATGAAGAATCGTATGAAAGCAGTAATAAGAGTGTGTTGTTTTATCAATTTCTTTCATACTCCATACAGGGTTAAAAAAATTTTTTTAATATAAGAAGGAGGCAGACGAGCAGGCGGGTAACCTGATGGAGAGTAATCACCGCCGCCCATGGACACCCGCAAAACCAGAGGAATCGCAGACGCGTTGCCGGCCTTTGACTTGTTGAACAAAATACGAAACCTACGAAAATTTAATTGGAATTTAGAACATTAACATTAGGATTTGAAAACCTTATATTATAAGTATATTAGTAGTTAATAGTAATTAAACGACATTTGACATATATTCCTAAATATACACATTTTTCTGATAATCCTTACAAAACATAAACTTGCAAGGTGTTTCGATTTTTCTGATGGGAAGTGTATTTAAAATAGCGCCTCTAACGCTTCGGTGGCTGATTGGCAAAACGCTCGGCCTGAGTTCAATTCCTAGGTCGCGAAAGTGTGTTCCAGATTCTTCTATGTATGACCCGGGTTTGTGATCACCAACCCGCATTTGGCAAGCGTGGTGATTAAGCCAATACCCACCAAATGATGACTTGATTTCAATGATATGGAGACCTTTGGCCAGCGTTGGGCCAGTTAGGCTATCTAATATAAAAAATCTAAGACCATCATTGGCCCAAACGAATTTTTGACTAGCCTAGACGTACTGCAAGGTACTTACATAAATTAACTACAATTCAGTCTGTGAAGTAACAAATAAATAAATGTTTTTGTTTTGTTTATATCATTTTAACGCAAATTTTGTTGAGAAACAAATTACAAAAACACAAATGTTGAAAAAATTTCCAGGAGCAGGATTTGAACCCGCACCTGACCCGGTATGTCAGAAGGGTGCCTTCTGACATACCGGGTCAGGTGCTCTCCAAATTGAGCTATCGTAGTTCTAATCAGCCCGCCGAAATTATTCGACACAGGGTGCGGGTTCAAATCCTGCTCGTGGAAATTTTTTCAACATTTGTGTTTTTGTAAATAAATAAATTTTATTTTTATTATTTTATACAAATCAAGAACCCGTAGGTACATTTTTTTTTTGTAAATTTAAACAAAAACTATGAAATTTTGTCACTAAATGGTTGTATAACTTTTTCTTGAATTTTCTACTTATTTTGAAAGTTGGAATTCGTCGCGTCGTAAAGCTTAACGTGTCTTTCGAACCCTCAAAACAAAGTAGGTTAATCTGCAACCCAAACGCGCTATACTTGACATAAATAGGTAAACCACAATGCATCCCCTGTCCCCCTCAGTTCCTGTTCATCGAGGGCGCCGACATCCCGGACATGGGCGCGCGGCCGTTCAAGATCAAGGAGAGCCTGCGCACCGTCTCCCCGCACGGGCAGACCCTCACCACCACCAAGACTGTCTTCAAACAAAACGGTAACCACCTAATATAAAAACATTTCTTTGTCGTACCACTAAAAATGGAATGCTAAAAATATATAACGTACTTATTATGACTTACGTATAATTGCTTGCAATCTTTTCATTTGTTGTGATGTTAAGAACTCTATACTGTTCATCTATTTAGTCTCGTCGTCGTGATTTAGGATGATACGCGAGGCTATTGAAATTAAAAAATATCCTAATTTCAATAGAGAAGATGGTTGGAATCTACCACCAGCCTGGGATCCCATCATACAAAATATTAAATCCCAGCCCCAAAACCATACTGCTAGACCAAAAGATACTGTAAGCTCTTTCTGCGTAAAACGGAACGCACCTGATTAAATTTAAATGATACAAGCTACTAACTAATTAAGAGACGACCAACACCTCAGTCTCCCTGTGACCTCGGACCCTGCAAAGGGTTCGAAAAGTCAGAATAAACATTAAATAAAAGTAATGTGTAAAATAAACGCGTGTAGATCCGTAAATGTTGTTTCATTTCAATACGTGAAAAAAAAACTGACGGTGATGATGATGATGATGATGATGATGATGATGATGAATATGATGATGATGATGATGATGATGATAGTGACGATGATAATGACGCAGGGCACGACAGCTCGGCGCTGACGGGTGCAGCGCTGCGCGAGCTGGAGCTGAGTCCGGCCGCAGCCGCCAACAAGTCCACACTCATCATACACTCCGTGCAACGGGTAAGTTATCACCAGCGATGTACTCATGAAAATATTTTTGATTTGATGATACAGATTTTTGATTAATTTTATTCAGGAACTTATATTTGAAGCGAACTTTTTAATTAAGTATCTGATCTAATTTAATAAATCGAAGATATAAGTAAGTACTTATTTTAATGACTTTAAAACATTCCCTAAGAAAATTAGTTTTTTTGTTGTTTTTAACCTGTTTAACACTGAATTTCGTATATAAACGATATTTTAACAAGTGTTTTAACATTATTTTACTACTTTTACGGTTGATTTTTCAATCCCCAGATAAAAAAATATTTGATATAATAACTATTAAAGTTCAGCATTAATTAAGTTAATCGATATCGATAATATCTTGGTATGTACGAAAAACAACTTATCTTTTTAGATATTTAGTATTATTCGGTCAATTTGATGCTAACAGCAAACCATTTGGTACATCATCTGATAACACAGACCAATATTGTTTTATAACTTTGAGGATTTAAACATCGACCTGTAAAAAAGTTTTGTGTGTTAAATTTGTTTATGTTTTTCTTTCCATTCGCGTGCTGCATGGTCCAATGACATTTCAGGAGCCAAAGAAATCAATAAAGGTGAGTTACAAAAGATACACAATATTACAACACAGTTATTTATTTTTTAATTATTTCGTTTATTCAAAAGGTAGATAGTATGAATGGCAGCTTAGATTTAAATAAGTTAAAAAATGGTTTTTCCTTTTCTTTGTTTGTGATATTCTCTTATTTAGGTTTTTGCCATAAACAAAAAGAAGAAAATAAATATTTTAAAATTAGAAATAATTAATGATTGAAAACATTACACCTTTAACAATGAGATTTATTTTTTGTTTATAATTTTTTTTTCTTTTACTTCAAACCAAACTGTAAATATGTCCAAAGCATGTTGTTTGTTTCATAGATTTGTTAGTGTTTCGATTTTTTTCATAATATCTGGTTGACATTTTGTGAATATTTTAACAACTATCTATTTTATTTTATTACTGCCAAACTTTGGTGCGCTCGAAGTTTCCTAGGAATGAATTTGGGAATAAGGATATTTACTCTCTGATTAGATAAAATTCTTAATATATTATGGTTGAAGCTAATTTCAGGGTACAACTTTTTTATTTTCTTTATTTGCTTAAGTATCCTTAACTTGTCGATTATCTAAGTTATAACATCAGTCAAGATTTATTTTATTAAATAAATGTGACGAGCCCCATGAACTAACTTTCCGAGAACAAGATTTTTATATAATAAAAAACATAAATAATTCACAAAGTGTCACCGATTGAGTGTTGTTTTGATAACTAACGCCAACCCTACTAAAAAGGTTGAACTAACTGACTCCGGAAAATTCGTGGAAGTGGAACGGGACGCAGTAGCCAGCGAACAGCCGGAGCGGACCATAGACAGGATAGACGAGCACGTGCCAGAGAAATCGGTTAGCGCCAGTTCTTCGCCCGGCAAAAGTGTAAGAATCAAAGAGAACGGAGATGGGGTTGCTAGCAATGGCAATGCGGTAAGTTGCTGATGGTTTTTTTTAAATATTTAACCTGTTAATCTGACTAATTGATGTTGAATGCGCATGTTTTAGAAGTAGAGTTTGGTACAAGAAACATAATATCTTTTTGAACCAATAAGTCTCAATTACAAATGTTACAGTGAAATAAAACACACATATTTTTAAATACAAATTAATTGAGGGAGTGATTTAAAACGAGTAGGTAATTAAACGCATTTTATAGTTAAACTGTAATATGTAATATTTTTTTTATTTGCACAGCTCTTTCAAATGCACAGTAATAAAGCTAAATGATTAAAAATCTTGTTAAAGCAAAATATGATATTCTTAATGTTTTTTTCTACATTATTAGAAGTCAACACTACAAAACACTGAATAAAAACGAGAAAGTCGTTTTAAAAGTCACTTATCGTTACTCTGTAAATGCCATTTTTATTAAAACCAAAGCAAATAGCCTGTACGTACAGGTATAGATCGCGGCAAACTTCTAGTCCCCTCTGAAGTTGCTTCGTTGCGCAGCTGTACAGTCAGGCCCTACCGCTCGTCCCCGTCTTCGCCCTACTGTCGCCTATTTTTTACTACTGCGACGCGAATCGCGCCAACTTCAGAGGGGACTAGAAGTTTGGCGCGACCTATACCTACTGTCCTCACGTCATTCAAATTCAGTCATCGCTACAATCGATGGCTTAAACACCACGCTTGCCAAATGCGGGTTGGTTGATCGATCACAAGCCCTTTTTTTTGAGAGAGTTTGCTGATTGCTTCAGACGGCATTTTCAGCTTCACCGGGCTTTTTTGTGGGCGGCGAGGAACGTAAAGGGTCCCTCGAGCCGTGTGAAACGAATCGCCTTCGGAGGTTTTCTAGAGGGAACGGCATCGCGCACTAGTGCGCGTCCCCGTGCCCTACTAGATTTTCCGAAGGGTTCGGATCGGATCGGCGATCACAAACCCGCCCACCAACCGCCTAACTCTCTCGCTTTCGATCGCTTTGAAGGCGAGGCCCTCGCCTCGCTTCCTAATACTCGTATAATATCGAAATATAATATCGAATAATATCGAAAGCTATAGCCTATAGCTTTCGATATTGCTTTATATTGCTTTCGAAATGACAAGATGACGCCTCCTCCTCACCTCGCCTTCAAAGCGATCGCTATGCATCAAAATGCGAATCACATTTGGCCTGACCTCGGAGTAGGACCCAGAACCTTCAGATAGGGCCGAGCGTTTTGCAACTAGGCACCGGATCGTGTTAAAAAGTTTAAAAAATATATTTTTAAATCTTTTTTATATCCTTGTTTTGTTTAGACAAAATATTTTTTTTACCTTTTTTTTATTTGTAATTCTTTAACAGCAAGGCGACTACGTCAACAATCAGCGAGAAGGAGCCCCGGAACCCGCGCCGCGAAAAAAGAGGAGAGATTTCTTTGGGACCATAAAGAGAAGGTAGGTGTTTGTGGCATTCGTTGGTGTTTTAGTATTAACCTCAGGTTTTTAAGAATTTTTTTTATGAAAAATAAGTTTATTTAAATTAAATAAAGTTTATTTTGTTAAATAATACTTACCTATGTTTTATCTACAAATGTCTCTCTATCGACCCTTATTAAATTTACTATAATAAGAAATATAATAAATATTTTTTTATTTAAAGATTTTATGTTTTGTAAAAAACTATAAGTGATTTTTATTCTTCATCATCATCATCAATATTCATCCCCCGCAGACTAGGCCGGTCCCGTACGCGCGGAACCTCCCTGGACCTGCCAGACTCCGATGTGGACAACCAGAGTCGCGTGCGCAGCATCAGCGCCGAAAGGAATAACCATGGTAAGAGGTCTTTTATGAAAGTTTAATCTTTCGTGTGCTGTGAATACAGAAACAATAAAATTTTAACTGTTTAAGGCACTGAGGAGCTCGATGGCGCAGCGGTTAACGCGCCCGGTCTGCGAGTGCTCAGCAACTTTCGCAAAGGCCGGTCATCGGATAGGTAACCAAAAATTACACCACGTAGGCCCAGGATTATTGGTTGTTAACGACTGCTAGCCGCTGTCTGATATAGCAGGGGCTGACGGCTTTACATGCTCAGAAGGATATCGTGATAAAAAAAATATTGGTTACCCATCTATTACCGGCTTTTTCGAGTGTGACTTAACTTTAACAAGCGAAGACCGAGTGCGTTTACCACTGAGCCATTGAGCTAAGAAAGTTAAGAAAAGTTAAGTAAAGTTAAAAGTTCATCTGAATTTATGCGATTCGAACCTGTCAATAATGGTCTTCCTTTTTAAAAATGTTTTGAACTAACTATTTAGATCCCTAATTTAATTTATTTTATTTTATTTTAGTAGTAGTTAAATATCCATGTAATTAACTTTGTTTGTAAATAATAAAATAATATTTTAGGAAGAGTAACAGCTATTATACATTATTATAATACATAATTATAATATTAAACATAGACAGTCTCGTTTGAATTGGCTCATTGGTTTGAAGAATTAGAACAATGAAATTTTACATAAATATTGAATAAATTACAATTTCTTCGTTCCAGATAAAGCCCTATCCGTCCCTAATAGAAACGTTTACTCCGCTGGCGCATCACCCGCGCAATCCGGCGACGAGTCCAGGACATCTAGAAGGTATATACGGACATCTAGTATACAGCGCTAATAGCCTAAAAAAACTGTAATTATTACATAAATTACGAAAATTGCTATTGACCGCCCGCGACTTCGTGCGCTTATCCGTGCATCCACACCGCTGTTACTTTTTGTTGAGCAACACTCTGCAACACGGTAACATTAGGCAACATACTGTAACTTTTGTGGCTACTTGATACTGTTTGTTGATTGTTACTCATCGCGTCCATACCGCCAGTAACATAAATTAACAAAATATGACGAACCGAGCACCCACACCGCAGTTACTTTTTGTAGATCAACGTTTCCGAGAGTTACCCAGCAACATCCGTCAACAATCTTGAATCGAGTATCGTGACATATATTCTTCAACTTCTGCAAGGCAACAGACGTGTCATCATGGAATAACCAAAATGTTATCGATTGTTACAGAATGTTGCCTGTGTAGGGCAACGTTGCTCAACATATAGTAACATTGTTAGAGAATGTTGACTGTTAGGACGTGTAGGGCAACATTGATCAACATATACTGACACGGCAACATTTATTAACAATAAATAACTTTTTGTTGTCGGATGTTGCTGAGTAACTTGGAAACGTTGATTAACAAAAAGTAACTGCGGTGTTGATGCAAAGTAAAACATTAACTGCGGCATTACAAAAAAATAATAGCCTTAATTTCTTAGTTTTAGTATTATTAATTAATCCATGAAAACTAGAATAGTTTTTAAAAACTCGCGGGAAGCCGCTGGATGCGAGCAGCACAAAACCGGTCGTTGTGGAGATCCTTGGGGGCTTTTGTCAAGCAGTGGACGTCTTTTGGCTGAGATGATGACGATGATGATATGCCAACACATGTCTTTTCTTCATTTCTTACTTGCAAGTTGCAACTTAACTGACTTTCAAGTGTGTAGGCATTATTACTTAAGAATACATTAATTAAGGTTTCCAATTTGCTGTTTCATACACTGATAATGGAAAATATCATAATATCATGATCAATGGGATATTGGTTTGTTAGTTTTAATTTTGGATATTTGGTTATTATTCAATCACCTTTAAAACAAAACGGATTTAGATATTAGGTACACAAGTGCTTAATATTATTTTGGAGTAACAGTACAAGATCTCCCGCCCAGAGTAGACTTACGAACCGATGGCATAGTGACATTCATAAGAGCTACTTGTAGCCTAAACTGAATAAATGATTTTGAATTTTGAAAATAAACTTATTTAAAATGGAACGCGAAAGTTTAAAAGTAGATATACTCGTGTTACACAAAAAATACTTTTATTTCTGGTTAAACATCTCATTAACACAAGCGAAGCCGCGGGCGGAAGATATTACATCCAACGATATGTCATAAATAAGATCTTATGCGATCAATCATCATGATAATAAGTGATAGCTCATAGATATCATTCCATTAAAATATCATAAAAAACTATTCATGTATATCTTGCAGTAAAACTCTTATAAAAAAATATAGTAATCTATTTATATTTATAAAAGGCATTAAAATATCAATTGGTTTTTGATATGGCATGGCAAGGCTACATTATAAAATCTAACTGTTTTGGTATTTATTATTCTATTTTTAATATTTAATAGAACGTAGTTTTACTAATTGCTTTTAACTAAAAATAATGCTGTCTTGCCAACAAAATATATACTTATATGTTAGTATAATTATATGTATTTGTAACTTGCCATGAATAAAAATAATCAAAAATTGCTTTAATAATATGTAGATTTTTTCTCTATTGAAATAGTAGTGTAATCAAAAAGAAAATATTATATTTATGCCTCCATTAAGTTATACAGAGAATAATTGTGCATTTTCTCTTCTTTTTTTCATCTGACAACACTCACATCCGCTGGGGGTAACGCACTGCAATCTGGTAACACTGGTTTTCTTACTAATGGTATTTCTACTTGAACGCTCGATTGATATTTATAATGATACTATTTGCTATCTTTTCTCACACTTTCGCATGCGGTTTTATCACATTGTCTTGGTTTTATTATTTAAAAAAATCATTATTTATTTTATTTCTTCAACTTCTTTTTTTATATATTTCTCTCATCAATTTAAACTTATTCCATTATTGCGCACACTGATTTTATATTCTTTAATTTTTAATGGGCTCCGATGACATACACCTAAAACCTCCATTTTCTGCCTCTACTATCCTGATTTACTTAACAAAAATCATTTAAAAAAAATCCCATTTACCCCTAAAATTCCCACGTGCTCCCAATATTAATAAAACAGGTCCTCTCTCAGCGAAGTCTCCGGATTCTCCACCGCGTCAGCACGGACGTTCATCCACGAAGCCTCTACCCTGGTCCTTGAGACTATAGAGGCGGGGATCAAGAAGCATTACCTGGTGCCTTTGACTGTGGCCCAACGCTCAAGATGGCGACGGAAGGGGGTCAAATTACACATCTACAATGAGCATACGTTCATCGCTAAACATCTTAGCGGGTTAGTGATTGTTAATTTATTTATAGAAATACCAACAGCTGTGGTACAGTTTAAACTTTAATACAACATCGGAGAGTCAATTACAGAGCCCTATTGAAAATAAAATACTTTCTCTAGTCACACTAGAAGTTATAGTAGACAATTATAATCTTTTATTAATCTCTGGTTAAGCAGCAACATTACTTATTAGGTTATCAATCGCGAGGCAGCCTATAATGGTTAATTATAATATTTGTATTTGTGTGAGTTGTGTATATTTGTAAAAGCGTGATGTGGCCACTTTTAATAGAACTTTACATTTTGTATGTATTTACTAATTTGAAATCAAATATTATGTTGCAATGTAATTTTCCCTGGCAGTCCAAATATATTACATATTTTACATTTTCAAGTTTTTACTGAGACATTTTTTTGTTAGTGATAATTTTCCTTATCCTAGGTACATATATTAGTAAACTCCAGCAACGATATCTACCTATTATTAACCTGTTGTAAAGAATTAATCAAAGGCTAGAATGACTTTAATATAGCATGTAAGTGATTGGAATCTTCTGATAGCAGATGGGGTTATCAGCTAAATATCAAAATTTCGACAATCCACCCTTAATGTTTCGGTCTTTGCAGATAGGTAAATCTTTTATTAAAGTTTATTATCAACGTGATGTTAATTTAATGAAAGTCCTGTTAAGATTAACCAGAACACTAAAAAACTTGTGTCAAGAGTTAACATTTATTTATTCATTTAAAACAGCTGACCCGGCGGACTTCGTACCGCTTTGACAGTTTCCATGACAACAAAACAAACAAATCATTTTGTATTGGAAAATTAAATTGTCGTTTTTAGTATTTTCCGTTACTTATTATTTATGTTTCTCACCGTTTAAACATTCCCTGAACTTCCACAAATATTTCAAAATCAAAATTAGCCAAATCGGTCAAGCCATACTCGAGTTTTAGCGGCTCAAACGAACAGCAATTGATTTTTATTTATATAGATAGATAGGCAGATCACAGTCAATACCACATCCATGAGAATTTAACAAAATTGTAAGACAAGACTTTAAATAGCATACACAGCATGATTTAAGTTTGACAGTGAGTAGTAGGCGTATGTACAGCCAGCTTCAAGATAATCAGAGCGTTCAAACCTACCAAAAATATCTCAACGTTAGACAAAAATCACTCTTAGCCCAATACGTGAAAGATGTATTTTCATTCAATGTCATTTGTTCTCAAACAACATGATTTTTGTCAAATGTTCAGATATTTTTGGTGTGTTTGAACGCTCAGATAATTTAAAAAATTGTGCAATGCTTTACAAAAGTCTTTCTCCGACCATTCTAGTGGTACAGTGTGCGAAGTATGCAACAAGACAATAGCGCGCCGCATCGGCAAGCAGGGCTACGAGTGCCGCGACTGCAACCTGCGCTGCCACAAGCACTGCCACGTGCGCGTGCCGCAAGTCTGCCAGGCCTCCACCGTGCACAATATGGAGCTGTGAGTATAAACCACATTTAAAAGCTTTACTCTGTTTTTAACCTTTCAAACCCCCAACAAAAAGCACCTGCATTTCGCAAGATGGCGACTTGGCGAAAAAAAATATATTTGACATTGAAAAATAAAATTGAAAACGAACAGAGAATAAAGTTGTTGGGTGTTTAGAGTGTAGCAAATTTATCCTAGTTTGTTTATGGCTAAACTTCTTCATGCAAAAGTAGGCTCTAAATAGACGAAACCTAGGTTCTAATGTCGAGTGGCGAGCGCGTTCATATTTGAAAATATGAACGCTTGGGGTTTGACGGAATTTCGCCGTTTCCAATTTTGACGATTGCTACAGGCGGCATTTTCAGTTTCCCCGAACTTTTTCGGGGGCGGCGAGACACTTAAAAGGGTTCCTCAAGCCGTATGGTTAAAACACCGTCAGAGGTTTTCTAGATGGAATGGTATCACGCACTAATGCGTGTACCCCTGCTCTACTAGATTCTCAGAGGGGTTCAGACTTTGTATAGAGCACAGACACTCGCTGATTCCTGTTGACACACATATTTAAGTATAAGTATTACTATTATTACTAGTATTACTAGAAGCAAAAGGGTGCATTATTTACAAAAATAACTTTACCAGAAGATGTACACACCTAGGGTTGCCACCTTTTTTTTGAAGAAATATAGTATTTTTCTCAAAACCTTGCCAAAATATAGTACTTTTGGGAAATTTTGGAAAAAAATAGTACACATTCATTCATTTATCATGTTTAAACATTATATACAAATTACAATCCTATATCACTTTATTGCACACCAGTTTCGTTGCATAACCGTAACTAGGCTTCGTGAGTGCGTTTCGTTCTAAAATTCACAACGCGTCACTACGGGTACGTTCCAATTTAGACGATGTTTATACAAAAAAGTGCAGCAGTGGAGTTAGCAATGTAAATATAGTATTTTTCGTACTATATTATATTTCTATAATATATAGTACAATTGACCGCAATATAGTACGATACTATATAATATAGTACAGGTGGCAACCCTATACACACCGGACATTGAATACTTCACTAACTAGACAGCTCTCGTATAATCTCAACTATGCATAATATAGAGCTGTAAGTACACCGCAGTAGCTTCAGACAAAGCTGGCATCTACTGTCCATTATGAAACAAAGTTTAGCACAGAATAGGACTTTACCAGCTTTGTAAATATTTAGGAACAAGGGAATAGTTTCTACTATTCCCACCTCCTCCGTGCTAGACATTGAACAAACTAAATAGTAATGTTGGAACCGGTGAAAATACTAGAGTGTGGAACCTCTACTCTTAATGGAGCTGTGAGTATACACCGCTAGCTTCACACTTTCTAACCAGACAACAGGTTGGAGAAATCAAACAATCCATCGTGCTTATCTAGTTAGAAATTTAGAAGGCTATGTTTAAGGCGAAGGGTAAGGCACACTAGCGCCACCAATTGATAATTTGACAATTACTAACGGACCGGATCTTTTTTTAAACATTGCGTACCGTCCGACAACAGGAAAGCATCCATAGTATTTATTTAATAATTGTGCACTACTTGTTGCGTGGTTTATTCACAAAACGGGCTATCGCATTTATTCACAAACAATGGCCACTGTTGGTGTTACCGAATGAATACAAAAACAAAACTAAAAGTAGTGCACAATTATTAAATAATAGATGTTTGCCTAGTGTCGGAAGGTCTGCAATGTTTGAAAAAAAATCCAGTTTAGCAGTTATCAAATTAAATCCATTAGCGGCGCTAGTGTGCCTTACCCTTCGCCTTAATGGCATTGATAATGCGTTGGCTTTAGTAATCGGCAGCAGGAATTAGTAATTGATAAGGGTTACCCCTATCAATTTACATCCCCCCCCCCACCCCGCGAATATGCTTGGTTATTTTTACACGTGTTTAAAGTTACATAAATCCTTATTATTGGTTAGGTTAAGTTAATTTTTTTTCCGGGCGAAGCGCAGCGTAGCAAGGGTCAGTCACGGAAGGGGGGAGGGTTTTACAACACGTTTAAGTCAAATATTTAGCTTATTTCACAAAAACACAAGAACACAAAAACTATGAATTTCCGCGTCTACACACACACATCCCCCTGCCTTCCCCCCACCCCCTCCGACTGCCGCCGATTACTAAAGCAACCCCTTGGTAATAATAGGACTTCCACCATGTATTCATACTGCACTAACTACACTCCTCTTTCAGCGAGTTGCGTGATTTGTAAACCACACAACTCGTGCTAGCTGCTTTGATAGTAAGATAACTATCTTAGCCCATTACTATTAAATTTTATATTGGATACACGATATGTAGTTGCACACACCAGACAAAATTTACACTTCACAAATAGACAACTGATGATAGGGTAATATTGGACCAACTTTGCCAGCCGCTTAGATAGCCATCTGGGAAGTTGTGGGAATAGTAGAACAAGAGTAGAACTGCCACCGTGCACAATATAGAGCTGAAGCAGAAATCTCTTCATTCTAGTTGCTAATTGCCAGTATTGCTTATCCTGAAATAAAGATTTGGTAAATAACGAAGCATTCCTGTAATGGCTTGAAAGAGCTTTTATTTAATATTTTAAGTAGTAAAGACTTTATTTCACTATATACCTACTATATATAAACTCTAATAAGGCATTTTGACAGTTTGATAAGGAGTTTATTAATACAGTATAGTGAAATTGGGTCTCGAAATAAGGTTCGTCCATCTTAAATTTATAATGCTTTTTTCATTACAAAGTTTCATTAGAAAATAAAATGGAAATAGCTTTTTTAACCAACAATAACAATAATAAACAGCTTTTACTATTAAACAAACGTTGATTAAATAAAGAAAAAATTAGGTATTGGTTGTACTTACATCTGTTTTTGACCAAAAATTAATAAACAGCAAACAGCTGATTTCTTTTTTTTTTGTGTTTCCGAAGATCGACTTATAAATAAGGTGCTAATAGTAAAGTTGTATAGTTATTTTGATATTATGTTTTTTACATAGATTTAGTTTTAACGTATTCTAAATCTATGGTTTTTTTGTCCTTTTTTAAACAACGGGCATAGCTGAAAGAAATCATACTCGTATTTAATATATTATGGCACACATGATCTATAATAAATTACAGTATGTACCACAATTAAAGTTTTTGACCGCATAACTAATAATTCGATTGTTTAAATATTCAATGGTTTAAACTACACTTTTTACAACTTACTTTTTTCTTTTTTTTATTTATTCCTAATTATATTATCTACTTTTCATAAAATTAAATGCTAAATATGTTAATTAATTATTAATGTTGTTAGAAGTTGCTGCCTTTTTCTTATTTCGAGATGGTTTAATATTTAAAACATGTTATTTGATTATTTTTAGATTATTTTATTTTGATTTGATTTTTAGATTTTCTAGATTATTAGATTACTAGTAAATGCAGAGTTTTATAAAAGGTTTATGAGTACATATAATAGTTGTAATCAATAATATGTAAATAGTGTATGCATATTATTGATAACTAGCTGACCCAGCGGACTTCCTACCGCCTTTTTTTTTAATATAGCCTATGTTACTCAGCGCTAATGTAGCATTCTAAAGGTGAAAGAATTTTTTAAATCGGTTCAGTAGTTTTTGAGTTTATTCGTTGCAAACATACATACATACATACAAAAATACAAAGCTTTCCTCTTTATAATATTAGTATAGATATACGTGTATACTATACACGTATATAATAATAACATATATGTATACTATACATGTATGTAAGTATATGTATGTATATTATACATGTTTATTATTATGTTTGTTACTTCCCTCTTCATCCTAGAAAGAGTAATTTAACAACCTATTCATCTTAAGTTAAGCCAATTTTATTAAGGGCCTAACTTCGGTAACGCGAAAGATAAATTTCTTTTCCATACAAAGTTTAGCTTTTATCTAAACCTATAAAATAAATTAGCATAATTATACTCGCACATATCCATGCCCAGCTAGGCTACTCTTGACGCAAACTCAATCTCAATACAATTCCAATCCCAAATCTAAAAAATTCAAATGGCACTCCTCAAAGCGATAATAGCGTTACATTGGAATTAAATTGCGTGGAAATTGAGTGAACAAATTATTATCGAGATGGGGCGTTCCGAAATTGCGAAACTTATCCCAATATCGATATATATTAATCGCATTGGAATTGTATTGAGATTGAGTTTGCGTCAAGAGTAGCCTAGCTGTCCGAAGGTTATGCCCTTATTCACTTTTAAACTATCGCATATTGCCATTTCCGTTCCGTTCTACGGGGCTTAACGCAAACTCAGAATATAGGTATCCTAGGCCTATCTTTCCAAACACTAGCCGTTTCGGCCAAGACACTGGCTGTGATCACGTTGACTGCTGTCGCGGTGCTTGCGGGGCGTCTTCGTATGTAAAAACACCTAAGATACCTATATATGTAGATAGCGTTAAAATCTGTAAAAAAAAAATATGAGGCATCATTTTCCAAACAAGCCTAGTGCGAGGCTTTGTCAGTAGATAATAAATAAACAATTTAATTAACTTTACTCGAATAAACAGAAAACTCGCACTATGTACACTGTATTCAACAATTTCAAAATGAACATAATGTACATTTCTGAAAAAAGTTATTTTTTTTTATTTACTTATTCTCATAAGCTTGTATGAAATCTCGAAAACGCTGTATCGCTTATATCTATCTTTGTTTTTAACGCTGCCAAAGGTCCCATTCCCATAGTTTTGGAAATGGAAGGTACATAACATAGTTTTTATTAGTCTTACGATAGCTATATGTGCTTAGCTATATAATTAAAATATACACTATTAAATTTTATATATCTGAAAAATATGTATAGTAAAATACTTTGGACTGTTTTTTTACACTGGATTACTTTTTTTCTGGTATAAATTTAATAGTGTATTAATATATATTCTGTAAAGATATACCAATAAGAGAATTACGATATGTCTCTTAAAAATATGTAATTAAAATCGCTCTATATGTTTTGATAATATTATTGATATATCTATATATTATTTAAACACAATACAATAGAATCATATACATATAATAATCTACACTTTTTATATGATTATGCATATATTAAATACAATTATTAGCGTTATTTGCGCTAATTTCTATACAAACTTGTATTTTTATTGTACTATATAGTTTGTTTATTTCTAATTAAATATATTTTATTAGTAAACACTAAAAATTTATACGGATATATGCTCATATTAAAATCATTTAGTAGACCTATTTTTTATATTATATTATATTATAGTATGTGAACTCTACAATTATGTTAATAAACTCAATACTGTTTACTGACCAGCATTATTATTCTTCTAGATCCATGCTCCCAGTGCTAAATGAGTAACCAGGTTGAGCGAGAAGACTGCAAGAAAAAAAATAAAAAAATATCCACAAGCAATAATCGCTCAGGTTCTTTGAAAATGTTAATGTTTGTAGTTATGCCAAGCATCGTCTTTTCAGTTTGGCTTTTGTGTGTATTTTTTTCATTGTGTTATTTTTATATAGAGAGATGTGCCGATTAATAGTTTTTACAGAACATTTTATAGTGTCAGAAACGGTAAAAATATGTAAAAAAAACCGCGTATGTTTTACAAGTGGTTGTATTTACATTTAGTCAGTGGTAGGGCTTGTTTTAATTCCGCCTGGCTAGCTACCACCATACTGTCTTGTGTTCCGTCAGTTGAAGATAAAACAGGGCCATAATTATTTATACATCATCAACTCATTTTGTGTCCCCACTGCCGGGGCACGAGCCTTCCCTATGGATGGATAGGGAGAACGGGCCATAAACCACCTCGCGGGCTCAGTGCAGATTGGTGGTTGTTAACGACTGCTAATGTAGCCGGGACCAACGGCTTTACGTGCCTTACGAAGCACGGAGGAGCTCAAGATGATACATTTTTGGTCACCCATCCGATGACCGGCCTTTGCGAAAGTAGCTTAACCTCAGCACTCGCAGACCGGGCGCGTTAACCACTGCGCCATCTAGCTGCTTAGCTTATTATTAATTATTTATTGTTTGACATGAATTTTGAATATTTGCAGTAACTATTAAGTTCTTTGAATTATTTTGTTTTGAAATAATCTAAAACAAAACCAGATAGGCTATTCGGCTACATCTCTCATACTTTTTTGCTACAGCCTTACTTACTAACGGCACGCTACCGTACTATTAGATGTAAATTGAAATTTGAAATCAGGTTTTTGTTTTGTTTTGCATGAGTAACCAAACTTTTTTTCACCGAATTACTCACACACCAAGTTGTTTTTGTTTTCACTGTTATGCATGGCGTTTCGGTGTTGATTTTTACTTTTATTTTATTTTTTTAAATTGTTTTGTAGTAGTTATTTATAGTATATTTTTTATTAATTTATTCTATTGTAATCAATTATAATAATATTTATTAATGTATCTCATTATTTATAATGTGTTATCGCCTTTTTTTACTAATTTTTAGTGATCGATCTGGTAGGCTACTCTTGACGCAAACTCAATCTCAATACAATTCCAATCCTAAATCTAAAAAATTCAAATGACACTCTTAAAAGCGATAATAGCGCTACATTGGAATTAAATTGCTAGGAAATTGAGTGAACAAATTATTATCGAGATGGGGCGTTCCGAAATTGCGAAACTTATCCCAATATCGATACATATTAATCGCATTGGAATTGTATTGAGATTGAGTTTGCGTCAAGAGTAGCCTACCAGCTTAATTTTTGAGTTGGCGAAGTTAATTATAGATTTGTTTTTTTATTTTTGTATTTAATAATTTTTAAACAATATTTCTTGTTTTTTCAGGAGCTACATCTCATCGCCGTACACCGACAAGAATATAAGAATGCTGTGATTTTTCTTATAAACTTACCAAAAGCGCTTGAGTATGCGTAAAACATCACTTTACCATCAACTTAAATAATTTAATTAAATTATATAACAAATAATATATACCACAAAATCTCTCTAAGTACAACACGCATTGTATACATTGTATATGTAAAGGCTTTCTTACAATATATATTATGTAATTTATAATTAATATATGTTACACTATTAGTTGTAAGTCGAAACGAAAGTAGAGGTTCTAAAAAAAATGCTGACCGTTTTTAAAATACAATTTGTAAAACATTTTCTGCTATCACTGAACAATTGGCTTAATATAGGGTTAGTTTAGATATCGCTAGTATTCAACATCAGCGCCGTTTTATATACTTACTAATGAAATACTTATTAGATTTTGTAATTAAAACCAGACGAGAAAAATAAATAATTTCTCTTGTCGAGTGATTTACCGATTAGTGTTTCAAGCCAGATTTATGACGTCAATCGTTTGATGACAGTCGAGATTAAGGGTTAAAAGTGCCTTCCAAAGCGCAGCGGAAAAAGGAGAAGTCATTTTTGGTTACCAATTCAGAAACTGACCGCGCCTTAAGTTACTAACTTTTGCGATCGTTACTAAAACGCATGCATTCTTCGCAAAAGTAGCTCATCTCTTTTTGGCACATGGAAGAAATTCGTTTTTGTACTCCTCTCTGTCACATAAAAGAACTTAGCTCAATTTTTATCCGCAACATGGCGATGATGGCGTTATTTATTTTTCTCGATACTCTCTTGAACGCGCGTATAATGTACTCGAATGACTGTGACGTCTTGTAGAGCGGACACATTTTAATTTTTCTATTTAAAGTCTCTACCTCATTTCAAATGTACGACAATACACAATGTTTTAAACGATTAAAGTTACCATTTTGCTATTGTGACGTTTTTAATTTTTATGTTGTTTTGTTGTTAAATTTTATTGATGTAAAAAAAGGAAAACTGTTTTAAAACAAAATCTCGTAAAATGTTGTTGTTATATTTATTTTAGTGACTTAAGTGCTTTTTGCACAAATTGTGATCTGATAATTATGTAATGTGCAATGCATAACGTTCGCGCTTCAAGCTTAAATTGTACATTAGATATAACTATATAAATAAAACCTATTTGGCCATAGTAAATCGTGACCACCTTGACCCCGATAGATTTCTTAAATGTTAATGTGTATGTTGGTTTTAATTAGGTGAATGACTGATTTTTCTACTACAAATGTTTTGTGCTATTCTTTTATACGATTTGTAACGGAAAATGGTGTGTTCCATTCCATTATTTTAATCGCGAGCCCTTATTTACAATTATATTGTCAAGCCACAATTTTCTGAAGTAGGTACTTTTACTTTTGTAAAAAATACGTAAACATAGCACAAAGCTAGACATGTCTACTTTACATTTATTTGACATAATATACAAATGACATTCTAAATACAAAAAAAGAAAATTAATTATCTTCACAGATAAAATAAATGAAGTTTTTTCTAACTCACAAAAAAACCACTGCCACTGTCTTTTAGAATACCAATAGGTACCCAGGGTCTAAAGAGATAAAAATGGCAACGTACTATCTTTTAAGTTCAGGACTATCTTTATCAAAGAAAGTGCAGTGTATGCAAAAATCAAATTCGGAAAATAACCTCAACACGTTGTAGTGTTTGATACCATCCTAAAATAATTTAAATACGCCAATATTAATTAACATCTTCCACAAAACATTTGTAGGGTACTTAATTTTTTTATAATAAATGAAATTAATAAAAAAATCAATTAAGCGTTATGTAATAATTACATGACAACTCGATTTGTACTCTTCTAAGGTAATTTTATGATGATGACGCATAATTTTTCGTAGTGCCGATACAATATATTTATTTATAAATGTTGCGCAGTGTTCTCTGTCTGTAATTTTATTTTTTCTCTTTTTTTAATAAAATGCCTTTTTTAATTTTGTGTTGTTCTTTTACTTGGAACTCCTGTTAAAATTGTTAAATCATCTTTACATCACACACATAGACTCCTTGTTTTTACTCTCTACATTCAGTTAAAGTTTGAGAAGAATGCATATATTTTAAGCATAATAAATCAAAATTTAAAATTGGTAGCGTAACCGTGACCTCCTTCCTAGTGGTCGCGTGGCAGACAAGGGTTAAAACCAGAGATCATATAAAACACACTTTCTACGCTAAAGTACTAGGCTAACATGATTTCAGAAGTCATTTTGTGCTAAAAGTGTATGGCGCATCCAACAAATGGCGAGCGTCTATCTTCTTCTATCTCATTGAAGTTACTTATATCTTTTGTCTTTTTCATTTTCGTTGGTAAAGATTTTTATAACAAACAGCTCGGATAAATGCTGCCCTGGTACAAGTAGTACTCAGCGAGCGTATCATCGTATATCTCGTTGAAATCATATCTTTTGTCTTTATCTTTTCGTTGACAAAGATACAACAAATAGCTCAGCAGAATGGTTAAATGAAAAAAATTAATTAATTAATTTAATTAAATTCTTTTGTATAATTATTTTTTTATTACTTACCATATTCATAAAAAGCCTCATAAGCTAAATTCTTAACAAAATAAAATATTTAAGCTGTCTTTAATTAGAAGCAGCAAAATTAACAAAAACTGCTATAAACACAGGCCTCATTAAAACCTGTGAGACATACAAACTAATTAGTAATAATCTTAGATTAATAACGCCTAAGGTAATAATATAATAGTTATTTGTTATACAAGAGTGCAAAGTTGCTTTTTAACCGTGTGCTCAATTTTGATGACCGAGCAAGCGAAGGATTCTAAAATTGAATCACGAGCGCAGCGAGTGATTCAAAAATTAGAATCCTGAGCGTTAGCGAGGGAATCAAAAGAGCACGAGGTGAAAAATCTTTGCACTCGAGTGCAACACGTATCTTTTCATCCCACCTCAGCGAGGAAATGACTAAATGCAAAAAAAACATTTACAATCACAAGATACTTTTATTTCAGTTTAGGTATTAACTACTACATTATGAAAGGTAAGTATTACAGAATAATCTTTAAATTGTAAAAAACAATACTTAGGTATAATTAAGAAAAATTGAAAGTAACGTTGCTACGGTTACTTAAGTTAAGTGTGATATTTTTGTTAGGTACTGTAATGTTGGTGTTAGTAACTTGTGTACTGTACCACCTCGCTGGGTCGTTACTTAAGGAACGGGGGTGTATCGAATAATAATGCTTTATAGCATTAAATATTTATATTACTTTCAAAATGAAATAATAACAATCAATTCGTCGTCGCGGCCCGTCACCGAGTCTGCTATGTTCTTCTTTTTTCTCTTCTACTATATTCTAATGCAGGCCACGGTGGCTGCCAGTAAGTATGCCCGAACAAGGAGTCTCGGTTGCTACAATACTGATAAATTGGGCACCATGGAGGTAGAAGCAAATAGGTTTAATGATGTTTTGAATTCACAAACTTAGTGCACACGATGTTCTAAATTCAATTTACTTTATCCTCTAGCGGATAAAAACGGCTTTTGCACTCAGATATCGAAGAGCAAAAATACTCTTTCCGAGATGGGGGGATGAAAAACTTATTATTAACCACTTATTTATATTTACAAAAGTTTCATCTACACTCCAAGTGTAACATATCTTTGTGTAGGTATTTATTAATTCCGTGATTTTTAATTGAATGTTATTTTGTAAAGATTGCGTGAAGGACGGCGTCCCGCTAGGGTTCTACGAGGCTACGTAAAAGTCTAGTACTTTACATCTAGTTCTGTAGCATACCTTTAGTAGCACTCTTATGTCGTAGCACTCATATTGTGTTACGTAACAATGTATGCTGCACATTAATAGATGGCGTTGTATGTGCGAATTTGTAAGTCTGATAAGTGCTCCAGCATTAAGGCGAAGGGTAAGGCACACTAGCGCCGCTAATGGACTTAATTTGATAACTGTTAAACTGGATTTTTTTTCAAACATTGCGGACCTTCAGACACTAGGCAAACATCTATTATTTAATAATTGTGCACTACTTTTAGGTTTGTATTTGTACTCATTCGCTAACACCAAAAGTGGCCATTGTTTGTGAATAACTGCGATAGCCCGTTTTGTGAATAAACCACGCAAGCAAGATGCTTTCCTGTTATCGGACGGTACGCAATGTTTAAAAAAGATCCGGTCCGTTAGTAATTGTCAAATTATCAATTGATGGCGCTAGTGTGCCTTACCCTTCGACTCAAGGAAACATCACTTTTGAAGATTTGGTTTTGAAGAACAAGATTACCTACCTATAGTATACATGGAGAAGGCTACAGTTTTTTTGGGTTTTACTTTAGAGGGTGATCTCAACCGAATCAATCCTTTAATATCAAATTATATGAAACTCAGTTAGGCCTCGTGGATTTAGTAATTAGCAAAGAATATCAGAGACGTCGATATAGCAACATATTATTATTGTAGTGGAGTCATTTATTCCAGAACAATAAAGTGTAGCAAATCTACATAGAAATATTATAAATTAATAGAGATAATAATATAAATATTACTTACTTATATTAAAACATATAAGTATGTATATGATAAACAATTTAAATATCTTGTTTGTGAATAACTAAATAAATACATATAATACATTGTATACAAACTATAAATATATAGGTATTACAGTTGTTAACAATTAACATAAATAATCAATAAATATTGTATACTAAAATATAATAGTAAAATAAGTTTTATGTTGTATGGCACACCGGACAAACATATTCTGTTTTGTTAGTTAAACATATTCTGATACTTTGTTTTGTTAATTTGTGCACTTAATTACTGCGGCCGGGCCCGGGCTCATGAATGCGAAACCGGTTTGAGGGTGCCGTGCGCGCGCAGTCTTCTGCGCGCTCGGCCGATACGACAGTCGAATCTTGATGATCACCGCCGAATGCATGTCGTATGCGCTCCCGCTATTTTCTATCGCTTAACCTCGCTTTATAGTTGTTTGTATTCTGTCTAGTTTATTTTGTTTATTTTTTATCTCGCCTGATAGTATGGAACACTATTAAACCATGAAGCTTTATCGCTATAAGATAACGCATAGCGGCTGCTCGTGGCGCCGCCGCCGCCGCGAGAGGACAAGCGGCCTAATAAAGAATGGCGGGGCGACTGCTTTCAAGCGATACTATGCGTTATGTAGTATAGATAAAGCTTTAAATTTTTTTACACTTCGGAGAAAACTAACCCTTGGTTGATAAGGCGCATTTTATAACCGGAATCACGGTAATATCATAGTAGAATGAAACAAGTAGGCCATCTTCATACATACGCACCGAGCGCGGCTTGTATGTGAGCGCAGCCGAGCCAACCCGTCCGTACGCATCGTCGCACGCACACACTGACAAAGTTTATTGCTAATAATGCTGCGCCAGTCGCGACTGAGCCACGTAATGACGCGCGCGCCTGCGTGTTTCGTCGCTGCGCCGGCGCCGCTGCCGCTCGCACGTAGATTATAATTTGTTAAACGTAAGTCAAGGTCAACGATGGTTACAAAAAAAACGAGATATTGCAGTGTTAATGGATGTCTTAATAGCAGCTTGTCCATCCAGAATTTTCTTTCTTTACTTTACCTACCGAACAAAAACGTTGAGTGAGTACCTCCTGCCTAACCTAATTACACAATTTTGTGTCAGTTATTTACTACCGAAAGAGTTAAGTTCTGCTCCAGATTTCGTGGATTAGAGAGGTAAATACATGTAGGGTAAACCCTCCAGTGAATGAACACCCCCCAGTAAATGAACAAAATCCATTTTTTCTTTCAGAATAAGAAATCTGATAATGTCTACCATACAAAGTATTTTTTTTTCGGTTAGTAACTCTATTTTACAAATATGACAACATTCAATTTATATGTAAGTCAGTCACTTTCGCCATGGCAGCCGTTTAAAAAGTGCGTGTTGGTCTGTGTTTTGGTTTCTATGAGAAAATTAGATTTCAGGTAAGTGCATTGACTTACTGTCATCGAGTTTATAGCCAAAATAACAGCGAAAATAATCTTACCAATAGTTATTTTGCTAAGTTATGAATTAATACATAGTTTAGGGTTGATTTCACATTGTTTTTAAAAAGTTTTGAGTTTAAAATTGAGTGTTCCATTACTGGCAAAATAAAATGCAGTCAGCTAATAAATGAACGGGCCGTTCATTCATTGGGGTTCAGGAATATTATACGATTTTAGTATAATATACTTTTATGCCTAAGCAATTCAGTTAGTTTTTTCACCACAAGCAATTAAAATTGATTATAAATCTCGGCGCCAGTATTGGAACACATATGTTCATTCATTGGTTGAAAAAATCTAGTAAATGAACTAGCGATGTCACTACGATGTTACTATATTCATTCACTGGCATTTTGAACTTAGTGAAGGAACATGAAGTTTTTATTATTACTGGTTTACGAAACATCAATGAATAAACGAATTTAATTTAAGTAGTTTTTTTCCTTCAAGACACTATATTCTCAATATAACAATTTTTCCTCAATTAGGTTGATATGAACTCGAAAAGGAAGTACGAACGGTTCCGATACATCGAAAAAACTTTAAAAAAGCTCTTAAATTTATTATTAATGAGGAAATTACAATTAATAAAGCCAGTAAATTTTAAAACATTCCAAAATCTACCCTTCACAATAAAGTTACATATAAAGTACTATGGGAGAGAGAAATGAGAATGAAGGTGATTGAAAATGAAATTGGCCAAACTATAAAGAACGAATTTACAACATAATAACAAATAACATAAAAAGATTACATGCTCATTCTTATTTTTCTTTGTGGATCAAGTGTAAAACAAAGGTTGAAAACAGATTAAATCTAGATCAAGAAATTTCGGCAAATTCAGCAAGTCTTGATGCTCCGCTTGATCTCTCCAACACATCTAATGTAGCAAGCGTAAGTCAGGTTGACAGGTTATTATTAGATGAAAGTTGCTCTATTTATGCAGAAAATGAAAATTCCCATTTTGTAATAGTTCAACATGAGGCACAAATCCGTGTTGAATCTCCACCAAATGAAATCCAACAAGGAGTTACCCAGACCGATTCTTGCAGTATTATTCTAAACGATAGTGTCTTATTTGAAGATAAACAAGTACAACCCTGAATTTGACAAAACTGACGACTTAATAGACTTTATAATTGAGCAAGATACTAGCTTACCTTTAATAATACCTTTACCTTGGCACGACACCATACACAAAAACATAAGTAGTATAATTTACACACAATTGAAATCCCAATCCCAGAAACGATATTTGCATCTTTTAAAAAACCAAATCAATTCCTTTAGGTAAATGAATATCAACAAGTAATAAAAAAACAGTAAAGAAAGAATCTATGCCATATGGACTAACTGGTCAGAAATGCGAAGAATACCTAAGACGTCAAGATGAAGAAAAGTAAAGACAAGCAGAAGAAATAGAAATAAAAAAGGAAGCTGACGAAAAAAAAGAAACTGAAATTTAAATAGGATACACAAAAACGAAAAGCTGAAGAAAAACAAGAAAACCAGAAAAAGAAAACAAAGAAGCAAGATATTAAGCAGCCGACAAAGTCCAAAATAAGTAAAGTTAGTAGTACTAATAAAAAATAGCCAACTCTAAAAGCATATTTGGAAAATATGCTATCGTTCAGTTTAAAACAGATACGAGAATTCGCTATTTCGTTGGCAAAGTTCTTATGTTCAAAGAACAAAAATACAAAATAGATTTTCTGAGAAAGAAATCGGTGTCAGAAAATGTAGTGACTATACTGATGTCCATGACATTGCTGAAGTTGACTATACTGATGTCCAGCGTGTCTTGGGTGATCCTAACATTTCCAAGTGCGGTTTTATATCATTTAATGACGTTAGTTTTAAGGTTAGGGTTTCTTTAGTATTTGACCGCACAAGTAGGTATTTTTTGGGGGGAGGGGGACCTCCCACCCAATCCCATTCTGTGAAAATGAGTAGTTTTCGAGATATTGACAAATTAATATTTGGAGGTTATGTCATTACCCTACATCTAAAGTTCAGGGACCTTAGAGTTCAGGATTTGTTATAAATTAAAATAATTTAATTTCCAAAAATATTTATGCATAATTAGTGAAATTTCAAGTTTAGTATTTGTGTATATTAATTACCTAATCATATAAAGATATCTAGGTATACTTTAAAAAAGATTTTGACTGTTAAATTTCAATTTCTTTGATATAATAAAACTGTTCAATTACTGGTTTTCATTGTGTTCATTCACTGAAAAGTTTGTTCATTCACTGGGGATTTGCGCCATTTTTTACATATTCTTAAATATAACGAGACCTACACAAAATATCTGAAAATCCAGAATTCACTTTGTTCCTAGATTGATAAGGTATTTATAAATCAAAATGGAAATGAGTTTCACCTACCAAAACTTAACTATATATAATTTCAAAGTTGAAAAATCTCTTAAGGGTTCATTCACTGGAGGGTTTACCCTACCTACGGATTTGTAAGTTTAATTTATTAGATTACACGGTACACCCTATCGCGAAAACAAGGGACTAATTAGGAACAGTCAGACGAAACACTTTGGACTTTGTACCGCTCTTATGTTGTGGGCATAAGTACCTACTAATATGGAACTGCAAGTGTTTACCGTGATGTGCTGTTGACCGTACCTACTTACATATTTCGTTTTATGATTAAAATATTGGATATTATTAAAAATGTTATGTGGCATAAAACACATTAGTGCAGTTTCATATTAAAACATTTTTTATTGTGTTTGTGTATTCAGGTTTAATGCTTTATCAATATATTTAGAAGAAAATGCTTTGCTCTATTACATAAAGAAGCTGTTCAATATTAAAAGGATGATGGCTATTTTCAAGAAAACTCGTTTTTACCAGGAAATAATTATGGGTTTATTAAAATAAGGAGATCTTTCTTAAATTGTAGTTTCCCCTTATTGGGAAACTAAAACAGAAAATAGTTTTTTTTGTTATTAACTCTTATTTGTACTCGTAAGTAAAACATAATTCAACATTACTTAATACTAACATTATTGTTTATTCTTATAATCACATTTATTTTGCACTTAATTAAGGCGTAGGATAAAGTAAATAGAAGTGAAACTGCAGTAACAAAAATAAATCATCTAAAAAAATAAACTTATCATGGCATGGCATACCTACTTTCTTAATTACTCAGTCTTCTGTTAAATCAACCTCTAAAATGTAAAATTACGAATTTGGTAACAGTATTAATATAACCTATATTTAACTAGGGCTATGCTATAAAATAAAAGAAATACCTTACTACTAGAAACAGAAAAGATCTTACAGAATGTTTATAAGCAACCAAAATAAAAATGCGATCTGACAAAATGTCCCTTAGCATATAAAAAAATGAGATCTTACAAAATTGAGCTATAATAAAATTCATAATAAGAAGGAATCAATCCTTTTGTAAGAAGTTCTTTTAGATCCTTCTTTTTATTAGTACTTAATATTTGTCTTTCTGTGTAAGCATGCTTAATTACAATGTCGGACTCGTTCTTCATTTTCTTTCTTTTGTTTCTTACATTTACTTCTTTAAAAGTTGCGTCCTCATAAGAATTTTTATAATAAAATGTAAAGGGGTTTCCCTTACACAGCTTAAGCTGTTTTATGTCGTTCCAATTGACAGTTTGCCCGTCAGTGTTAATATTAAAGTTATAACCCCATTCTTCTTGCAGATCTTTAATATCCATAAACATATTGTAAGTCATCGCGTAAACATTAACAGGCGGGTTACTTTTTTTGGCAGATTTAATTAAAGTCACATATTGGTCAGGGGTGTAAATTGGCCCCGATTTCAAATTTTTCTTTACTTCCTTTTCAATAAGGCTGTGAACACTATCCGCCTCATTCTGAGTATGACCTCTTATGAGAAATTTGTGAGTGATACTATTTATATTCAATGTTTGTACTGCATATAAATAAAGTGTTGTAACATATTTATTCTTATTTTGCCCGCAGCAATTATCAGAATAAAAAATTATATTCTTTCCGTTATTCTCTCCTTCACAGCTAATTTTCTTTAAAAACTCCCAAACACAAGTACCTATTTCAATTGCTCCACGTGTTGCCTCTATTTCAGTCCAAAAATAGCAGTGAACGTTATCATACGCATTTTTAGTGTCTTTATTATTGAGTTCCGTCATCGTGAGATTGTAGCTATTAATTTTTGATTTATAATAGAAAGCCGACGTTTCCCCTCTAGGACATTGTAAGACAGCTTCTAAGTCATAGACTACCACTTTATTGTCATTATCAGCCTTCATTCTATCATTTAACTTTTCTTTCCTACTTAACTCTTTCTCTTTCAAATGGGCACGGTATTTGACTTCTATGAGCAATTTTTGATTGTGATCAGAATTCTCAAAGCTTGTGCATAGATCACACTGATCTTTTTTAGGACAGAAAAAACTTAGGTTATACTCAGTGGTAAATATCTTGTAATACGCTATGTAGTTTCCGATGTCTTTACCATTTTCCGCTTGTGACTTTGAGAAATCTCTATATAGATCTTTTATGGTCTTTCCACCAGGAATATATTCTTTGGTAGTTTGTGCTCTTAGGTAGTGGGATTCTATTCGAGGAATAGACTCGATATGCCTCTTTATATCTGTCACTAATTCTGGACTTAGTATTTTATTATTGCCGTGTTTACCACGCATTTCTGCCAATACAAAACCATTCTCGTTGGTATTTATCCTTATTGTATGAATCATACGGTCTGTTATGTCTAAAGTATTTTTGTAAAAGGTTTTACAGACTCTAATCTTCTGGCCTTTTACAATAAAAAAAAATGCTTTATTAGGGCGACGTGGATTTTCAGCATTGGTATATTTATATTTTGGCTGAATATCGACCATACAAGAATTGATAAATAACCTTTGCTTGCTCAGATCTCCCAGTTTCCAGAAGTTATTAAAAATATCATACCTCTCCGTATCATCTATTTTTTGAGAACAGTTTAGCTTACAATTGGTGCATGGAAGTTTTAAGTGACGAGCTGAGATGATTTTGTTTGACTTCGCTAAAGATCTGTAAGATTCACCTTCATTGCGTAATTTCTTAGCCTTGTTTTGTTTCCATTTGTTAAGATTTTTCTGCCTTTTGCGTCTCTTTTTGGTATTCTGATCAGATGAGTCAGTGTCAGAACTCGAGTGGTTTAAATTAAGCGGGAACAAATAGTTACGAGTATGACGAGAAGCATTAGCAAATTTGTCCTCGAAGTTGTAAGTCGGATCAGTTACGTCGTCGTCAAGGTCACTCTCATCTGTGTACTGGGGAGATAATACAATTGGCTCATGTGTAGCACAAATTCTTTCAGTTCGCCTGCTACTTTCATACAGTCTCTGAAAATAAAATGTTATTATTAAAAAAAAATATTCTGTTTGTTGAATTTGACAAAAAGTTAATTCAAAGGAATAAAATGTATAATAGCTTTAAATTTATAATAATATTACATCAACTTGGCTATCCTCTTGCGTGGTGGTTATCTTGTTAACGTCTGATTCAGGAGTACGACTAATTATATCGACTTCATTTGTTTGTTGTCCGAAACTAGCCTGCGATTGTTCAATACGTTCAGGTTCCGATTCCGAAGATGATGAGCTGCTAGACTCTGAAGATGAGCTGCTGGAATCTGAAGATGAGCTCGAGGAATTTGACGATGAAGACGATTTTCGCGTAACAGGTGCATTTGTGTTACCTTCATCAGCATCAGATGAAGTTTCGTTGTCATAGTTCGGCACAAGACTAATTTTAGTTTCAATGACAGTATTTTGTTCATCCTGTAATAGAATAGATATTTTTTACTAGTGACCCGCGCCGGCTTCGCACGGAAAAAAAATATGTTTAAAGGGTTAACAAAATGTGGCCTAAAGCTCTGTGACAATGACAATCTATTGGTAAAATTAGAATTCTGAAACCGGCCCTGTAGTTTTTGAGTTTATTCGTTACAAACATAATAATATAATGGTGGTTTGGCGTGGTGATTTAATTTTACCAAAATAATCTCGATGCAAAAAGGTGGCACGTTGCTAACACCAAGTAAATTGGCTTTATAGACAGTACATAATAATACTAATTACTATGTACTGTCTATAAACTACTAATAAAATTAATAATTTTACTTACAGCGATATTGGTGTCCTGTTCGATGCATTCCAAAATAGATGGCGCATCAATTGATTCCTTTCTTTGAGACGCATCATCCTTTGTAATCAGCTCAACAATCTTTCGACCTCTCGACGAAGACGCCATAACTAATGAAAAGTGATATCCGATTTAATCAGAAAAAGAACTAATTTTAGGAAGTGAAACAAAAAGTTACCTTTAAATCTACAATAAAATGCAATAATGCTTTGTTTAAATATGAATGTAAAGAATATTTAGTAGCAAACTGAACTAAACCCGAATATAATATGAAAATTCGTAAATGTTTAATAATAAAACGTAACAAATCATAAAAATACGATCAACATGCTATATTCTATAATCATAAAATGAACTAAGTCTAACTTTTGCGTATTGAAATTAACAATATTTAAAAAGAAAATGCAATAGTTCGAAAATATTCACTTTAATATTAAATCTAAGCAAAGCAAGCGCTTACCTGTTAATGATAAAACGCACTAATAGGTTTTACACAGCCACATACGTGTCCTTCTCGAAACTCTGTCGGCGTAACACTGAATGGCGCCACATTTCGACTAGCTTATTGGCCCGCTCCGTCAAAACGAAAGAGACAGACGATCACTTATTTCACTTCTACTAGTGCAAATCGAGCGCCTGTAAGACTGATCGTAATTATTCACCTGTTTGATGCGTTTTATGATGAAAAATCAAAAACCTGATTTTTTTACTTATTTCGGTTTATTATTAAAGGTGCGACAAGACCATATAGATAGAATTTTAAAACAAACTTTAATAGTGTGATTCAGCAGATAGCGTGATGGCGCCATCTAGTTTAAAACATAGGAACTAATATTGTTAGTAATTTGTAGTTGCGTCTTTAACATTCCGCCCACCAAGGTCATTTAGTGACAAAATGTACTTTTACAAAAAATCTTTAAAAAAAACAAAAACCGCCCACCGTTGGTGGAGATAATATCATTGGTGGACTAAACTAACAAATATTTGAATAAGCTTTACACAAATAATTTACAATGAAACGTCAGGATAAACATCAAATAATGTGTAAAGTAAAATTAACGCGAGTAGATCCGTAAAAGAAATAGATATTTCTTTCATACATACATATTTACATAGATATCATAGATACATATTTTCGGCGTGCGTTTTTCTGAGCGAGCGGTCGTGTTGCGGAATATTTTAAATTATTTTAATAAACTCATAATTTGTGTCGGAGCCCCGGACTTCGCCCTGGCCGACGTCTTGGTCTGCGTCCGAAGCACCCGGCAAAGTTGTGAGTGAAAACAATTTTTTTTTTTTTTTTTTTTGGCGGCGCGGCTGGATTCGATCGCCGGACCTCTGGCGTAGGAGGCTGGCTCTTAGCCGCTCGACCACGGTGCCCGGGCTCGACTCGGCCGAATTTACATATCACTATCTACGGACTACGCATTGCTACGTTATATCTACAGTACTACGGCAACTTTTAGCAATCGAACACTTTGCCAACTTGGCCTTTACCGCATTTGAAATACCATAACGCGAATTCTAAGATAGTAGTAATGAACTGCAGCGCATGTAACAATATTTTAGACTCAAAAGAGTTTATGAAATGCCGTCTATGTGTCAGTAAATTTCACATCCAGTGTCTTAATATAGATAAAAGTCAATTTCTAGCACTTAATAAGAACTATAAATCAACCTGGATATGTCCAACTTGTAGCAATGCTACTCGTCGAGCACGCTCGAATGACAGTACACCTGTCCGCCAGGGAAGCTCTGTGGCACTCATTGATGACTCTATGAACATGTCCTGCGACTTACCTGATCCCAGAGCGACTCCCCCCTCTCCAGCGTTGGCATCCTCCAGTGGAATTTCGACCGGCAAAGAAGAAATTACTATCGAAAAGATTAGTACTCTCCTCGAAGAGAAACTCAGCGCATCTCTCACTATTTTTATGGAATCTTTTCGGAAAGCCTTAAGGGAGGATGTCAAAGAGATGGTTAGAAGCGAAATAGGGTCAGCTATAAACTCAATAAAAGAGGAATTCAGTGCCACTACCGACTTTATCTGTGCTGAACAAAAGACACACGAAGCTGACATTAACAAAAATGCCACTACTATCAGATCTTTGGAGGATAAAAACACAAAGCTCCAGGCTGAAATAGTTCGACTTAATACCCGCCTCATAGGAATGGAAAAAATTTCGAGAAGCTGTAATTTAGAACTTCAAGCCGTACCAGAGCGTCGAAACGAGAACGTCGTGGCACTGTTTAAGAAACTGTGTGAGGTGGCAAAGGTTACGGTTGACGACGCTAATGTCAGCGCATGCCGCAGAGTGGCCAAGCAAAACTCTGCTTCCAACAGACCACGTAACATCGTCGTTACTTTCTCATCGCCGCGCATTAGAGACTTGGTACTTTCGGCGACTAATCGATACAATAAAGCCCACCCTGGGCGCGGTCTAGTTTCCTCGGACCTTGATATAAATGGCGAGACACACAGGATTTATGTTACTGAACACCTATCACCTGAGCAGAAGTCATTACATGCAGCATCAAGGAAAGCAGCCAAAGACCATGGTTTTAAATACGTGTGGATCAAACATGGTCAAATTTACGTGCGCAGGGACGACTCATCGGGCGCCATTCTTATCAAGGATATGGATTCTCTCTCTAAACTTCATTAGGCAGCAAATTAATGCATTCTTAATTATTCTTTATTATATTTAGTTTCTCATATTAAGGAATTAACTTAAATCATAATGTATAGTGTATTCTATCAGAATTTAGGAAGAGCTAGGTCTAAACTTAAGGATATATATTTGAACATATTAATCAACGATTATGATATTGTCTGCTTAACAGAAACTAACTTTGATGGCAGTGTCTATGATGGCGAATCAATAGATAGCCGATACATTGTATTTAGAAGGGACCGTGAAAGTTCACAGTCCACTAAGCAGAGCGGGGGTGGCGTCCTTATTGCTGTAAAAAGCTAAATAAATGCTATCCGGCAAACACATTGGGAGGGCTGGGTTGAGGATGTCTGGCTGTCTATTCTGCCCTGTACATCCAGTGAACTTACCTTTCATATCTGCCTATGTTACTTGCCTCCTGATCTGCCACTTGGGGACCTCACCACTTTCCATCGCGATATTCAAAGGCGAATACTTGATTCAAACTTAGAGGATAATTTTTTGATACTTGGAGATTTTAATACTGCTAATATTACGTGGATAAAACATGACGAATTAAATGCTCTAGCCCCCAGTAATCCCCAGGATCGTAAGGCTAACTTATTAATAGAAACTATAAACATTTGTAATTTAATCCAATTTAATACAATTCCTAACGACAATAACCGTTATCTGGATCTGGTGTTCGCTACCCTCCCAGCTTCTTCTATCACTGTAACTGAGACCGATACTTTATGCCGAGTTGACCGCCACCATCTTGCCTATAGCGTAGAAATTTCTAACTTAGAAAAAGATAAACCCATTAAACCTAATAACAACACACGCTACAATTTTAACAAGTGTGATTACCAGAACCTTAAATCCGATTTGAGTTATCTTGATTGGGCAAAGCTACTGTCCTCCAATGATGTGAACGAATGTGTTGATGTATTCTATTCCAAAATCAATGAACTTATAGCTACTCATACACCCGTTGTTAAACGTACGTCTTCTAAATATCCAAATTGGTACAGTCAAGCACTAATACACTGTATCAGGGATAAAAATAAGTATCACAAACGCTACAAAAAGTTCGGTAACCCACGAGACTACGACACTTTCTCGTTACTCCGTGCCAGGTGCAAAGCACTTATCGCAGAATGCCATAATACTTTTTTGTCCACGGTTGAGAAATCATTGGAGGATGACCCAAAGGTGTTTTGGCGATACGTAAATGGTAGAAAGGGAAGAGTCATAATGCCACAGAAAATGACCTATAATGGAAAAGCATCATCCGACGGTCAAGGCATCTGTGAACTGTTTTCAGAATACTTTGGATCGGTATTTAACAAAAGCTCCTCAGCTGTGTCAACTGAATCTCTGAACCTTCCTGCTGTTTTTAACTTTACTCTTTACAGTCTCAGTTTTACACAGCAGGACATTGCTTCCAAAATAAAACACTTGGATGCCCGTAAGGGTGCAGGACCTGACCACATCCCGACGAAATTTTTAAAGTGCTGCTCCGATGAGCTGTCATTGCCACTAACCATTTTATTTAATAAGTCGATAGCGACTGGGGTGTTTCCGGGCCGTTGGAAGATGGCGAGTATTGTCCCTATTCACAAGACAGGAGACAGATCTTCTTGTTCTAACTATCGGCCAATAAGCATCCTTTCATGTATAGGGAAGCTTTTTGAATCCTTAGTATACAGCCCCCTATATAATCACCTGAACAAGTACATCTCTACTAGACAACATGGATTTGTTAGAAAGAGGAGTACTTTAAGCAATCTTTTAGAGTTCAAGAACTATCTGTGTCACGTATTTGCCTCTGGAGGTCAGGCTGATGCTATATATTTAGATTTTAGTAAAGCCTTCGACAAAGTTGACCACTCCATTCTCTGTCATAAGCTCTCGTACTATGGAATACATGGTTGTCTGTTGAGATGGATAATATCTTACTTGAATAATCGAACTCAACTTGTCTCAGTGAAAGGTTATTCCTCCTCTCCCATGCCTGTATCTTCTGGTGTTCCGCAGGGTTCACACTTGGGGCCACTCCTATTCGTGATCTTTATCAACGACTTAGTCGACCGTTTGTCATGTCCTTCTCTCTTATATGCCGATGATCTAAAGATCTACGCTAATGTCAGTGACATAACACAGTGCATAGCGCTTCAAAATGATCTTAACACTGTGTCAGACTGGTGCTCTTTTAACAAAATGAGTCTCAACGTGACTAAGAGCTGCGTTATTTCTTTCACGAGAAAGAAGAACCGAGTATTTCACCAGTATTACATCCAGGGCGAGATATTGACCAGAAAAGAGATTGTTAAGGACTTGGGTGTATTTTTTGATGAACATCTTACCTTTCGTCCTCATTATGATCATATCCTGAAGAAAAGTCGTAAACTTTTAGGATTCATAATGAGGACAACCAAAGATTTTAAGAAGCCTCGCAGTATTCTATGCCTATTTTTCAGTTTAGTAAGAAGCGTCCTGGAGTACTGCTGCCCTGTTTGGTCCCCATATTATAGTGTACATGTGGATAACATAGAGAAATTGCAGAGGAAATGTTTGAGGTACATAGCACGGAAGTATTATCCTGGTCGTTCACTGGAGGACTACAATGACAGACTCTTAAGATTTGATTTGATCTCTTTGAATTCGCGTCGCATAAGATATGATTTGTTATGTCTCCACAAAATAGTTCACTCAACTATCGATGCCCCGGATATGCTCTCTTCGCTCAACTTGAACACCCGGTATAAATCGCGTCACCCAAACACGTTCACAATACAAGTGTATTGTGAACGTGTAGTAAGAATGTGCCGGACATACAATGATGTGATTCGTGGTGGCAGATGCATAGATGTATTCAACTCTAGTTTCTCCCAATATAAGAAGTCTGTATCAGATATCTTTATCTCAGGGGTATCCTCAACTCCTGCAGATAGTGTCACTCCTAAGTTGGATTGTGATGAAGGCCTTCAAACTGACTCTGCTTAGTGGCTTATTTTTGATTAATTTTATTGCTTTTAATTGTTATTCTAATTTATTATTTGGATAAGTATTTTGAATATTAAGTATTTGATAATTTTAATTGATTATTTTAGGTATTTGTTTTATTTAATTGTTTTGATTGATTATACTTTTAGGTATTTATTTTGAATGTTGATTTATTTAATTTTATTGATTTAATTGATTTTTCTTGATTTAATTGATTTTTTTTTTGTAATTGCTTTTTATAATTGTTTTATTTTAAAGTAGCTTGGTAGTACTCAAATCATGCTGTGTATGCAATTTTTGGATTACAGTCTAGTCTCCATATATTGTTAAATTTTCATGGCTGTGTAATTGATTGTAATCTGTCTGCGTACCTAATTCAAATAAATAAATCAAATAAATAAAATAAAAGTTGTTTCATTTCAATGTGTAGTGTTCGCGTAAACTTTAGAAAACAATAAATGAAATTTAGATATATACGTATCTAATACAAGCTTTGTTCTACTAAGAACTAACATACACTTAGCACATAGTACCTATACACTCATGAACTAAAATACATTGCTATATCATAAACATGAGCAGGTATACAAACATGAACTAAAACAATATAGAGATAAACTTTATACTAACATATTTCTTCCTATATCTAGGAACACTAATTGTTAATTGGTAAAAAACATATTTTTGATGTTGGTCTTTTAAACAAGGTTGAACTTACGCGGACAGTGACCAAACGGGTAATATTGTCACTACCTGGGTGTTTGTCTATAATACGTCCCATCAACCAACGACTTGGCGGAAGGTCGTCTTCTATTTAACCGACTTCAAAAAAAAGAGGTTATCAATTCGGCTGTATTTTTTTTTTTTTTTTTTAACAGAACGACATCACCTACTTTAGGCTCCGGCACTCTAGTACTCCATTTGTATCTATTCATTGGATTAGATAGATACTCTTGCGACCACCGACGCCAAAAATCATGTAACATTCTTTGAATGAACTGCCACCTAGTCAATGAACTTACATGAGTAAAATCATAACTTTTTAAATCGGGGACAGCCACTAGTGGCCCACCGATGAGAAAATGACCTGGTGTTAAGGGAAGTGGGTCATTGGGGTCTGTACTGTCTACAGTTATGGGCCACGAGTTTAGACAGGCTTCTACTTGACAAAGAAAAGTCGACATTTCTTCGAATGTGAGAGTCGATTCGCCTATAATCCGTTTCAAGTGAAACTTTGTGGACTTTACCGCGGCTTCCCATAAGCCTCCAAAGTTGGGCGCATGGGGCGGTATAAAATGCCACTCAGTCCCGTATGTTTCTAAATATGCTGCACTAGTACTATTTAAATTACTTAACTGGCGCAATTCGGTACAGGCACCCACAAAATTCGTACCATTGTCGCTCCACAGTTGAGCGCAATGGCCACGCCGAGACACAAACCGCCTGAACGCAGCTAGAAAGGCTTGAGTGCTCATATCGCTCACTACTTCCAAATGAATGGCTTTCGTGGCCATACAAACAAACAAACATATGTAGCCCTTATGGGCATGATGCCCTCTTCCTTTGGTTGTTCTTATTTTGATAGGGCCTGCATAATCTACGCCACTATGCAAAAATGCTCGAGCGGGCGTACACCGAACTGAAGGAAAAGACCCCATTAATTGGTTTTGTACCTTGGCCTTTTGGCGCCCACAAATAATACATTTACGTATGTGATGTTTGACAAGACTTTTTACGTTAATTATCCAGTATGCGTTTCTTAAATAATTAACCATTAATTGTACTCCCCCGTGTAGAGTCTTTTGATGTGCATCAGATACTAATAATTTGGTGAAATTTGAACGCGGCAGTACGATGGGGTGTTTGTTCAGGTAAGTGTGATTTTTGTAATCTACCGCTCAATCTCATTATCCCATTATCATCTAAATATGGACACAACGATTTTAACTTACTAGTTTTAGATTTTAAATAAGGTTTAACTTTTAATTGTAAATGTAAATATTCTTCATTAAACTCTTCTATTTGTACTTTTCAACAACATTTTAGTGCTTCATCTATCTCTGTTCGGGTCAGGTAAGTATGACGATTGGCTTGCCTCTTATAAAATCTGCGACAGTAAGCTATGACTCTAAGTAGCTTCTGCAACGAAGAAAATCTCTGAAATATATCATCCTCAACAGTAGCGTTGAAATGTGATCTCACTGTTTCTTCTTCTAAATTAACTTCAATAATTTTTTGCTTTCGGTAATTAATATGTATTTCTTTCAGGAAAACTGGACTGGAAAACCAAAGTCTATTCTCAGCAAGAGCACCTGGCTGTACACTGCGTGAGGCGCAGTCGGCTGGGTTTTCTTTAGATGGCACGTGACACCATTGCGAGGAATCCAACAAGGTTAAGACTTCGGATACCCTATTGGCCACAAAGGTTTTCCACTTACTCGGGTGGCTATTTAACCACGCAAGTACTACGGTTGAGTCCGTCCATGCTCTAATGTTGTTCTTATTTATGCTTAATATTTCAGATGTCTCCGTAAGAAGTCGTGATAACAGCACCGCGCCGCATAGTTCTAATCGTGGAATGCTGGGGTGCCCTTCGGTTCGCCTAAAATTGTTTGTCCTAATATAGTTTGGCCAAACCGTTTTGGCCTAAACTTAAAACGTACAATTATTGTTTCGCCTAAAAATTGTTTTGCCACCATTATAGTTTGGCCTAAGAATTGAAAGGCCTAATTTTAGAATGTCTAATGTAAAATAGCCTAAACTATATTGGCATAACTTTATATTGGCATAACTTTATTTTGGCATAACGATTATTTCGCAAAATTTATAAAAGCTCTAATTTTAGCATATCTAAAATGAAATGTGCCAATAATGTATTGGAATAAAAGCATAGAATTTTATTGAGAAAATAAATTGACAGAAGCGAATCGCTGCAAACCCGACTCCACGTAGTCTTGTCTGCCCTACCCTAGAGTGCAATATAAGCCCGCAGCGCCGAAGCCGTGACGGAAACTATGCATGCTGTATGCCTACATGCATGCTGCATGCCTGCTTGCATGCTGCATGCCTGCATGCTGCATGCCTGCTTGCATGCTGCATGCCTGCCTTAATATTTAGGAATTGTAAACTTTAGGGATTACGAATTGTTCTGCCAAATGACGCATTTGGTAAATGACAATGTGGCGATAAAAAGTTAGGCGAAGTGAAATTAGGGCAAACACGATTCTGAAGAGTGAAATTAGGCGAAAAAATTTTAGGCTTTTCGTTTGGGTGCCATTGCAAATTAGGCGTACAAAAAATTAGGCGATCCGATAGAGACCCGGAATGCTGACTTGCTTAATAGGCGCTACTCTAGTTTTAGCTGTCAACAACGAGACTCGTATCGCTCCAGTGCTATCAACTACTCTCAAATAAACCACTGCTGCGTATGCCATTTTAGAGGCACCACAGAAGCCATGTAGTTCACAACAGCCGTCATCTCTACTCATCGTGCCTAACCATCGTGGAACTCGGACTGCAGTTAATTGATACAGTTCATTACGATAAGTACGCCATTCTTTATTTAACTCCTCAGATATCGGTTCATCCCAAGCTATGCCTGATAACCATAGCTTCTGAATAAATATTTTTGCCAATATTATACTAGGTGCAATCCATCCTAATGGATCATACAACCGTGCTATTTCTGATATAATTCTTCTTTTTGTTTCAGGTGCAGACATCATCACCGGGAGGTCCACTGAGTATTGGAAGCAATCTTCACTGCGATTCCAGGTAATTCCTAAAATCTTTGTTATACTTTCTTCTGCTTTTAGTTCTATTTCTTTATTGCTTTTGTCCTTATTAACTTCTGTTTTCTCATTGAACTGTATATTTCCATCTATGATCTGTCTTTTTATGTCCTCTTGACTTTCATGCTTGCATATTTCTAACAATAATTCTTGATTATTGCTATTCCATTTCTGTAGTCGGAAACCACCTCTCAATAGTGGCCCTGTCATTTGCTTATATATTTCGATACCCTCGTTAACGTTCACGCACCCTGTCATGAGATCGTCCATATAAAACGACTGTACTGATTGCGAAGCCAGAGGGTAATCTTTGCCCTCGTCATAATTGACCTGATTTAAAACTTTGACTGCTAAGTATGGAGCTAATGCGGTACCAAAAGTGACCGTTAGTAATTCATAATCTTGAATTTCACTTTCAGGATTTTCACGCCATACCAAGCGTTGAAATAATGTGTCCTCTTCCGAGATTCTAACCTGTCGATACATTTTTATTATATCTGCTACTATTACTATAGGGTGTACTCTCCAACGTAAAATTAAGTGACGTAAGTCTGATTGAAGCTTAGGTCCTACCGTTAAAGTGTCATTTAACGATACCCCATAACTATTCTTACTAGAAGCATTAAATACCACTCGCACCTTAGTAGTAGTTTTGTCTTGCCTTACTACTGCGTGGTGGGGTAAATAAACCGCTTTGTCAGGGTTTGTATCGCTTTTATCAACTAGACGCATGTGTCCTAACTGCAAGTATTCGTTGATTACTTCAGAGTAGCTTCTTTTTAGATCTATATCCTTCAATAATCTTTTCTCTAATGATTTGAACTTTTTTACAGCTATTAGCCGCGAGTCACCACCTACGCAACGTGGTTCCTCTTCACGGAACGGCAGTCTCACAACGTACCGACCGTCTGGTGTCCTATTAGTTGTACTAGCGAAAAGTTGTTCACATTTTTGTTCTTCTTCTGTTAATAAATGTTTTGTACTATGTGTGTGTTCTTGTATCTCCCAAAACCGTTTTAGAATATCGTCCTCGTCTATCTGCGCATGCATGACAGATATGTGAAAATTGTCCTCTTGTGACTGATTTATGTGATCAGTTACAGTGTCCGATAAAATCCAACCCAATGTGGTATTTTGGGCAACCATTGAACTATTTGACATTTTCTTTACTCCGTCTTTTAATATTTTACTAAAAACATTAGCTCCTAATAAAATATCAATTTTATTGGGCTTGCCAAACTGTGGATCTGCTAGGCATAAGTTGTCAAGCTCTGTTAGAGGTAAAGATTTTAATTTAGTCTCTGGTAAATATGACGTATTATCTAATATATAAAATTCTCGCGTCACAGTTTTAGTCGCCATACTCCTCCGAAACGGCTTGACCGATTTTGATGAAATTTTTTGTGCTTATCCGGTATCTATGAGAATCGACCAACATCTATTTTTCATCCCCCTAAATGTTAGGGGTAGTCCACCCCTAAATTTTTTTTTTATTTTTTAGACAAAATTTTTAATTTCTATTTTTTTATGATACAACATACAAAAATACATACAATCCTCAATTTTCACCCTTCTACGATCAACCCTTATTTTTTAATAGCCATTTTAGTAATTTTACCGATTTTGATGAAATTTTTTGTGCTTATCCGGTATCTATGAGAATCGGCCAACATCTATTTTTCATCCCCCTAAATGTTAGGGGTAGTCCACCCCTAATTTTTATTTTATTTTTTATGGCAAAACAACGTTTGCCGGGTCAGCTAGTTTTTCAATACATAAGCTTTAAATTCAATACTAAATTGCTCATCAACCCTTGACTGCAGATGAACATTTACGACATATTTTGAAATTAACGGTTTGCCTCCTCCTAATCCCGTGATTGTTCCATTAACCGATTCCTTCTTCAGACGTAAGAGTTGTACTGTCGCTTCTGTAATAAAGCAAGCCTGAGAACCCTGATCTAGTAATGCTCTTACGACATGATTCCCGTTGTATTGAGATTCGGCCTTAACTAATGCCGTTGCTAGAAGAACCTTTCCGTTCTCGGGAACTTTATGAGTTGAGACACATGACACGACTGGCGACTAGAAGTCGGTACCTGCTCTTTTGGTTTAGAGTAAGTTGTTTTGTCATCGAGATGTAAGAGCGTATGATGACGCCTCTAACAAACCCTACAAGTGGTGGGTTTTTTGCACTGATACACGGTGTGATTACCACCCAAACAATTAAAACATATTGAATTTTTAGCAACAAATTCACGTCGCTGTGAACATTCTTGCTTTGCGAACTTTTTGCAGAAACATAACTTATGTCCTTCGGAACAAAACTCACAGCGCATACCCGAGACATTCGTAGAAAGTAAGACCCTTGATTTTGTATGAGGACTACTAGTGTACTGATGTGGAGTATTTTTAGTATCCACGAACTCCAAAGCACGAAAGCGACCTTCCATAAAACACTTAAATTGATCAATAGTTGGCAGTTCATTCGCATCGTTACTGGATGTATGCAACTCCCATTGTTTGCGTGTTTCAGAGTCTAATTTAAATGATACTATGTGAATGATAATAATATCCCACGTGGTTACGTCTACATTGATATTTTTTAGACCATTTAAGCAATCTAATGTGGTATCTAAAAGCTCCTTTAACCCTGAAGCAGATTCGACATTCATGCGCCTTTGGCCGAATAATCGTTTTAATATGGAACTAGCTAAATATTTTTTATTGTTATACCGTGTTTCTAATAATTGCCAACATTGAGTATAATTAGATTCAGTGATCGGCGTGTAACATATTATAAGTAAGTAATTGGCTACTTGTTCGGAATGAAATAACATTCCTTGTTGCCGATGCTCAATTAACACCATGAAATTAAATGGAATTTAATCAAAATACCTACACACTGACAAAATAATAATAAAAAAATTAAACAAATAGTAATCTATACATATAAAATGCTTTGTCCTGAATGACTGATGAATCAACGCACAGCCTAAACCGCTGATCGTTGAGACCTGAAACTTGGAGGGTGTGTTCTTTGTAGGACGTAGGCATCGGATAAGAAAGGATTTTCCGAAACTCTACCCTTAAAGGGGTAAAAAGGGGGGCAAAGTTTGTATAGGACAACGTGATTCCTTGGTCCAATCTACTTCAAGTTTTGCATGAACATTTTTTAACAGAATTGATGGAAGACGTGCAACAGCTAGTTATAAATACAAGTAAGTGAGTTTTTTTTCAGCTGGAAGCCTATTTTTTCTAGTATTTATTATTATAATTAATCTTTTATATTGGTTAGTAAACACCTCAGCAGAGTCATCTCAGTAACGTCAGTGTTGAATAATTTCGGCGGGCTGGTTAGAACCACGATAGCTCAATTGAAGAGCACCTGACCCGGAATGTCAGAAGGGTGCAGGTTCAAATCCTGCTCGTGGAAATTTTTTCAACATTTGTGTTTTTGTAATTTGTTCGCAACAAAATTTGCGTTAAAAAATTATTTAAACATTTACATTATATTTGTTTATATAATTGTATATATAAATTGTTTATATGTAGCTGTATAAATTGTGCGTTTTATAATATATTATTTTTATTTCTAAGTTGTTTTCTTAACCCAATTGCACCTACCATGTTATTTCTGCACCACCCTATTATTGACTGGTAGAGAATGCCTCAGGCATTAAGTCCGCCATGTAATATATAAAAATAATAATAATAATAAAATGATAATAAAAATGAATAATAATAATGATCAAATGGTTTCGATGTTCACACAGGTTACTGGCAACGCAATTCCAAGAAGCCATAGAGCTCGACTCACTCCCAAGTTTGTTGACTACTGGTGTCACTTTTCTACTTCATAAATCAGGTAGTACCACGGAAAAAAAAAAAATTATAGACCCATCACGTGCTTACCAACTTTATATAAGGTCCTTACATCCATTTTGAAAACAAAATTTAACTCGCACATTGTTGCAAACAATATTTTGGACATGACTCAGAATGGATGTAGGGTTGGGTCCCGTGATACTAAGGAGCTTCTCCTCATTGACATGACCATATGCCAGAAGATTCGGCGTGGCAGGGGGACTCTCTCCACAAGAAGGCCATAAGCCATAAGAAGGCCTATGATTCGGTGCCACATTCATGGTGGATAAGGGTTTTAGAGTTATATAAAATTGATATAACTTCAAAATAATTTTTGATGTCATGAATGCGGCAGTGGACCACGGTCTTGTGTCAACCAAGATGTCGAGATAGTGTTTCTGCCACGCAGGATTTTATAAGGATAGAACGTGGTATGCCACGTTCTATCCTTATAAAAGGCGACTCCAGGCGATTCCAGGGCGACAGTCTGAGTCTTTTATGGCTTTGGCTAGCTTTGAATTCTCTCAGTACTTTGTTGAGAAATTCAAGGATAGGTTGTCGATTACGGAGAGGAGGTGAAGTTGTGTCGCATTTGTTGTACATGGATGACCTCAAGTTATTCGCACCAAACCGCCAGGACTTGATGAAACTGCTGAAAATTACTGAGACTTTCAGCAGTGCCATCAAAATGGAGTTTGGGGTGGATAAGTGTGCATGTACAGTTATGCATGTACAGTGTGGGAGAGAAGTAAATTCAACCAATTTACAACTCTCCGATGCGATAAACTTCAGATCTCTCTATGAAGTCGAAACATATAAAAATCTTGGTATGTCACTGTCATTGGGTGTTGATGACGGGGACATAAAACAGTCATTACGGGAGCGATTCTTTTGCCGCCTGAGAAAAGTACTTAGCAGTCTTTTATGGGGTGGCAATAAGACCCCTTGCGTGCCTTTAATGGCTGGATTATGCCTCTGCTCACATACTCCTTTGGCATACTAAGATGGACTCAGACCGAATTGGACGCCTTGGATAGAAGAGTCCGTCAAATGCTCACGATTTCCAGAATGATACACCCGCGCTCATCTGTTATGAGGCTGTACATCCCGCGGAAATGTGGGGGTCGCGGCTTTTTAAATGCCAAGGACCTACATAACCGTGAAGTGTGCAGTCTCAGGGATTATTTACTTAACAGTGATAGTGGGATGCATTTGGATGTCGTGGCAGTTGATATACACTTTACGCCGCTCTCCTTAGCAACAGAAAATTGGCGCAAACCAGTGGTGCTAAGCACTCAAGATCGCAAGGACATATGGAAGAGCAAGGTGCTACACGGGCGCTACTATCGGGCTCTAACTGGGCCTGATGTAGATTTGCCTGCCTCGGTGAACTGGCTACGTTTCGGTGATCTCTTTGGGGAAACCGAAGGTTTTGTCTGTGCGATTGAAGATGAAGTTATCGAGACGAATAACTACCGGAAATATATAATGAGGGACGGTACGGTCGACATCTGTCGGGCATGCCGCCGTCCAGGTGAATCACTCCGACATATTATTTCTGGTTGTACTCATCATCCTAACGGAGAGTATTTGCACTGACACAACCAAGTAGCCAGAATAATCCACCAGCAACTTGCTCTTGGATATGGCCTTGTTGAATCGGAGGTGCCGTACTATAAGTACGCACCTGCGCCAGTACTCGGGTCGAAAATGGTCATGCAACGCTCTACTGGGATCGCTCTATCATTACGGACAAGACTATTGTCGCCAATAAGCCAGATATCGTGGTGGTCGACCGATCCCAGCGCCGAGCAATACTGGTTGATATCACCATACCTCATGATGAAAACCTTGTGAAAGTGGAGAAGGATAAACTCAGTAAGTACCTTGACTTGGCTCACGAGGTTACCGCCATTATTGTACCGATAGTCGTTTCGGCAAACGGTATTTTAGCCAAGAGCCTCGATCAACACCTAGAGAGGCTCTCGCTGAAGGGTTGGGTCAAGAGTCAGATGCAAAAGGCAGTACTCATTGACACGGCACGTATTGTCAGAAGGTTCCTCACTCTGCAGCCCTGACCACCGGTAGCTTGGGCCCTGCCCCGCTACTGGTGGTATTCTAGGATTAGGTTTTTATAATGTTTTATGGTTTTTATATTAAAATATTGTAAAGAAAATAAATAAAGAGAATAATAATAATAATATTTTTTTCATCCCCCCATCTCGGAAAGAGTATTTTTGCTCTTCGATATCTGAGTGCAAAAGCCGTTTTTATCCGCTAGAGGATAAAGTAAATTGAATTTAGAACATCGTGTGCACTAAGTTTGTGAATTCAAAACATAATTAAACCTATTTACTTCTACATCCATGGTGTCGAATTTATCAGTACACAAGTCACTAACACAAACATTACAGTACCTACAACAAAAATATTACACTCAACTTAAGTAATTGTAGCAACGTTACTTTCAATTTTTCTTAATTATACCTAAGTATTATTTGTTATAATTTAAAGATTATTCTGTAATACTTACCTATCATAATGTAGTAGTTAATACCTAAACTGAAATAAAAGTATCTTGTGATTGTAAATTTTTTTTTTTGCATTTAGTCATTTCCTCGCTGAGGTGGGATGAAAAGTTACGTGTTGCACTCGAGTGCAAAGATTTTTCACCTTGTGCTCTTTTGATTCCCTCGCTACGGCTCAGGATTCTAATTTTTGAATCACTTGCTGCGCTCGTGATTCAATTTTAGAATCTTTCGCTTGCTCGGTCATCAAAATTGAGCACGCGGTTAAAAAGCAACTTTGCACTCTTGTATAACAAATAACTATTATTGGCACTTAAAATTTTACAATAATATTATATACAGTAACTATTGCACAAGGCTCGCAGGCCTGAATCGCAGTAGATGAGATGAGTAAGCATACACCAATTATTTATATTATATGTTGCAAAAGTTTGAAATAAATAAATAAATAAACACATATTTTTAAAATGTTAACGAAAATGTTCATACGAAACTAATTTTTGACAAATGGTTACATCAAAATCGATTTGAAGTGTAAACGCCTAACACTCGAATATTATTAGAGAACATTTCCAATTAAAGTGTAAGCTACGACGAGTACCTATTTAAACAAGCGCGTATTGTTATTTCTCTGCATTCCGCTCTGGATGAATTCATATAATAGCTGGTGGTAGACTAGTACTAAAAGTAAATTAATAAATAGCTAAGCATGCGTTTCTACGTGGCGCTATTTCTGCTGGCTCTTCTGTGTTTGCCTGGCATCGAGGGGAAGAGGCAGCTTCAGGTAACTATTGCCCATTTTCACCATCGACCCCTAAGTTTTAGGTAGCCCCTAAACTATATTAGGTGACAGTTGTTGGAGCAAAACCGTCACCTAAAATGGCTTAGGGGCCACCTAAAACTTAGGGGTCAATAATGAAAATGGGCATAAGTCACATATTTTCTTTGCTTGACCCTTTATTGTAGGATTTGCTTGGAAATCTCTTCCGTTTTTTCACTATTCGATTGAATTAGTTTTATAAAATTTTGCTGCACCATTTAGTTATAAAATAATAAATATAAAAACTTAAAAGAAATCCACTTTATAAAGCACATGAAACATTCATAAATTCTTGGACCTGAAAAATGTTTATATGGAAAGGTAAATATGTTTTTTCATATTAACCATAGTGGTGTTCATTTTACTGGATTTGAAAGACACAGTCTTTCAATTCAGGGTTATATACCTATTACCAAACACTGTATTATATTCTACTAATACATACGTCTGATTTCCTCTAGCCTGAAGACTCTGACGATTTTGATGAGGTTAGTGTAGAAGTTTATAAAAATAAAATTACAATGTCATGCTAAGATTTTTTTATACATAGCTCCGCAAATGACTCCACTTCACCTGATGTTAAGTGGAAACGGAGTCTAGATGCAAGGACAACTGGTGCAGCGTGAAAACAACGCAGCATCAGTCACCCTCACCCTGCTGGCCCGCAAGATGCCTCTTCACGCCGCCTTAATTTGATTTATAATTAAATATATGAGAGTGGAAGAAGCGCAAGAGGTGTGTCAGGACCGTAGCAAGTGGAAAGATGTGGTCTCTGCCTACCCCGTTGGGAAAAAGGCGTGATGGTATGTATGTATGTATAATAATAATATTTTCTGAAAATGAAACCGATCGATTTATCGTCCCCGAAACCCCCTGCATACTAAATTTCATGAACATCGTTGGAGCCGTTTCCGTGATTCGGATTATATATACATAGGTATACGAGAATTGCTCGTTTAAAGGTATTAGATTCGACAATTGAATGTTTGCTCGCCTGGTTAGCTACCACCATCTCATCTAAATATGTCGCCATAACAGCAATGGTTGTAGCATTGTTGTGTTCCGGCAGCCAGAGATAAGATAGCCAGTGCCTCACTAGTTGAGGATCTGGGTGAAGTGCGTTTCCACCAATTGGCCTTATCATCACTTAACATTAGCTGTGATCAAAGCACTGTGCTAACCCGCATAAATTAATAAAAAGATTTTAGTTACAACCATTTACGTAATGTCAACTTAAATCTATTGATATAGGGAAAGTCTATTAAAAGCGCTGGTATTTTATTAATATGTTAATGTACACACGGCGGTAGATTAACCTACCCAAAATTGTCAAATTTCTACTATCAATTTTGAATTTTATTGTTTGGTTTTAAGGTTCAATATTCATTGGAGAAATTTGACAGGTTTGGATAGGTTGATCTGCCGTCGTGTGTACATTGCGTTTTTTTTCTAAAACGTGTCGTTTTCGGTCTGGCATCCAAACCAGCCTATCAGGGTTTTTGGTATTGGTCTTGTAAAAATATGTTGCTTCAGTGAAAACATAAAAATTAATTTTACAAATTTTCCCATCTCCAATGTGTAGGTTGTTGCTGAAAAAGTAAGTATGCCTGTGTTTAAAAAATATGGTCTGCAGGATATTTCTGGTGATCGCATAAAGCAAAGTGACAACCCAGGCCTAGCTGACACATTGTTCTTGGTCTTCAACGTCAATGGTCAAAAAACAGAAGTAAAATAAGCCTGGGTTGAACAAAATTAATGTAAAAAATAAACTTTTTTAGTATTCACTACAAATAAGCTAAACATTTAATTAAAACTAATTACCTATTGAAATAAAACGAAACCATTAAGCGTCTCGTGAAATATTTCAATAATGTAAATGGTTATTGAATTTCGGTGATTTTTATTTTAGGCACATAGCAGTCCGAGGAAGCAAAACCTCTGCATGCTGTCAAATAAAGAGGAAAACTGCGTTGGAATCGAAAACAATACGGTAAGGTTTCAACGATTCATCCCTAGGATGATGCGCGAGGCTATTGAAATTACGAAACATCTAATATATATAATTTTACGCAAATATTGTTGCGAACAAATTATACATGAGCGAGATTCGAACCCGCACCCATGCCGGGTCAGGCAGGTGCACTACCAATTATGTTATCGTGGCTCACGTTGCACGGTATGCACGATAGCATATTCAAATTCAAATTCAAATTCAAAATCATTTTATTCAGTTTAGGCTACAAGTAGCTCTTGTGAATGTCACTATGCCATCGGTTCGTAAGTCTACTCTGGGCGGGAGATCTCCTATCAGTATAAAAATTATATAAATTGATTTTATTATTGTGAAATAACATGTGCTGGCGAGCAGACTAAGATGACCACACATTCTTATCATTAAAATAATCATTAATTTTATAGTAACCTTTTTTCATTAGACCTTGTTTTATTTCTGTCTTAAACTTGTGTAGTGGCAGTTCCGTTATAGTGAAAGGCACTTTATTGTATATTTTTATACAAATGAATTACCGACCTTATTGAGTTTAAGTTTTGGGACGGCAAGTTTGTTTTTATTTCTTGTGTTAAAATTATGGGTATTACTTTTTTTTTCGAATTTATCTAAGTTTTTATAAACATAAACGATCATGAACAATCTAGCGGATTTTCAACGATTTTAGCCAAAAAATAATCAAGTTTAGCCACTTAAATTAATGTAGCTACTTCTAGCTACATTTGGTAATTTTTTAGGTTATTACTGTTGGAAGTCGATCGAGTAAGTCATTTTAAAGAAATCTGTGGTTATCGCCTTTTACTGAGGCAACACCACCGCGGTCCACCCTCCGCGCCGCAGTTGTAATCTATGATCGGGTTTTTCCCGAATGTTTATATTTTTTCCGTAATTCAGATTCGATCGAATGAAAATGTACGTTATTTTTATTGATATTGGGCTTAGTTTGTTTTGTACAAAGTCAATACTATTCCAAATTACTACAATTAATACAAATTATTCCAAATTACTACAATTAATACAAATTGATTTTTAATTTTTACTACTAGTTAAGTAGTATTTAGATACAAACTTTATTTGTACATATATTAGATACTGTTTTTATTAAACCCACTTATCCTATCCTTGTATAATAATAATATCATATTATCATAGTAATAGAATATTAAAGTAGGCAAAGAATACTTTGATATTTAGCCACTTCTAGCCACATTTCGGAAGCGATTTTTTTTACAAAACTGGCCACTTTTTTGTTTTATGTAGCCACAAACTAGATTGTCCTAACGGCAACACTGTCGCTGCGCCAGTCTGAAATCGATCCCCGCGGCGAATGCACGCTCGTTTTCGGTCGTCATCCGCTTTACGTAGCTTACGATAGTTATTGTAAAATTAAGTCTTATCTCTCTTCAATTTAATCTTTTCTGTTTATTGCAATCATTTCCTTCTGTATCGCTTATCTGTACTTAAAAATCTCCTTGAAAAACCTAATGAATATTTAAGCCACAATAACGTTTTTCATGTTAAATATTCATTAGGTTTTTCAAGGAGATTTTTAAGTGTACTTATTAGGCACAATAAATTAATCTTTACTAAAAATAAATAGTTTTATCACCCGAAGAGTTTGCTCTGCACAGCGTCTTATAGCAACAATTGTCTATCGGGATTATTAAAGGAAACTATTTATAAGTTTTT
>OY720047.1:2703115-2880301 GCA_963082485.1 Eudonia mercurella | reverse complement strand
TAATGCAGCAGTGCTCTTCCGTAATAGGTTGGAAAATGTCTGATGGTGATATTTTGAGTTGCACTCGGGTCGCTAAAAAGGATAAGGACTCTCAGCGCCCACGCACAATCATAACAAAGTTTAAAAATACAACAACTCGTGACGAATTTTACTCGGCCGTACATCGGTATAACAAAGCAAATGTTAATAAGAAGCTTAACACGTCACTGCTAGGGATTGCTGGAGAAAGAAAACCAATATATGTCCAGGAGCATCTCTCACCCAGTAACAGAAAGTTGCATGCGGCTGCACGAAGAAGGAGTAAAGAGTATAATTACGCATATGAGTGGGTCCGAAACGGCACATTTATGCTCGTAAAGACAGTGATTCTGCGCATTTACACATCAGGAACCATGAGAGCCTAGAGTTAATTAGATAATTTTTGTTGTAAGTAGATCTTAATTTCTTAGATATCAAGTTGTTAAACATTTGCTGTTGTTACAATGGCGAATTTAATTTATTACCAAAATATCCGTGGCATGAATACTAAAACGCACAATATTTATAATAACATTTTGTGTAATAATTTCAGTGTAATATGTCTATCTGAAACGTGGTTAAATGATTCAGTTCTATCACCAGAATTATTTGATAATAGATATTTTGTAGTTCGTAGGGACAGAGATGTTAAATTTCTTAGGAAGTATAATAAGAATCATGGTGGAGGAGTGTTGGTCGCTGTATCCAATAGGTATCAGTGCAGGGTTCGTTCAGATTGGCAAACCGAGTCCGTTGAAGATTTATGGGTTCAAATAACAAAATGTAGATGTAGTAGTTATTTCCATAGGAGCTCTGTTGATTCTCCTTAAGGCTTTATTTTCTTGACATGCTTTACAATTTCTGACATAATCTCTATTTCGCTTCTCATTCCCTTCCAGTAAAATTGTTCACGTATTCTGCTATACATACGTGTTGAGCCTAAGTATCCGGCTATTGGAATATTGTGATTATCACGAAGAATTTTAACTCTTTCGTTTAAGGTTGGGTAAATAGTTTTATTTAAATAAATATGAATGGAGATCTTGGTATTGTGGAAAAGGTAAGTAAGCATATTATAAGTTTTAGTATAGAAATGTTGGTCGAATGGATTTTTAAAATCAGATATGGCGATATCCGTTATATCCGGGCACTGTAGGATTTTGTCCTGGACGTTTTTTAGTGTATTATAAATTTCGGGATAAGGAGATTCGTCAAAGTAGTGGACTTTAGTAAAAATAAAATAGAATGTTTTATCAGCGTGTTTAACTTCGAGGAAACAGTACAGTTCCTTATCGGAAATCAGAATTTGCTTGTTTGCAATCGCTTTAAGGAATTTAGAATAATCATCGTTATTCGGATTAGGACTTGGTTGTGTTATTGATTCTGGAGTTGATGGAGATTCCTGAAGTTCGACATTAGGGTTTATATTGTCGTGATTAGTATTTAAAGGTCCCAGTTCTATAAAATCGGTTTCAAAATTCAGTGGTTGATCTTGAACAATGGAAGGACTTGATACTTGGACTGCTGTAGGACCTTGTATCATATGTAGGGTAGCAGGCATTTCTTAACCTAATATATCTTGGTCGAAAGAGAATGGTATAGGAGATGGTAGATCTAGGAGTGAGTCTTCTAAGGAATTATCGAGTCCATCCTCTATGTTTGGTAATAAAGAGTTACGGGAAGATAACCTGGTTCTTTCAATTGGGTTGATAGGGAATCGAGAGAGTGTGTCGGCATTAGTGTTCAATTTTCCCTTTTTGTGAACTATTTCGTACTCAAACTCTTCTAGCTTTAGGCGCCAACGAACAAGTCGGGATCCAGGGTCTTTGCAGCTAAACAGCCATTGCAAGGGTTTGTGGTCCGTCACTATGGTAAATTTGTGGCCATAAATGTAAGGGCGGAAGGCTTTGGTTCCGTACACAATGGCTTAGCATTCTTTCTCGGTTACGCTGTAATTACATTCGGCTTTGTTTATTGTACGAGAAGCGTATGCTATGGGGCGGTCTTTTCCTATTTGTCCTTGTGATAATATAGCAGAAATAGCGAAATTGGAAGCGTCACACGTCAAATTGAAAGGTTTAGAAAAATCAGGATAGACTAGGATTGGTGATGTAGTAAGTTTATTTTTTAGATTCTCAAAAGCTAATTGTTGTTCATTTTTTCAGGAAAAAGGTGCGTACTTTTTTAGAAGAGTCGTCAGAGGCTTTGCAATCTTGGAAAAATCAGGGATAAAACGTCTATAATACGAGACGAGGCCTAAGAAGGATTTAATATCTTTTGCGCATTTAAGTACAGGGAATTCTGAGATTGCTTTTATTTTTTCGGGATTAGGACTGACGCCGTTTGGATTTATGATATGACCAAGGTATGCAACTTCCTTGCATAGAAATTCACATTTATTAGGTTGAAGTTTTAGATTATGATTTCGAAGTCTGTCAAAGACAGACGATAGGTTTTGAATATGAGTATTTAGATCTGGAGAGTACACTACTATGTCGTCGAGATATACGAAACAGCGTGAGCCTTGTAGGCCAGAGAGACATGTGTTCATCAATTTCTGGAATGTGGACGGCGCATTTTTTAGTCCGAAAGGCATTCTCGTGAATTGAAAATGCCCTTGTGGTACAGAGAAGGCGGTTTTCAGAAATATTATTTTGATGAAATCCTGACGCTAGATGTAGTGTCGTAAAATATTGGCTTTTACCTAATTGGTCAAGAATTTCTGTTATTTGTGGAATCGGGTAAGTTTCGCGTATGGTTACATCATTCATACAAAACCCGCTTGGACTACCGTACGGTAAACATTGTCTTGGATAACGTCTTGATATTATTGAATAATTTATTGGTTAAAAGTGACCGTAAAGCTAATTATTATCGTTAATAGTGAAGTTTTTAATCTATACTGTCAGGTTGTGCATTGATTGATTTGCTATTTTAAACAAAAAAGTGTTAATTATGCATTAATCAACTGTGGTCATAAAAGTGAATAAGTATCGTCCAACCATAACAAGTTTGTTAGCGCAACGCGTAAGTGACGCGTTCTACACGGCGCTTACGACCTTTTTCTCGCCGACTATCAGCTATCGGCAACTGCAAACGCGGTATTGCTAGTCTGGATTAAATTAATGTTTTTTGATTACCCTGCACAATTTTTAGAACTAATACTTAATTAATACATTGAGATGGCGTCAAAAATGATTAATTGTGCAGGTTGTATGAACGTTATTGAGACTCGTGAGTATTTAAAATGCCGCAAATGCACTCAGATCTTTGATCTTGACTGCGCTAATGTTTCGTCTGCCCGGTTCCGTAATACAATGAATAAGGAATACTTAAAATCGTTCACCAATGAGAATCAAGACAACTGGCCAATCTATGTATATACTGCTATGTTAATGTTTCAGACCCTCCGGACCCTTGGAGGTCTCCGATCAGAGGGCTGAAGCTGCTGCGGTGCGCAGCGTTAAACTTATTAGCTAAAACTTAAATCTAGGTACTCACCTCCTGGTGGCTGACGTTGAGCTTATCGCGCGATCAAGGATAGGAGGTGGAAGGGAAAGGATGATCGCCGCTGCCGGGGTGTGGTGCGCAGCCCGCTAAGCGGTACGTCACGCACGTCCGTTCACACACCAGTTCACCGGTTCCAACCAACACCTCGTGGCGGCACCGTGCACGCCTACCGAAACTCGAGTGTCTGGGCTGCCGATCAGCCCTAATGGTATTGATTTATCAACAAATCAGCCACCGATGGCTGTGTTAACACCGGATTAGTTGTTCTTTCCCGAAATCTAAGGACTTGAAAGACGCCGGTCACAAACGCACGCGCCGATCGCTCTCGAAAAACGAACTGTCAACTCACATTGACATTGACATTACCGTTGCGTTCCAATTCACGTATTGGTTTCCAACAGCCACCCGCCCGGACAGGTCCCGACCTGTTCCTAATCAACAGGCAGTCGTGACAACGTTGCTACCGCTCGCTTAAGAACCGAATCCCCGACCAGAACCTCTGCAGACCGGGGGGTCTCATCCTTACCAGGAAACAAGTTAACAATACGCCCCCTTCGCCATCGCAGTGGCGGCAGGTTAGCATCCTTAACCAACACGAGATCACCAATACTGGGAGGACTGGTTCTATCAGTCCACTTAAGGCGCTGCTGCAGGATGTGCAAATACTCGAGCGACCAACGCTTCCAAAAATCCTGAGTCATCTGCTGCAGCATCTGGTACCGAGACAACCTCGACCGAGTGCCTTCTGAAAACGGGTACTCTGGCAACGCGTTAAGTGGCTGACCTATCAAGAAATGACCAGGAGTTAAGGCCTCCAGGTCATTGGGATCCGAACTGAGCGGACATAACGGACGCGAATTGAGCACTGCCTCAATTTTACAAAAAACCGTAGTTAATTCCTCAAAGGTTAACGCAGTTTGTCCGATCACGCGAACTAAATGTGTCTTCGCCGACTTAACAACAGCTTCAAAAATCCCACCCCAGTGGGGACATCCTGGAGGACTGAAGGTCCAGTTGATGCCCCGACGGGAGAGGGCGGTTCCGATATCCACCTGATTTACATTCAGAAACTCAACTACTTCTCGTAAGTAACGTTTCGCACTCACATAATTGGTTCCGTTATCGGAGCGTATCAGCGACGGCAGTCCCCTACGGGAAACAAATCTGTCCAAGCTAGCAATAAAAGCTTCCGTCGTCAGATCAGCAACTACTTCGAGATGTACCGCCTTGGTGGACAGACAGACAAAGACGCATAAATAAGCCTTAATGAGCTTCGTATTCCGCCATCGCGAAGTCTTAATCATGATTGGGCCAGCAAAGTCAGAGCCGACTCCGGAGAACGGCCTGTCCCCAGTCACCCGATCAGGTGGTAGATCCCCTATTCGGGGTTGCATCGTGGCCGCCTTGAGCCGAAAACAAGGCAAGCACCGAAACACGACGCTCCGAATCGTACGACGTCCCGATAATATCCAGAAATCCCTCTGAAGCGAGGCTAACAAGGCGTTGCAGCCAGCATGGGAATTCCTAATGTGCCGATCCATCACCAACAATTCCACTAGATGTCCCTTCTTGGGAAGCAACAGGGGGTGACGCGCCGAATAGTTTAAACTTGAGTTCCGTAATCTTCCCCCTACTCTGAGCAAACCTCGACCGTCTATGAACGGGCTCAGGCGTGCAATCGCTCCACGCAACTTGAGGCGACCGTTTCGCAAAATCTTTAGTTCGGCGTCGAAACTATTTGCTTGCACTACCCCGATTAAACTAAAAAGAGCCTCTTCTCGCTCTGCCGGGTGCAGCACCGAATTCAAGTCACGCAGCGGAAGGGAGAGACGACAATTCCGAATAAAACGCTTGATCCATGCTGTGACGTTGACGAGCTTATCTAGGGAGCTGTACCGAATGATCAACGAATCCGATTCAAGCGCTTGATCTTCTTGGACAGTCCGGATCTGCACCGATGCAGTAACCTGACCTGAGGGGGCCTCAATCCGCGTCAAAGGCCACTCTGAACTCCTCAAAGTCAGCCAGTGGGGACCCCACCATAAGTGGTGATCAACAATTGCGTGGGCCCGACATCCTCTGGATGCACAATCAGCCGGGTTCAACTCCCCTGGTACGTGTCTCCATGTTAAGGGGACCTCAGAATTCTGGATTTGGGAGACGCGGTTTGCCACGAAAACTTCAAGTGTGTGAACCGAAGCCTTAAGCCAGCACAACACGATCTGGCTGTCAGTCCAGGCGTAAACCGCACCCTCTAGGTTGATAACATCACGTAAAACCGAAACCGTATGGTTTAATAATCTGGTTAGAAGCGCGGCGCCTGACAACTCCAACTTCGGAATTGTCAACCGAGTCCGTAAGGGCGCCACCTTACATTTCGCTACCACCAGACCAACGTCAACCCTTCCGTCGGAGGCCACCGTCCGTAAATACACTGCCGCGGCGTATCCGCGCTCGGAGGCATCACAAAACCCGTGAAGGGACGCATTATATCTTCCGACAGGAACAAGTTTCCGAGGCAGAGACACCCGATTAATCTCTGGAAGTGACGAAAAAAAATCCAGCCAGTCCCTCAGGAGGTCTCCAGAAAGGGGATCATCCCAAGCCAGCTGAGCTGACCATAATCGCTGCATAAAGCATTTAAGGAGAAAGGTGACTGGCGCGATCCAACCGTTAGGATCGAAGGTTCGAGCAATCGCTGATAACACAGTACGCTTAGACCAGACCTTCGGGCTCTCCAATTCTACCCGATAGGTAAATATGTCCTGGACAGGTCGGTACTGGATGCCTAAAACCGAGAGCATATTAGGGTTATCCGAATTTTCAAAAAGGTGAGGATCTTGCTGGAACTCATCTGGCAAACCGGCCAACAGCTCGGGGGAGTTGGACAGCCATTTTCTCAACTCATAACCACCCCGACCCAAAAGCTGGATGAGTTCATCCCGCTGAGCCAAAGCCTCACTGACAGTGGTGGCACCACTGCAGACATCGTCAACATATAGGTCCTTCTCCAAGATCGCTGCCGCACGAGGGTACTGTAACCGTTCCCGATCGGCCAGCTCCCGTAAAGAGCGAATAGCCAAATATGGACTTGACCGCAACCCGTACGTATTCGTGTTTAACTCGTAAACCTTCATGGGCTCGTCCGAGCTCTCACGCCAGAGAATCAGCTGATACCGTCTATCATGCGGATGAATGACAGTTTGTCTGAACATCATCCGGATGTCAGCCACGAATACGATCTGATGCCTTCTAAACCGGGTGAGAATGTCCGAAATATCCTGATTTAATTTCGGACCCGAATGAAGACATTGATTTAGCGATACCCCATTCGACGTTGGTACCGATCCGTCAAATACGACCCTAATTTTACCCGTGTGAGTCCTTTGGACAGCATGATGGGGGAGGAAGCAATGCTCCGCCGAACTCCAATCCGTGACCGACACCGACATGTGTCCTAGTGACTCATACACTCGCATAAATTCGATATATTTTTGCCGAAATATAGAATCCCGTTTCATGCGGCGTTCCATGGAAATCAGACGTGACTCCGCCGCCTTCCTTGAGCTGGCCAGTAGTGGTCGATTCGCTAGAAAGGGAAGCCGAAGTAAAAACCGACCCGAATAAAGACGACCCGTAGTATTCCGATAAAACGATTCGCATTCGTCATCATCCGGGTCGACCCGACGTGCGGAAGGGGGCTCCTCAAGTTCCCAGAACTTCTGCATTATTTCCGAAAGAGCAGATCCAAATAAAATGCCCTCCGAACCCTCCGACGGGACCACCGGACGCACTGGACCCAAGATGACATGACCTAACTTGGTATTAACAGCAACAAGACCGTCCGTCTGTAACATCCGTTTTTGCGACAAAATTAAATTTCCCAGGACATCTGCTCCGAGCAGGATATCCACAGGACCCGGGGTATCGAAGTGGGGGTCAGCCAAGACCAAATCCGAAGTGAGCCGCCGGACGTCCGGACTCAACTTCACCTGGGGATGACGACCGATCACCTCCGACATCACCAGGGCCCGAACGCTAATCCTCAAGGACGAGGCTACACGTGAAGTGAACATGACCTTAGTTTGACCTTCAACATTCGAAACCTTCACATTCCCGATACCGCGGATAGAATGAGTATAATTATTAATAGTGTTGCCCAACCAACCCGCAAGCCAACTCGATACAATACAGCCCTGAGCTCCGGAATCCAACAGGGCGCGAGCTTGGCGAACGCTGCCATCAAGGCCCCAAACGCAAACAGAGGCTGTAGGAAGCAAAACAGTCTCTGGTTCGGGAGCAACGCGCGGGTGAGCAACAATTTCCTATTGGGGACCCGAGTCCCCTCCTCCCCTACTGGATCGAGCCGGGAGGTGCCCTTGCGCCAACGGATCCCAAGCACCAACATATGGTGACCACCTACCGTCCCGCCTTATGTAGGTCCTCGCGGAGTGTCCAAACTTCCCGAACACTGGGGGCAGTGGCTCCAGACGAGGGCGCTCCATAAGAGGAGGGGACATCCGAGCCGATGGGAGGGGAAGAGGCGACGAGGGTGGGGAACCCACCCACGATCCCGGCCGCGAGCAGGGGGGTGTACAGGGTGGTGACCGAGCCACACCACCGTAGGTCATCGTCATCGGTGCCCAACGGCACCCGCCCGCTGCAGATCCAAAGGGCCAGCCCCTACAAGATGCCCTCCCCGACCGGACAGGAACACGAGCGGCAAGATAAGCGGGGGCCCCCCGATGGGGCCCCTCATCATTACGGTTGGGGTTGGATCCTTGACCCCTGCGCCCATCCAAAGGTGCGCGCCACGCAGACCCCCCTAGTGGGGATCTCCGACCGTCAGTCTGCGGTTGCTCCCGTGCAGGGCTCCCAAGCCCTTGCTGGTGTTTGGACATCCCGGGTTTATTAAGGCAGAGGATGTCATGATGCCGGCCACCGCAAGCGTTGCAAGCTCTAGCTCGCGAGCACCGCTGTGCCAGGTGTGGGCCTAAGCACATAAAGCACCAGCCCCGTTGCCGTACAATGTTCCGACGTCCTTGCACCCGCTGTGCACCGAACCCGTCGCACTGAGAGACGTCATGTCCAGGCTTCCGACAAAACGAGCACCGGTTAAGCTCCGCCTGCGTCACTAGTGCATGTAAGCGCTGAGTAGGTCCCGTACGTCCACCCCCTCTTGAGGCACCCGATATCACGTGACCCCTCCGAGAGTCACGTGGCCCCGAGGGGGGTGGTCCTACTGTCACATTGTCAGCCCGTCTACATTCCTCCTCCAGAAACGACAACAACTCAGCCAACGTAGGGAGACCATCCTTGGCCCCAATGCGCTGCTGTTCAAACCTGGTTTGAAGGTCTACCGGGAGCCGACCAAAAACAATAAAAAATAAAATGTATGACCACTGGTCAATAGGCAGGCCTAAATTAGCTAGGGCCTTAGTGGCTGTCGTCATCGGGTTCAAAATGTCCCTTCTAATTTCGGAGGCCCGAGCCACATAAGGCATAGAGAATATCCTCGTGAGCTGGGCATCTACCAACCGCCGTTCGTTCTGATACCTATTGAACAGTATCTGCCGAGCCGTGTGATAGCTGTCCTCCGTTACTGGCAGGTGGGCCACCAACTCCTCAGGTTCACCCCTGAGGGCCCCCCGCAGCTGAGCCATCTTATATGATGGGGTTAGGTCCTTCCTGTCATGGACCAGGCTGTCGAACAGATTGATGAACCCGACCCACTGGTTTAGGTCACCATCAAACGTCGGCAGTTCGATGCTGGGTAGGCGTGATACAATGCCTGATGAAGATGGGGGCTCTCTCTTGTCTCCACCGGTGGAGCGAGCCATCAAAATCTCCATCTTCCTCTGGACTATATCATCAGCATACTGCTGACACTGGTCCAGATCCTTCTCCGAAGACAGCACCGCATCATTGTCCCCATCAGCCGCCATTGCAGTGAGATCAGTGACACATCGGTACACTAACTCAATGCGTGTGACAACATCTGAGGCCCGTGCTAAGAAGGCCTCTTGTTTGTCTGGCCTATCCATCAAGGCACGTGCTGACGCAAACCATCGCAGCTCACTCCCTATCCTGGCCCTAATCGCAGGTATAGTGGTTGGCGGCATGTTACTTACGAGTTACAAACAACACTGGTTTAAGAGAAATTAAAGAAAAAATAAACTAATTATTAAATTACCGAAACAAGCAAACCTATCCGAGGCAAGGAAATAACAATAACTCCAGTTAGATAAGTATACTAACTTATAAACAACAACAATACAAGTTCCGAAGCAACCTGTTCAATCAAACCACGCTTTACACTTTCGTATGAATTTATTGCCAACTCACACTTTTACACAACTATAAAAATTGTCACTTTAAACAGCATAACGTTCTCCTTAGCTATCCGCACCGGTTGGCGGTCCGTAACAAACTGAATCTTTCGCCAGGCCACGATGCTGATACCTCAAATCGCCCCCACCTCTGCATAATTGTCAAGCAACGCTATTGGTGGAAACGTTGGCGCGAATGGTAAGCAACATCGTGGCCTGACGCTATAGTCAAATCAGCAACTTTCATTAAGAGTTTGAAATAATAAAATTAATACAAATATAATTTCAATCACAATTAAATGGGTTCTTTAGGACTTTTAAAACAGTAATTCAAATAATCAAACTAAAATGAATGTAATTGGAATGAATACAACGGGATTCTGTAACAGCTCGGCCATCTAAACATGAGCAAGTCCTCGTGCTCCGTTCAGTAAAATCGTTAATAAACTTATACATTATACAAAAATACAGTTTATTTTTATTTAAACATTTTTCAATTATTTATAATTATATAAATAAAATGATTTAGAATAACATTTATTTCTTATAATATTTTAATTGGTAAGATTGTGAATGTACATTAAACAAAGAGTTTTACAAAATATTTTAATAATTTTACAATTTTAATGGCAATTTAAAATAATATTCGTGTAAACCTTTTTTTTTTTTTTTTTTTTTTTTAATATTTTAATTTGTTCCATTAATCGTTAGAATTATTTGCGGTCTCATCAGATTCATTATCAGATTCGCTATTATTACTATCATAATTAGTAGAAAAGTTTAACCAAGGTTGAATCTTGTCTATTGCAACGATAGCTTCATATCTACGATTGTTCTTTCTAGTCAAAGGGGTATCTTCAATAAGAAACCTATCATTAGGGAAAACCTTAACAATCCGGTAAGGGCCCTGATATTTCGCAACAAGTTTTTTTGATTTCCCATCATTACTACCTACAACTCGCTCAACACGTACTAAGTCCCCTTCTTTAAAAACTTTCCCGACTTTTCTGCCTTTATTAAACCTTTCTTTATCTTTTTCTTGTTGTTCTCTAATTCTATCTCCAGTTTCCTGTCGTAAGTTACATAATTTATCGCCCGTTGTTACGTTAAGGGTTTCATTAATAACATCATTGAGAATAGCTTCTGACGTGTTTATTAGTTTACACCCAAACAGAAGTTCCGAAGGGCTTTTCTTTGTAGTGCTATGCACTGTAGTGTTTATGCCAATTTGAATATCAGCAATATATTCATCCCAGGATCTGTCATCATGGCCATGAGTTTTTGTTGATAAAGCGTCTAATATTGTTCTATTAAATCGTTCAACTTGGCCATTTGCTCTAGGCGAAGCTACGGCATTTAGAATGTGTTTTATATTTGTAGTTTTAATAAATTTTTTAAATACATGTGATGTGAAACAAGATCCCTGATCTGTTATAAGGCGTGTCGGAGTTCCAAAGTAACTTATATGTTCTCTAAATACTCTAATAGTAGTAATAGCTTTTGTGTTTCGTACAGCAGTAATATTGACAAATTTGGTAAAACCATCTACAATTACCAATAGGTACGAGTTTCCTTTTTTGCTACGTACAAATGGACCTAAGTGGTCAGCGTGAACGGTGTGGAAAGGGATTTCCACCTTTGGGATTGGATGTAATTCGCCTTAACGTGGGCCACCTTGGGCTTTATGATACGCACATTCCAAACAGGCAGTAACGTACTTTTTTACAAATCTACGTAATTTTGGGAACCAGTAAGATTCTTTAATACGCGATAACGTTTTTTCGAATCCAAAGTGACCCACGTCATCGTGATTCATTTTAAGAACTTGCCATCTAACAGATTTAGGAACAACTCATCGGAGTTCGTTATTAATTTTACGAAAAACTCTATCATTTTTGAGACAGTAATTATTGTGGACGTCTATGATTTTATCAGAGTCTGGATTAGAGAGAACATTTTTTATTGAATTTATTTCATCATCTACCATTTGAACTGTACTAATCCAGTCTTCTTTTTCCAAAGTAAGGACGTCTAAAATATGAGTTTCGGATATAGCTGGCGCAACAGGATTTCGACTCAGTGCATCTACATGTGCCATTCGCATTCCTGGCCGATATTCAAAACTGCAGTCGAATTCCTGTAGTTGCACCCACCATCGCGCTATCCGAGGAACGAGATCACGTTTTGTCATGGCTGTTCGTAAAGCGTTACAGTCAGTATAAATTTTAAAAGGTACACCAAGCAGATACACACGAAACCTTACAAGTGACGCTATCACAGCAAGTGTTTCGAGCTCAAAAGAATGCATCTTTTGCTCATCTAACGTAGTCTTTCTACTGTAAAAAGATACTGGTCGAAGAAGGCCTTCTTTATTCTTTTGTAGTAAAATGCCAGCAACTCCAATCTTGCTTGCATCGGTATGCAATTCTGTTGTCAGGGATGGATCATACAATGCGAGGATAGGACGTTGAGTAAGTGCATCTTTTAACAATTTAAAAGCATCTTTCTGCTTATCCGTCCACTTCCACGAGGCATTTTTCTTGAGTAAATCTGTTAATGGGCTTGCTATAATTGCGAAATTCCTAACAAAGCGTCTAAAGAAACTTGCCAAACCAATAAATTGACGAATTTCATGCTGGTTTTTGGGTACAGGGTAGTTACTGACAGCTTCAGACTTGCGAGAACCTGGACGTATGCCATCTGGTCTCACTTCGAACCCTAAATAGTCTATTTTGTCGTAAAAAAAATAACATTTAGATAGTTTTAAAGTTAAACCTCCTGATCTCAGTAACTCTAATACTTCGGTTAGTCGTAAAATTCCTTCGTTAAAACTATGGGCAGGGATAAGTACGTCATCCATGTACACCATCGCATATTTGATTTTTGCTTCTGCCAATATTTTGTTTATTGTGCGTTGGAAAACAGAGGGCGCATTGACAAGACCGAATGGCATTCGCAAATATTCAAACTGGCCGTCTGGAGTAACGAAGGCAGTTTTGTGTCTAGAACTCTCTTTTATTGGTATCTGGTAATATCCAGAAGCGAGGTCTAATGTTATGAAAAACTCATGTCCTGCTAGAAGATCCAATTGGTCTTCAACTCTAGGTAAGGGAAAGTGATCTTTTATAGTCTTTCTATTAAGGGCTCTATAATCTACGCATAGACGTTTTTCCCCAGTTTTTTTTTAACTAGTACTATGGGGCTAGCGTAGGGTGAAGATGACTCGCGGACTATATTGGCATCTAGCATCTCCTGAATCATTTCTCTAACTAAAGTTCTTTCGCTTAACGCCAATCTATAAGGTCTATACACAATAGGATCAGAGTCAGTTAGATGTATTTCCATCTCGGAAACGGTTGTATACCCTAAGTCCTTTAAGTTGTTAGAGAAACAGTCACTATATTTGTTTATAAGAGTCATAACTTCATGCTTTTGTTGCTCACTCAATATATTACCAACATTGGGAATACTATCTTTACTTTCGGTACCTTTACTTAAATTAAATACATCTTTCAAAGTAGAAACAGGTGTAGATCGAGTAATAAGGGTATTTGCTAAAAGTGTTATAGTAGTTGTAGTCATATTCTGCACAAACAATGTACCTTTACCATGACGGAGCTCATATTCTCCAGGAAGAAGAAAATATTCAGTGCCGGGTTTACCTCGTACTGAACCATGCACGTATATCTTACCAGAATAGGACTTACTACAAATTATTGGAACAGCTTTGATATCCCTTTGATCAATAGTCACAGTATTAGCAACTGTCAGGTATAATTTAGAAGTACTAGCAGATTCTTCAAATATTAACTGTGAGGGAGTTTTTGTGATAATTATACTAGGATGTTCTGTGAAGTTTTGACCTAATAATGTGGATTGCTTGATTACATCATCGTCTACTACATACATTTCTATTGCCAATGTAATACCCTGAACATTGACCTGAGCATCTAATCGCGCTATTGGTCGAAAACAATTATTACCTAATCCTCTCAATATTGGTAAACTGTCAGTTTTTTGATCGACTCCTAATTTTATCGAATCTGTGTACCGAATGAGGGAGCATTCACTACCCAGATCCACAAAACAGTGGAAAGGATTGTTATTCACCTCAATAATCATAGTATACTTGTCTTTATTATTTTCATCTAAAACGTTCGTATTGCCATTTAAAATTATATTTTTGTTATTCGATAAATCATTTTTCGTTACATTTTGGGCATTATGTGTAGACGTTTCATTAAGACTAACTCTAAAGACTTGTTTCTCTTTCTGGTTTTGTTTTTCATTGCTATTAGTTTTATCTGATTGAATAAAAGGGCAGGACGTGATTTTATGACCAATTCTATGACAACCACTACACTTTTCAATGGGTTTTGTACATAGAAAGCTAGGATGGCCCTCCACACCACAGTTAAAGCACTTTATAGGAGGTTTGTTTGAGTTTGGGACATTTCTACTAGTCACTACTGAATGACTTTGTAAGTGTTTTTTGTCATGCCTATTTTTATAAACGTTAGTGTTGTTTTCTTTTCTATTACCTATCTTTACAGTTTTCAAATACTTGAGGACTTGCTCAGGGGATTCAAACTGAGCCGCTTGTGCACCAAGTCTAATACTCCTATCTTCAATCCCGTGTAATATACAATCTACGGCTTGCCTACCTGTGATGTAACAACGATTTAGCAAATTGAATTTAGAATAACAATACTGCTCTAATGGTTCGCCAAAACGTACTTTTAGAGCCAGCATATCTGTTAAAAGTTCAGCATAATTTTCACGACAAGGAAACGATTCTACTAACCTACTTTTCCATTCGGCCCAAGTGTATCGAACACTCGGTAGACTTTGATACCAGGATTTGGCAAGACCGGTAAGTTTGGGTAAAGCATAGTGAATAGTTTCTCTATCATCCCAATTATAAATATCCGCGCATTCTTCAACCTTGGTCAACCAGTTTACAATATTTTGGTTTTTTGACAGTGGATCAAATTCAGGGATTACGTTATTCCCAATAGCTAGCTTATGACTACCTGATTTAGCGATATCTTTCAAAGCATTAACAAATTGTGACAAGATATTATTACTATCTAAAGAATGAGAAAAGTTTGGAGGCTCGTTTCGGATTCTTTGCAAAGGTGGAGATTTATCTCGTTGCCATGGGGACCTACTTCTAGTAGACGGGGCCAGCTCGGGAGTCACACTTCTCGTCCGTTTTCTCCGTGAGGACTCGTTTCTCCCCGGAACATGTATTTTCAAGATAGGCGATTGATGTCGCTCTAGCTCAACATCATGTCGACTGTGACGTATTTGTTGACATTCGTGTAGAGAGTGTCGCTCTAGCTCACCACTTTCTACTTGATTTAACTGTGAGCGTCGCTCTAGCTCATCGCTCGCAGTTATGCGTCTAGATTGCGAGCGTCGCTCTAGCTCATCGCTCGCAGTTCTGCGTCTAGATCGTGAGCGTCTCTCTAGCTCATCGCTTAACAATTGATGTCGTAAAATCAATTCGTCATCATCATGATCATCACAATTGTTTGGGTTCATAGTAGGGTGCGCGATCAAACGCGGTAGCCTATTAATTTCAGTAAAAAGTTGTAAAAGTTGTCGTTCAATTTACAATGGTTCATCTCCAACAACTAGATTTAAACCTTTTATGCAAAACTTAAGGAAAAAGAAAACAGAATAAGGATTTAAAAAAAATATATATATATATATATATATATATATTAAAAAAGAAAAAAGAAAAGAAAAGTGAAAACAAATGATTACTAAGGGTAAACTCAAGTTTAATTTTGTTACTAATAATGGTTAACAAATATTTGAGCAATAAATCGGTTCGTCTTGGTCACTAATTGTACGCCTAACCTGTCAGTTGTAATAGTCATCCAACACCTCCAGAGTGTAGCCCTGGCAAAGCGTTAGAATGCCGATTGACCATCGCTTACCATTTCCAGAGGGCAAAATGCAAGCAATAATCCGCTTAATGTTAACATTGTTTGTCAGTCGTGATAGTCATCCAACACTTCCAGAGTGTAGCCCTGGCAAAGCGTTAGAATGACGATAGACCATCGCTTACCATTTCCAGAGGGTAGCCCTGGCAAAATGCAAGCGACAATCGGCTTATCGTAACGTTCATTGTCAGTCGTGATAGTCATCCAACACTTCCAGAGTGTAGCCCTGGCAAAGCGTTAGTATGACGATTGACCATCGCTTACCATTTCAAGAGGGTAGCCCTGGCAAAATGCAAGCGATAATCGGTTTATCGTAACGTTCATTGTCAGTCATGATAGTAATCCAACACTTCCAGAGTATAGCCCTGGCAAAGCGTTAGAATGACGATCGACCATTGCTTACCATTTCCAGGGTGTAGCCCTGGCAAAATGCAAGCGATAATCGGCTTATCGTAACGTTCATCGTCAGTCGTGATAGTCATCCAACACTTCCAGAGTGTAGCCCTGGCAAAGCGTTAAAATGACGATTGACCATCGCTTACCATTTCCAGAGGGTAGCCCTGGCAAAATGCAAGCGATAATCGGTTTATCATAATCATTTGTCAAATTAAATAGTCAGTCTGAAACCACCTAACGCTCCAGAATGTAGCCCTGGCTAAGTGCTAGAGTGTTTAATAGTTAAATAATAATGAGGCAATTGTTATAATTATTAAACAAGTTAACCAATTTTGTATGAGTAACCTTCTGTTGGAATAAGAAGAGAGAGAAAAAAAAATTAATAGTATTTAATTAAACTCTGATAACTACAGCAGAAATTTTGGCATGCGGTACTTACTGGGCACTGAACAAGAGATTGAAATTATCTCTCGGTATCCCACTTCTGAGTTGTTCAATCAAACCACGCTTTACACTTTCGTATGAATTTATTGCCAACTCACACTTTTACACAACTATAAAAATTGTCACTTTAAACAGCATAACGTTCTCCTTAGCTATCCGCACCGGTTGGCGGTCCGTAACAAACTGAATCTTTCGCCAGGCCACGATGCTGATACCTCAAATCGCCCCCACCTCTGCATAATTGTCAAGCAACGCTATTGGTGGAAACGTTGGCGCGAATGGTAAGCAACATCGTGGCCTGACGCTATAGTCAAATCAGCAACTTTCATTAAGAGTTTGAAATAATAAAATTAATACAAATATAATTTCAATCACAATTAAATGGGTTCTTTAGGACTTTTAAAACAGTAATTCAAATAATCAAACTAAAATGAATGTAATTGGAATGAATACAACGGGATTCTGTAACAAACCTTAGTGCTACAAGAATATTCCAGTACAAATAGTATTGTTGATTACAATATTCCTAATACATAGCAAGAAATAAAATTTTAACCGAGCTGCTTCAAACAAGCTCTTCGCTTGGCAGCAAATATAAGCTACTAATAAAACAAGTAACTTCAATTATTTAGCACTTGAAGTCCTAATTACTTCCTTCTAAAGGTTGACTTAAGTGTAGGTAAGAAACTAAAGTGTTGCAGATGTATTCTGCTACAAGCACACTGCATTGTATTGTTCCTACAATAATAACCTACACAATTAATTGCTAATTGTGCCTTAACAATTTAGGTTATTTGTTTCTTACCTAACAAGTGGGCAAATCACTAAACTATTGTCATAAAATAAACTATTTTTTCACTTAGCAACTAGGTATTGGTTGAGTGCGTTGTCAAATTACAAGACAATACAAATCAAGCACTACAAACAACCAATACTTACATGTATTTGCATGTAATTTACAATGCACTTAACTACAACTTATTAACTATAGGTGGACATTAGTTAACTATCTTATCTAATGTATAAATAACGACGCTCTGCTACCAAAATGTTTCAGACCCTCCGGACCCTTGGAGGTCTCCGATCAGAGGGCTGAAGCTGCTGCGGTGCGCAGCGTTAAACTTATTAGCTAAAACTTAAATCTAGGTACTCACCTCCTGGTGGCTGACGTTGAGCTTATCGCGCGATCAAGGATAGGAGGTGGAAGGGAAAGGATGATCGCCGCTGCCGGGGTGTGGTGCGCAGCCCGCTAAGCGGTACGTCACGCACGTCCGTTCACACACCAGTTCACCGGTTCCAACCAACACCTCGTGGCGGCACCGTGCACGCCTACCGAAACTCGAGGGATTTTACGTGTCTGGGCTGCCGATCAGCCCTAATGGTATTGATTTATCAACAAATCAGCCACCGATGGCTGTGTTAACACCGGATTAGTTGTTCCTTCCCGAAATCTAAGGACTTGAGAGACGCCGGTCACAAACGCACGCGCCGATCGCTGTCGAAAAACGAACTGTCAACTCACATTGACATTGACATTACCGTTGCGTTCCAATTCACGTATTGGTTTCCAACAGTTAACCTACAACACAACTGTACACTCAACAATAAAATTCATTCCTTATGAGTTAGTATTTGGACATAAACCATTTATACCAAACTCAGTATACGAAAGTGGACCTGGTACCATGTATACTGACTATTATCAAGTTGCTTCAGCATAAGTTCCGATACACTAGGGAAAAAGCTCTGGAAATATTTTAAAATCTAAGGAAACTTCTAAAAACTACTACGATACCCATACTAAGCCCCCGCCAAAGTATAAAGTTGGTGACTATGTATACTTAAAAAATCACTTAAGGCTGAGGAAAGTCCTATCACCAATCTGGAAAGGGCCTTACAAGTTTTTAGTAACCATACAGCCACGCTCCTTATTAACCGGCGTCACGTGACGCACCATTTTGACCAGTTTAAGCCAGCAAACGTGGCAAGCTCGTCTTATTTTACTAGTTTCATAATATGATAGAAGTTAAGCCCCAAGATGTACATTTTATGCCTGTCTAGTTTATTATTATTATGCTTCGGTGTTTCGTTCTCGAGATTAGCATTTATACACTTGTAGTTCCACATACCGTGTCGCCATCTATGCACTTAGTTTAGAAACTAGAAAAAATAAAAATAAAATAGGGTACTTTGAAACTTCTTGATGGTGGCACTGCTTTCGTTTCGCCATTCACATTCTAGTGCTCCGCCACGACGCATTTTTTCACTGCGAAATTGTTTCACGAGTGTCTTTTTGAAAAAATGTCGAAAAGAAATCACGACGACGATGCGGATTCCGTATATTATATTAAGAAGAAAATCAAGAAATGGGAACGAAAACTGTTAAAAGGTCAACGTCGCAGATTGTTATCATCGTCTCCAGAATCAGTGCAATTGTCAGTCGAACCTCAAGGTAAATATAATTTTTTTCTTAAAAGTTGTAACCGTAATAGTTGTCAAAGTTAACTATATAGATTATGAGTTTAAATATGAAAAAAGTTTTAACGGTATACGTTTCAACGATTCGAGTTGTCACATACCTTCATAAAACTAAAAGGGATTAACGTTACAACGAAAAGAGCTGTAACTTGTCCTACCTCACTCGGGTTTACGATGTAACGCTTCCGAGTTCATCTTACCCGCTGTACTTGTTTGTTCGTGTACCGGCCACGTACAAACTATTCTTACCTGTTTAGGTACCATGTTATTAACTCGTATAGATAACCTAAATTATGTAAAATATCGTGTCTATGATATAGATATTATTATTTCTTATGCGGAATATAAATAGATAAATTATTCCGATTACAGATGACACAAATATAGAATCGGAGTATTATAAAAACATAATTGACGAGCTAGTCGAGCCAAGACCGTCCAGTAGCGCATCATGTTTGCACCAACAGCAAGTGTCTCATGCGCCTCAAGAGGTAGAACTTCCTCTCCCATCAGCGAGTGAACAGACCCTCGCTGCCGAGAAAGAGGATCAGCAGACACCTGAACTGGATGAGATGTTTTTAGAGCTGTTAGGAGCAGATCCTACCACCACTGTGGCCTATGGTAAGGATATTCAGAAAGACTTAGCTATACGTTTCGAATTTATAGCCTCTTCTGGATTAAGTAAAGAGCTCCGAAAGGAACTACTAGAATCGCATTTGCCTCCTTCTAACTGCAAAATGATAGATGCTCCAGCCCTGAATCCAGAGATAAAGGCAGCTGTCACTGAGGTTATAGTGAAACGAGATAAAGCTATGCAGGCTAAACAGAAACAGATCTGCAGTGCTATAGCATGTCTCAGTGAGGCTATTACCCTCATGTTGTCAAAAGATATAAACGATCCAGTGACATTGAAGCTACTTATAGATACAGGACGCATACTGTGCGACTCGCAGCATAATGAATCTATCACTAGACGTAATTTCATTATGGCTGTGTTAAAAAAGGATTTAAAAGATCAAATGCAGTTGACAAAGATTGACAGTTTACTTTTTGGCCAAGATCTTGCGGATACGTTGAAAACTGCGAAGGCCATTAGTAAGTCAGGAGCTGAATTGAAATCAGTCCCGCCACCTAAAAGTGCTGCCAACAAGATAAAACCCACACCTTCCAACAAGACTTTAAACTGGAAGGCGCCCGCCCCGACCCGCAGACTAATGGGGCCTCCGAGGGCGAAGGAGTCTGCGCCCATGACGAGACAGCAGCACGCGCCCTCATCGAGACCATCACGTCCGAGCACCAGTCGCGGCCGCCGGTAGACATTACGGTAAAGTACGCCGGCAGGCTTTCTGATTATTTAGACCAATGGTCACTTTTAACATCAGATCAGACTGTGCTCTCTTGGATAAGAGGTTACAAAATTCCTTTCTCTCGAACTCCATGTCAATATAATTTACCACTGTCTCAAAACTACTCTCTTTTAGAGATACATAAGTTTGATCAGTCTATAGAAAATTTACTGGCTATAGGCGCTGCCTCTAAATGTGAGCCCTGTGATGGTCAGTTCTTATCTAATGTGTTTTTAGTGCCGAAACCGAACGGTAAAATGCGTCTTATACTTAATTTAAAAAATCTTAATAAATTTATAGACACAAATCATTTTAAATTAGAGGACTTTCGAACAATGGTAAAACTTATTTCAAAAGGTTGTTATATGTCAACAATTGACCTCAAAGACGCATATTTTTAATTAGTATACATGATAACTCTAAAAAGTACCTAAGATTCAAATGGAAGCAAAACTTATATGAATTTAATGTTTTACCGTTCGGTCTCAACACAGCACCTTTCGTTTTTACGAAAATTATGAAACCAGTTGTAAAATTATTACGATGTGCTGGTAATATTTCTACAATATATTTAGACGATTTATGTTTATTAGGACGTACTTATAATGACTGTATACATAATATTGTGGTTACAAAGAAACTCCTTTGTGCTCTGGGTTTTATAATAATCTAAAAGTTGTATGATTCCTAGTATTTCATGTAAATTTTTGGGATTCATCATAAATTCTGAAAGAATGAATATTAGTTTACCTGCAGAAAAACGTATTAAAATTAAAACTGAATTAATCAAATTTAAAAAACTTAAAAGGTGTAAAATCAGAGACTTTGCTCGCTTGGTAGGACTTCTAATATCTGCTTGCCCAGCTATTGAATATGGCTGGCTTTACACAAAAGAGTTTGAAAGATGCAAATTTTTAAATTTAAAACCTGATGAAAATTATGATAAGTTTATGACTATACCGTCGATTTTAGATTCAGATTTTAACTGGTGGATAAAGTCTATAGATAATTCAGTTAGTAAAATTAAATTTGACGAATACAAATTAGAAATTTATTCTGACGCCTCAACTACGGGGTGGGGCGTAGCCTGTGCCGGAAATACAGCTAGCGGAAAATGGAGTCAGGACGAAAGAAATCAACATATTAACTATTTAGAATTAATGGCAGCTTTTATTGGTCTTAAAATATTTGCCAAGAAGTTGTATAATTGTCAAATTATTTTACGTATTGATAATACGACAGCAATTTCTTATATAAATCGTATGGGAGGAATACAATTCCCCCATTTAACTAAACTTACAAAAGAGATTTGGAAATGGTGCGAATCTCATGATTTATTTGTATCTGCCTTATATATCCCATCTATCGAAAATTGTATTGCCGATGCCGAGTCAAGACGAACTCACCCTGACGTCGAATGGGAATTATCGAATTCTGCATTTCAACATATAATTGAAACCTTTGGCAACCCTGATATTGATATTTTTGCTAGTCGCATAAATAAAAAATGTTCTAAGTACATAGCTTGGCATAATGATCCTGATGCTTATACTATTAACGCATTTTCGGTTCATTGGGCAGAATGGTACTTTTATGGGTTTCCACCTTTTTCAATCATTCTCAAAACATTAAGAAAAATAATTAGTGATCAGGCAAAGGGTATTCTGGTCGTTCCGGCATGGCCATCACAACCATGGTACATGATATATGACATATGAGACACATGAGGTATATGACACTTGTTTAAAGAAATGGTATAATTTTTGTACAAAAAACAACATTGATATGTATGAAGCTTCAATACCAATGATTATTTATTTATTAACGGATCTTTTTCATTCTAATGCCCAATATGGCACTCTTAACCTTTGTCGATCGGCACTCTCTTTGATTTTAGGACGAAAAATCTGAGAAGATGATCGTCTGAAGAGATTTTTCAAGGGGTTATTTAGACTTCGTCCTCCGTTACCTAAATATGACTCTACCTGGGATACGTCGTCAGTCATAGAAACACTTGCTAGTTGGTCACCTAATAGAAATCTATCCCTAGAGAAAATTACAAAAAAGTTGGTTACATTGCTTGCACTTGTAACAGCGCACCGAGTGCAAACTTTATCAAAAATTGATGTTAAAAATATCAGTACCTTACCTAATGATATAACTATTAAAATACCCGATTTGATTAAAACATCAAGTGCTGTTTCAAAACAACCATTACTTGTGCTTCCTTATTTTCATGACCGACCTGAAATTTGCCCGGCTAAGCTATTGTCAGACTTTTTACATATTACTCAAGATTTACGCGATAATCACACTTATCTCTTTATAAGTATAAAAAAGCCACACCATAAAGTTTCTGCCCAAACATTAAGTAGGTGGATAAAAAACACCCTAGAGACTAGTGGAGTTGATGTCTCAATATTTTCTGCTCATAGCACTAGACACGCTAGCCTAGCACCTCCCGTGCTTATACATTAGGTGTCAATTTAGATTTAATAAGAAAGACTGCTGGATGGACAGGCACGTCTACCACTTTTGCAAAATTTTATAATCAGGTCATATCAACTGATTCCGATAGATATCGGTTCGCTAGGAGTATTCTAGTTGAAAATAATGTCTGATTTGTCAAAGATTCTGTTTAATTGTATTCAAATTAATTGTGATTTGCGAAGGTTGCAATTGTTATACTTAACTTAATTTAATACAATAATGAAAACTTAATTACGAGTATAGTAATGAAAGTTGTATTAAAGGCTCATGAATTTCAACTAACATATTTTATTCCTTCTGGGATATTTCACAATGTTCCTGCTCTCAATATCTACAAGTGTATAAATGCTAATCTCGAGAACGAAACACCGAAGCATAATTAATGATTAAACGAACTTACCTGTCAGTGCAGTTCTATCATAATTATGTGAGAGTTTCGTTCGAAGAGATTAGCATCCCACCCTCCCTAATTTAAATTAGCATTACCCCAAAATTGTGAAATATTGTTATGTTGTCTTTGCTCTGAACTAAATGACGAAACGAAAGCAGTGCCACCCTCAAGAAGTTTCAAAGTACCCTATTTTATTTTTATTTTTTCTAGTTTCTAAACTAAGTGCATAGATGGCGACACGGTATGTGGAACTACAAGTGTATAAATGCTAATCTCTTCGAACGAAACACCTCACATAATTATGATAGAACTGCACTTACAGGTAAGTTCGTTTAATCATTAATAATACATAACATTTGATTTTTTTTAATTCGTTTTAGTTTCACTTTATTCTTTTAGTTTTACTTTATAATTGATAAAATTATACCAGTAGTCATTAAGAAGTTTTATCGTCATTTTATTTTCCTTAAGTAATTTTTACAATTCAATTTATTTTACGTAGTAAAATAATGTTTTACTATACTTATTACATTATAGTTAATGAGACATTAATTTCAAATTGTTCTACTCCAGCTCTAAACTATATTCATTATAGTGCATATATTTTACTTTACCTTTTTGTTTTACTATTTTCAGCGCCTCGATCAAATCGCATCCGGACTATGTCCTGCCACTTCCTTCTAGTTCCGGCATATACTTCGATAAAATAGGAAAACTTAAGATAATAAAGGGTCAATTAAATTTAATTACGCATATAGATATTTCTGTTATAGATGCTCATCTCGCTAGTCTAAACGAAATTTTAGGCACGATTCGATTTATGTGTCAACATCCGGAAAATATTCAATGTGTAAATACGCTTTCTCCATTAACAGCTCGTTTCGATGATATGAAACGTTATCACGACTCTCTCTCTCACTTGATTTCAAAGCGCAGTAAACGTTCAGCCTGGTTTGGAGGCATCGGAACAGCATTCAAACAAATCATTGGTACTTTAGATGAAGACGACGCATTGAAATATGATTCTGCTATAGAAGCTGTTCAGAACAATGAGAAAAAGTTAGCACGACTCGTAAAAGAAAACATTTTAGTTACTACTTCTACATTAGATTCTTATAAACAAACTATAAATAAATTAAATGCCAATGAAAACTCTCTTAGTATTGCACTAAATACATCAATTAAAAATTCAGATAATATGACTAGAATTTCTAATGATTTAATTATTTTAAGTAAAGTGCATTCCATATTTATGAACCTCGAAAGCTCAATACTGACTTTATCATTCCAATTGGAAGACTTAATCAATGCAATTGTTCTAAGTAGTCAAAACATATTACACCCACGCATTCTTACCCCGGCACAACTGTACCGAGAACTTGTTGAGAACGACAGACATCTGTCGAGGGACAGTAGAATCCCACTCTCCTTAAGCCTAGATAATATTCATTACATTCTAAGCATATCCGATGTGGGCTGCTATTATTTTAGAAATAAGCTTGTATTTGTATTGCAAATTCCTCTTGTTACTATTCATGATTTTAATTTGTACCATAACTTAGCTTTACCTACACCCCATGATGTGGGAAAGCCGAATGTTTTTAGTTTAATATTACCTTCTAGTTCCTATATTGCCATATCCAATGATAAAATTAACTTTTGTAATTTAGATAGTTTAAGCCAATGTAAGACGGTAAACTCTGAGTTCTTTCTGTGTAAAGTGTCCATAATGTCATTAACAAGTGGTAACCCTACGTGTGAAAGCGAACTACTGACAAAAATAATTAGTGCTATTCCCGTGCAGTGTATAACTAAAACTATTCTGGGTTGATTAGACATCTGGAAACCATTAAAAAACAATCGCTGGATTTTTGTGCAGTCTCATCCGAATAAAATATCCATTGACTGTTATAACGCAGAACTACGTGAAGTTTAGTTACAGTGTTCGGAACCGGTATTGTACACACTCCAGAACAATGTACTGTGTACACTAAAAATCTAAAACTTATATCGTCTAACAGTGTAGTAAATATAAGTATTCCTTTACCTAGTTTAGATTTTAGTATTATAAATGATTCATGTTGTAAACTAGATAGTAAGTTAAATTCTGTAAACACGGTATCCCCTATTTTGTTACAAAATATTGATTTGGATGATTTTAATACACATAAACAAAACGATAAATTGTTTTCGGACTTAAATAAAATAATCGAAGGGGAACCTGTCCTGGTAAAATATGGGACACATTATTTTGCATTTTTTTTGTCATTATTATTATCATTGTACTTTTTATAGGTTTTAAGTTTTATAAAATTGTTTCTAGATATATGACTAAACTTAATACTTCTTCTGCAAAACCGACTCTTATAAGATATAGAATAATATTGATGTCAGTAATCTCAGTAACGTTCAAGAAGAAAACCCATCAAGGCCACAACCGCGATTGAGGGAAATTGTTTAAATCACTGAACTTTGAACTTTCTTTTCAAAAATACATATAAGTTCAGTCTTCTGCGGGGGGTTGTTAAACCCTTGCAATGTACCGGGATAGCTGCCGAGTCAGCATCTCTCTCTTTAATATATACAGATTCCATGGGGCCCGGAGCGGCAGTCCATCATATAACTCGTTACGGGTCGGAACTCCAAAATAATTCTATATTTACTATGTAAAAATACCAGTTCTTTTATAAATTCATTTTCAGCTAATAAGTTTCTTTTTTTTTAAACCTATTTGCCATTTCTCGTGTAACAGGTCGTAAAAATATTGTCAACTTTTCTTATTTTAAGTATAATTTATGAGGTGTTTGCATCATATATGCTGCATTACATAACTACCTTTTCACTTGTGTTTATGTTGTGCTTTGTTATAAAAAATCGACAACAATAATATGACATTCATACATTAACGTAGATACCTTTTCTTCTTTGTTTCATTTAATAGACAATTTGACTTATTATTTGTGATTTATAGAATACCTAATAATAACACAAACAATTTGTTAAAAATAACTCAAAATAATTTACAAACTATAATGTCAAAGTGACGGAACATCCACAACCATGGGCGAATTTTCGATTTTTTTTATAACTTAGTCAATGAATTACGACGTTGCCGCTCTGTTTCTATGACATATCGTAAGAATAGTTATGTTGACCTTATTCAGAGTTTATTTGTAAGACATTATTCTCTTCTTATTCTTACCTTACACTGATCATAACTATACTTAGTACAACTATGGAATAAGCTCAGTGTATTGAGTTTTTGTTTGTAAGGCGGTAACAAAATTATTATGAAATTCATCTCGGCAAGTTTTAGATTCGTTGCGGTTTATCTATGAGATTCTCCTATTATAAAAAAAAACTTAAGGAAAATGTTGAGACCGAATAAAATTCAATAATACGTACCAGTGCTCCCAAAATTATAACTCCAGAGATGACAGATACCACGTAGCCAGCACCAACGCCTGCACGACGACAGCCGCTGCTTAAGACTCCTGTTCCAGCCTTTTTCCAGCCTTTTTTCTTTGGCGTTTCAGGCACGCCTAGAATTAATAAAAATGAATTTTGAACTGCAAGACAATTGTTGTAAATTCCAAAATCTTATAATGTAGGAAAGTTTTAAAAAAATACATGTTTTTACTAACTGTAGTATGATTTACATACCGTAACCTCCTATTACTTTGGCGTATGGTAGAAGTTTATTGGTGCTATTCCTAAGACGGTTACCGGTCAACACAAATCATTTGTGTGGTAGCTGCCCACCAGAACATAACTTCTGCAACTCTCCGCTAGTGGCTCCTAGCAGCTGTATGGTGCATGGTAGCGGCCACACCCTGTAAACCACGTTGACCCGTGGGCTAAACTAGCGGAGGGGTTTGTGGAATCTTTACGTATTTTACTGGAAGGTTTCACAGATTTCTCAAAGCAGAGACCCCCTGCTCAATGCACTAAATTTTACTCCGGTGTGGGTTTCGGCAATTTCGATAGGCACACGATCCCAATAACCACAGCGGTGCAGCAAGGTATCGCAAACCGCCTTAAAGGGGACTCGTCGAGGTCTATAGTGTATAATAAATGACGAGTCACAAAGTTGTTTTTTCCCAATGCCACAACAGCTTACCAAACCACCTGGAAGCTCACGCATACTCACCTCACCACACAGGCTCTCACGGGTCACGACGGATTCTCCGCATACTAGAACAGGTACAAGTGCAAGGACAGCCCGTCGTGTGCCTGTGACCCTGACACACCAGAAATCCTCCCACACATTCTCTCCGAGTGCCCTATACACGCTCTGGAGAGGATAAACATAGAGATACAGACAGGTATGGCGGTGAAACCGAATAATTTCGCTGACCTAATTACAGGCAAGCACAGTAGTATTTTCGCGTTCTGTTCGGTACTTGAGGCAAGCACAGTAATGCTTTTATTAAATATTGTGAAAAAAACTGTTTATGTTGTAAGGTTAAGAAGTAAGACAGAAATAATAACAAAACAAGTTTTATTAACAAGAATAGCACACATACCTGCGTGTATGTCCGCTTATTCAAATAAAATTATACAACGTGTAACAGAAAGGTGTGGTCAAAATAAAAAGATCCAAAGTGTATCCGATCTAGATCTTATATGCAGAGTTACTAAGACATTACTATTAACTTTATTTTTTATGCCATTTTTAATTAAATATTTCTATTATGAATTTGTGTCTCACATCAAAATAAACAAGTCACAGGCAGCCCTAGCGGCTTAGTAACCCCTGTGTACTAACATTTATGACCACTGCTGCTTGCTTACGCACGTCTGACGCGCATTTCTTCTATATTTCACAAATATAAATATTTCATTAACCATTGCATGACAAATTAAAGTCAATAATTATGTCTTAATAACACCATATACAAGTTCTAGATGGGATACTGTAACGTTGCATTTTTTTAACGTTATAGTTATTTAAATAGAATAGCAGAAAAAATTACAAAACAAACTTATTAGTTCTGTTGAGTTTAGTTCTGAAGTGCCTCAATAGATGGCGCGAGCCATCTCGAAAATATAGTGGATTCGATATTGATTGATTTTGTTGTCTTTGGTATGATTATATTTAACCAGTAAAAAGTCGATTGACATGACAACTGTCAGGAAGACAGCCAATTGCGAGCGAATGTCATTTGATAGGATTGATTTTTGAGAGGATGGAAAGTTCATGATGGGGCGAAGAGCCAAGGCTGGAAAATAATCCTGAACACTGCCGCCCGCCGCCGCCGGCCGCCGCTCGGCGTTTGCTCGAAAAACCCTTTTGAGAGCGATATCGATGATCCATTTTGACGACCTCCTTGGTCGAGTGGCTTGCACACCGGTTTTCATGGTGTCGCTATCTCTGAGGTCCCGGGTTCGATCCCCGGTCGGATCAATTTAGAAATACCTGTTTTTCTATATTGTTTCGGGTCTGGGTGTTTCCTATGTATAATAAGTATGTATTTAAGTATATTAAGTATGTTTATCCGTTGTCTAGTTAACCATATAACGAGTTTCTTAAGGAAGCTTTTCTTGGGGTTCTTGGGGGTCTTTAATTGGTGTAAGTGTGGGAAACATTTATTTATTTATTTTATTTTATTTTCGGATCCGACCAGATAAACTTGTTAGCCGGATTCACGCGGCAAGTGGGTCGATCCATTATCTGGCCCATCTGATAAGGGATCGTTATAATATTTTTTTTCAATAGAATTTCAATAGAAATGAATCGATTTAATATTTAAACATTTGGTAAGTTCATTTTTGAGAATTTCGTTTGTTTATTTTTTGGTTAGATTACATTATCATAGCCATGTGTCTTCCAGGGTCAGGAGAGAAAATTTGCAGGATGTCTTGGGTTGAAATATCGATAATAGCCGCATAAGTTCGAAGGATCAAAAGACGCCTGCATGTAAGTTAGCAATTTTCTAAATTACCAATTTGAAATCTGAAAAGGTATAGTTGTAATTTGTATACTCATCAACATGGTCTGTTGTTTCAGAATGGGATATTCATTTTTAATATTTTATTAGATCTTTCATCGTTTTGATTTTTATAAAGTAAGGAAACATTTCGCCTATCCCTATTAACAATGTCGGATGTTAAAATCAGCAACTTTACAGGAGAGCGAGTCAAAGTTTAAATTGCTAATATTTCTTTACCTATGTTAAGCAGGTTTACGAAACTTTAGAGTATTGTTACATAAGTTATTTATTTGTCGTATAATATTAAAAATTGGTAGTTTTTTTAATTTTAAGTACGTCAAAAGTGAGTTGTGACTTTTTTAAAGGGACTTAGTGAATGTAGATCTGTCGGAACTACTAAACCCGACATTGTTAATTGTACGAACTTGGTGACTACATGTCGGTACTACTAGTTATGACATTATTTAAGGTATACTTAAGGAAAATTTACGGCGTATGTTAAATTAGCCGTTGAATAAAATATCAAAACTTTTATATTTAATATTTATTTGTAACACAACATTTCTAAAATCAACTGTCTTATCATCATCATCATCATCATCTCAGCCAACTGTCTTATGAAAAACAAAAATTAAACAGAATAAAATTTTCTTCGTTTTAATAAAACATAAAAACATCCCGTAAATAACATTTCTCAACTGCTTTATTAAAGGATTTTCTATTTCTTAAACAAAATAATGATTGCACTTTTAATAAATCAGTCATAGAATATATAACAAGCATATTGCAAATAATAAAATTGAATCAATTAAACTCGTAATTCAAAAAAAACAAAAAATAATATCTTAAATATTAGAAAACGATCAAAAACTATGAAAATGATTATATAAAAAAAAAACTTGTTCACAACCAAATTTTGGCACCTTAACAATCATGACAGTTAGTAATAGACATAATATTTTAGTAAAATCAGTCTCAAAATTAGAAAAATATGTAACATAATAAGATTATTACCTGTATTGTTTTCTAAAGTTTACGCGAACACTACACATTTAAATGAAACAACTTTTACGGATCTACTCGCGTTTATTTTATTTTACACATTATTTAATGTTTATCCTGACGTTTCGAATCCTTTGCAGGGTCCGTGGTCACAGGGAGACTGAGGTGTTGGTCATCTCATAATTAGTTAGTAGTTTGTATACCCTCATTTAATTTAATAAATTTAATAAAATAAACGCGAGTAGATCCGTAAAAGTTGTTTCATTTAAATTATTACCTGTATCTTTGTTTAATGTTACAACACAAAACATAAATACCTTTTTAATTATTACTAAACTAATTAATGGCACTTTAATAATCATCACAGGCATATTTCAGTCTTAAATAAATTTATTATGATTCGTCTTCATCAGAAATACTATCTGATATATTTAGATATTTTAGATTTTTATAAAAATTATGATATTTATTGGAAATTATCCCACTTTTACATAAATCCAATAAATCTTTATGTTTATTTCAACTTATTGGAAGTTCACTGTCATATGCCGGCTTGATTTGGAACTGTTGAGATAATCTAACTGTATTTCGGGTACCACACCGTATCACAATAACAGTTTTTGGTGCGTCATCAAAGTCATATTTATATTCGATCCTATCGAAATTCTGCGCATTTACTGTAATCTCTCTTATACGTGTCCATTGCATCTTCTCGTTATTAATATTTTTATTTCAATTTTTATTTGTTAAGTAGCACAAAACATGTTGTTGCAATATTCATGTGATACGGTTGGGGATGGCACAGGAGTTATAACGGTAACGGTGTGGTTTCATTACACCATTGTCATTATTTTCATTGCAATAAATTGATTAATTTCAAGTTCAGAAATTTGTGTTTCCTTTTCTAGTGGTTCGTCATCATCGTCAAATACGTCACCAAGTAATTCTTGCATTTGAATCAACTCATTTTGGAAACTGCTTGGAATAGGGGACTCTAGTATCACTAAAAGACAGAAGGATTAAATTAGTTAAAATACATTTAAAAAAATTAAGTACCTACATATTTTAATTAAATAAATTTTAAATTAATGTAAATTATATACCTTATTGTCATCATAAAATTCGTTTTTAATTTAAAAAAGTAGTAAATAATAAATATTTTGGTAGTTAACTTCATAAACAATCATATACAATGAAACAATACAATTTTAGTATTTACATACCTACATTCGTTAAAGACATCGCCTTGATTTTGAAACTCAGCAATTTTCATCTTTATTTTTAAACTCTTGTGTCGGATGTTCAAGTTTCAAGCAGTTCTTCTTTTGTGGCTCATGGTCTTCACAATTTTTACTTGTTAATTCTTGCACATCATTATGAATTGGAGATTTTGAATTCTCAAAAAAAATAGGTATAGTAGTAAGTACCTACTTTCTTAATTACTAGAAGTAGTACTTAAAAAATAGAGTTAAAAGATACCTAATATGACTGGAGCTGATTGTACTGACAGTTAATGCAATTTACAAGACAATCAACAATTTTGAATAATATTACCGGCCTTTTAAAAAAACGTTAAAAAACGTCAGATGTCATACTTCAGAGACAGACATTTTGTAAAAAAAGTTTAACAATGTCGAATGTCATATTACCGACATTTATCCTTAATACAATGACGTTTAACGACGTCGGATTTCATATTACCGACATATAACCTATATACAATAAACCTTTAACAACGTCGGATGTCTCACTACCGTCATTTGAGCCAAATATAAAAACATTTAACAAGGTCGGATGTTAAACTACCGACATTTAAGTAAATTATAAAAACATTTAACAAGGTCGGATGTCAAAGATCCTACATTTTTAAGTGCATAACACTGTGTTATGTTAAGTAAATTTTGTATTTTTTTTACGTAAGTCAGTGTTAGTAGTAAAACTGATATTAAGTATTAAAATATAACATAAAACAATATAAAAAAGATAATTATATATGGAATATTTACCTACAACACTTATGGCAAATTATATTGTTCAATAAATGAAATGAATACATACCTGTTTCTGTTTGATGTTCAGTAGCTAGCTTTACCAAATGTGATGATCTACTTAGCATCTTTGTTATTTACTAGGTTAATCACTAAACTATGTTATAAATAAATTATTTAACACGCAAAAGAAAATTGCAACGTGACGTGCGCTCCTCCCGCTAACATAGTCCGTACTGTGAGATCCGCGCGCCGGACCGCCCCTCTTGACCCGCTAACAATGTAGGTATTAAACAACCGCCGTTGTTAACGAACTATCTAGACAAGATACTACATTGTTAATGTGGGTATCTCAAAAACTACGCATAAAAATTAGGTTTTTTGTTGAAGGAGCCGATAGATATTGTTTTGTAGGAACTAATTATAAAATAAAAGAAAATTGGCCAAATTGAAGATCCGACAATGTTAATAATAGGATAGGCGATTTATTCATAAACGCATCCAATCCTCATGGGTGTGGAAGACCACATTCCTCCCCTGGAATGCTGATAGTCTGAAGAAAGGTACCAGTGCCTCATTCCGATCCGTGGACGTTCTGCCCGTTGGAATCAGAAGGTCGGCTCGCAGGCTCGCCACTGTTCGGGATTATCTGGGCAGGTAATTTAATAGTTTTCGAAGGATTTCACCAGGTCGGTGTTCTTCGCAATGGTCTTCGCTATATTAATTTAGTAAGTTAATTTCAAATTTTTATTTCACAACTAGGGATTGGTTTAGTCACAATCGCGAACTCGTTTAGCGACCTTGAGTTTAATGGGTTTTTTGCATAACATTTATTTAGACTTTAAATAGGCATGATGACAGTAATTAAAAACTACTAAAATACTATATTTATTGAATAAAACTTGAAGCTTGGAATATAAAATACGCATTGTTTTTTTTATTATAAGTGTGATTAATATTTATTTTTATAAAATAAAACTACAAAATAAGGCAATCCGCCATGATATCTTGAACACCAATCAGAGCGCATGACGTCACGCTTGAGTAAATTGTCACTGTCTTATGTGCATTTTCTTGTGAAATATCGTTTATGGATGCTTGTGAAGCTGAAAAAGAAAAAATAATCAAGTTTTTAAAATATTACCTTTTAATATAAAATATTACCTAAAAAAACTGCCAAGATTTCAAGATAAGTATGTATATTTTAAAAGCAAAAACAACACAAACAAAAATCAAATATTAATTTTACATTAATACTAGCTGACCCGGCAAACGTTGTTTTGCCATAAAAAATTAAAAAAAAATTTAGGGGTGGACTACCTCTAACATTTAGGGGGATGAAAAATAGATGTTGGCCGATTCTCATAGATACCGGATGACCCGGCAAACGTTGTTTTGCCATAAAAAATAAAAAAAAAATTTAGGGGTGGACTACCCCTAACATTTAGGGGGATGAAAAATAGATGTTGGCCGATTCTCATAGATACCGGATGACCCGGCAAACGTTGTTTTGCCATAAAAAATAAAAAAAAATTTAGGGGTGGACTACCCCTAACATTTAGGGGGATGAAAAATAGATGTTGGCCGATTCTCATAGATACCGGATGACCCGGCAAACGTTGTTTTGCCATAAAAAATTTAAAAAAAAATTTAGGGGTGGACTACCCCTAACATTTAGGGGGATGAAAAATAGATGTTGGTCGATTCTCATAGATACCGGATAAGCACAAAAAATTTCATCAAAATCGGTCAAATTACTAAAATGGCTATTAAAAAATAAGGGTTGATCGTAGAAGGGTGAAAATTGAGGATTGTATGTATTTTTGTATATTGTATCATAAAAAAATAGAAATTAAAAAATTTTGTCTAAAAAATAAAAAAAAAAATTTAGGGGTGGACTACCCCTAACATTTAGGGGGATGAAAAATAGATGTTGGTCGATTCTCATAGATACCGGATAAGCACAAAAAATTTCATCAAAATCGGTCAAGCCGTTTCGGAGGAGTATGGCGACTAAAACTGTGACACGAGAAATTTATATTATATTAGAAGAAGAAGAAGATTAAACTTCAACAGGCAAAGTATTTAAAAGTCTTGTATAATATTGTTTACAAGATATAGGAGTAGTGTATTATTGGGCATTCTGGCCCACCACTCGTCCGCTTCGCTACCGATCGTTCGCTTCGCTCACTGCGGTTGGCCAGAAAGCCCAATAATACACTACGAATCAGAATTCTAACTCAGCGTCGGTTGAGAGACCCGTGGTAAGTATCTCTCTGCGAGCCCGTGGTAAGATCACGCACCAAGCATCGCCTAGCTGTTCGGTTGAGAGACCCGTGGTAAGTATCTCTCTGCGAGCCCGTGGTAAGATCACGCACCGAACAGACTCCTACTCAGTGTCGGTTGAGAGACCCGTGGTAAGTATCTCTCTGCGAGCCCGTGGTAAGATCACGCACCAAGCACCGCCTAGCTGTTCGGTTGAGAGACCCGTGGTAAGTATCTCTCTGCGAGCCCGTGGTAAGATCACGCACCGAACAGACTCCTACTCAGTGTCGGTTGAGAGACCCGTGGTAAGTATCTCTCTGCGAGCCCGTGGTAAGATCACGCACCGAGCACCGCCTAGCTGTTCGGTTGAGAGACCCGTGGTAAGTATCTCTCTGCGAGCCCGTGGTAAGATCACGCACCGAACAGACTCCTACTCAGTGTCGGTTGAGAGATCCGTGGTAAGTATCTCTCTGCGAGCCCGTGGTAAGATCACGCACCAAGCACTGCCTAGCTGTTCGATTGAGAGACCCGTGGTAAGTATCTCTCTGCGAGCCCGTGGTAAGATCACGCATCGAACAGACTCCTAACTCAGTATCGGTTGAGAGACCCATGGTAAGTATCTCTCTGCGAGCCCGTGGTAAGATCACGCACCGACCAACCTATTCAAACTTCGTTTAGCTAATTACTAAAATAATTACTACAAAAATTACCTTTTGCATAACCGTTTGTTGTTTTGTTTGCCTTAGCTTGTTTACCTTACCTTGTTTACCTTAGCTATCACTAACTTATATCCTTGTCGTGGTCTTAAACAAAGGAGACGGAGCCCCTTTCATATAAACCTGGGCCGGGGTGTAACAAATTGAAAGTGGTATCATTTGAAAGGTGATATAATAATAAACCTTCTCTGAAAAATCGGCTTATTTTGGCAATTTGAGAATGGAGAAAAAATAAAATTACGAAAAAGTGAGGTTATGCGTAATTTACGTTGACAAGCCGATTTGTGACGCATGATGGCAATAGAATCGCATAATTAGGTTCTTTGAGGAACTTCTTTCTTTATAATGCACCCTCTAGTGAGAAACTAAACATTACAGTTACTTACCAACAAGAAAAAAAACTTGTGATGCATATCATTAACCTGTAGAAGTTCATTTATTGAAATAGATCTACTGGTCTTTTTAGATATGTGGCGGCGCCACCTACCGCATACGCCGCACATTGACACGAAGCAAAACACTTTCCAACCGTGTCAACAGATGGCGCCACAAACGCATACCAACAACGTTGCCCATACTACGACAATAAAATAGTATGGGAAGCCTGCATCGCGGTAACGAAGTTTTACCATGTCCTTCGCTATATGTAGCACCTCCAACTAACATCCGTTGGACCTCGGTCCCCGAGCTATACTTAATAATCTTTACTAAGATCTTCCCTTTGGCCTTCCTCAATGTGGCATTCCATCCTAACATCCAGGCTTCCCTACAGATATTCTGTGCATGAGGTAAGGCGTTAGGATAGGTAATGTTTAGGAATGATTACATAAGGTTGATAGAAAAAGACACGGTTTTTTTAAATACTTTTTATTCATCTTCAATTATGATTAAAATATCGTCCAAAAACTGTGCAGGTGGTACAATATTATCATAGTAGAATTTCATTCTACTATGATATTATCTTGATACCGCGCCCAACTAAGATACCATATTATAGACATAATATGGGCGCAGCATCCTACAGTACGTCTGCCTACAATGCAATTGCAATAATGTTGCAGTATTGCTTCACGACCGCTGCGAGAGTTGTCAACTAAAATATACACAAGCAAAACGAGTGTTGTTTTTTAAAGTGCTGTCAATGTCAATGTTTACTTTCTTTTTCATGGCATTGGCGTCTAATGCATTTAGCCAGGTAAAAGTGATGAGATAATCGATTCCTATTCATTAACTATTTTTTTAAATAACGTGATTTTTGTGTGACATTGTGATTGATGCAATCATTCAGTTGGTTTGATAAATTGTTTATTTGATTCTAATAATGTAGATACGTTGAAACAGAATTGTGTGTTCTCTGAAATTAAAACTTGACCGACGATTATATTTTAATCGATTTTAAACTGAGTCGATAACTGTAACTTGTTATATTAATTTCTCATTTCCTAGAATGCGGATTAGGCTGATTTTTACTATTTCGCACAAGCATTAATTAAGCTTTTTTTAAAGCTTATTTCAAGTTGTTACATTCCGGCCCAAGGTGCCCCGTCTCCTTTCTGCAGAGCTCGTCAGTGAAAAAATCTGAAAATAAAAATAATGATTGTATTGAAACATTGAAAATTAAGTATTACGAAATAGTGGAGCCGTCTCACAACTTCTATGTGATTCCTTATAGGTACTTCTTTTTCATTTTTTTAAAATAAAAATTGTATTGTGAATGCTTAAAAGTTAAAATTTAAATAATTATTGAATTAAAATTAGAATGTAAATCTCAAAAAGATAAATAAAAAGTTAATAAAATATAAGTTATCAGCAAATAACAGAATAAAGATTGTATTTTTAACGATCACATAAAAAAATGCTTAAAATTTGTTTTTAAAAATGTTTTTTTATAAATGTTTACTCACATTTTATGTTCACGGTCAAATATCTTCTTCAGACACATGAAAGCGTTTTTTGAGAACCTGGAAATAAAAATTACTTTATGATTTCTTTTTCTTTTATCATTGACAAGAAAAACAAGCTCTTTTTAATTTTTTATTTTTTATTTATTGCAAAAAATAGTAACTTAAGTGGCTGACTAGAGCCAACTAGCTCAACAAATCGATTTAATTTTATTTGTTCTAAATATATCCACTTTCTAAAAAAGGGCTCAGTCAAAGTCTTACTTTTAAAACTTTTAAACACATTTTACAATTGTGTAAAGTTATTCAATCAATAATAGACGTTATTCATACGACCTTGCTTGAGCCCTTTTTTAGAAAAAAGGTTTTACATAGAGAAAATTATTTTGAGACTAAACTAATGTATAAAGGTTTACTTACACAATTTTCTGGTCTTCTTGTTTGAATTCATATTTTTTTATTCAAATTTAGAACTTTCACTTCATCATCATCATCATCATCATCAGCTCATTTATGTCCCCACTGCTGGAGCACGAGCCTTCCCCATGGTTGGATAGGGGAACGGGCCATAAACCACCAACTTTCACTTACACCAACAATATATTTTAAACAGTTCACAAGTGCAGTGACTTTTGAAGAAGAAGAAGTATTCCAACTGATGCTTGCATGCACAATGACGCGGTCGTGGGAATGTGCAATGCAGCGATTAGACCAAGAGCTAGACCTATATGAACATTACAATTGCGGACCAATAATAACATGTATTTCCACTAATACGTTATAAAATATATCAATGGTTAATTTAATGTACTTACAAATGCCTAGACAAACTAAATACCAAGTACATTTAGCAGTATTTGAGTCTCATCGGAACTGCTTTAAGAGACAAGAGTATTACTTAGGTACTATTCATTTATTTCTTCAAAAGTCGGCTTGATCTTTCTGCTCGTTATAACACAATTATTATAAATATCCATCGTTTGTATATACAATAGATTTTAGTTGTGGTAAATTTATTTATTAAATAATATAATATAAATAATAATTAATAATTATATAATACATATCTTTTTTTTATCACTGATATAATACGATGAAATGATAATAATAGTAATAATAACATTACGAAAGCTTTAATTCAGTTACGACGACTCTTGGTCTAACATTGCATTATAGCAGATTCAGCGTTAATTGAACGTTTGTGTGTGTAAGGATTGTAATTTTAGAGTTTTGTTATTTACATCGTGTTCTAATGGATATTATAAATCCGACAATATAAAAAATGCCTAAATGTAAGCATTTTAAGCGATGAAAATAATTATCAGGGTCTTATATGATTTTGAATTTGGTAAAATAACTTCAACTAATTAAGGTGAATTATTAGTTCGTGGAGTCCGATAGTGCATTTGCACATCCATCTCCACCACTTGGTGGAGATGGTTTTCGTTGCTGTGTGGTTAAAAACATGATGCAAGAGAGACAGAGTTTTTAGTAATATTATCTTTGCTATATAAATCTAGAATAATTCTTTCAAAGTTGATAATTGAAGTTGATAATAATAATAAGTTTTTATCCAAGTAACCTGCAGGTTAAGTTATGTTGACCGAGTAGTAAATGCTAATTCATCATCATCATCAACATCATCAGCTCATTTAATATCCCCACTGCTGGGGCACAAGTCTTCCGAAGCACGGCTAAAGCCGATGACCGACCTTTGCGAAAGTTGCTTAACCTCAGCACTCGCAGACCGAGCGCGTTAACCAATGCGCCATCGAGCTCCTCTCTTAAGTGTTTGGAAAAAATTAGTTGTGCTGTGTAATGCTAATTCACTACTCAACAAAACCTAATAACACCACAGGATTTGTTTAGACATTTAAGAAATTGTCATACACGTGGGAGTTTTGTTTTTTACTCAAACTGCAACATGGTGTAATACAAAACGTTTCCTCGGAAGGTAGCATCAAAGGAACGACAATATTCTGATTCAAAAGGTATTAAGTGCTTTACTAATTTGTTTTTTAATTTTATATTATGTAGAAATTAATAAGTAACAAATTTGTACGAAATTACATAGTAATTAGGTTTTAAATAACTGATTTAAATTTTTGCTAACGATTTATTTATTGATCACATAAATTACGGATTTTGTCCCAATAATTTCATTAATTTCTGTGATTTTCTTGTGAGCAGTCGAGAAGCTTCCCAATTAAAATGTTAGTAAGTATATATTTTAATTTTATATAACTTTTTTCTTTTAATTATTTTTATTCTACTATAATATTGACGTGTTTTTTCCATACATAGGTCGGACTCAGAGTACACTTCTAGTGCTGAAGAGGTAGCGCCAGTTGAGGTGCCATCACCAAGGCCGAGCAAGAAAAAAACAAGTCCGCCCAGTCCAGTCGTCCCTGTGGCTGTGCCCAAGCCGAGAAAACGCAAGACAACCATTGCTCCAGTCGCCAACGCCCAAGCTCTGTCAACGTCTCCTGCTCCTAGGTAATTTTTTATATGAATATTTAAAAATTATTTTTATCTTTACTTTTAAGTACTAATATAATAAATTTCTTACAATCCCACCAACTACTGCCTAGCTAATTTATCTTAACCCAAGTTTCTTTAGAACTTGTGTTATGGATACTACGTATAAATATTTAAACTTGTTAAAAATTATTAACATTATAAAGCAATGTGGTCTAATTTTATAATTCTAAAATCATTAATGTACCTACATAGATAATTAGAATGCTACAAAACCTAATCCTAAACAAATATTTTTACGAAGTAATATTAATAAAACGAAGTAATATTAATAAAACTTTTTTGTTCACAGAGCGAAAAAAACGAAAAACTTATTTTCGATAATAAGTAAGGACGAGCAGGCGTCGAGCATCAAGGACACCAGTCGCGGGCTGGCATCGAGTTTTACATCCCGGGTTTCTTCGGGCCAATGTCGCCGCGTCGCGTCCACTTCCGGGAAGTTTTACGTGGACTTGAAGATCTACCATACTGACGACGCGAGAAGCAGTCCTGCAGAAGAGCGTTACAAGAAGGCGCTAGCATCTGTGAAGCTACAGTGCGGTGAGCAATCGCGTGAGTGGGAAGTCCTGCAAGACTTTCTGGGTCTGGCTTACACGATTTTTGAAGGCAGCGAGCCTACTTATTACAGCAACGCTATCAAATTTAAATAAATTATCAATTTTTCTTTTTAATATTTTCTTTAATAAATTTTTTAACATTTTTGTAATGATTAAAGTATGTAACTATTTACGATAGGTAAAGTTAGGTACGTACTCTTTTTTAATTTGTTATTCTAGGTCAGGCATACTTGATATTTGAAGACAGCGAGCCTACTTATTTTAGCAACGCTATTAAATTTATATAAGCTATCAAAATATTTTATTTACTTAGTATCTACTTTGATCAATTTTTTACTTTTAATTTTTTTGTATTGATATTCGTAACTATTTCCGAAAGGAAAAATTAGAATTATTTTTTAAATTGTTATTCTAGTAACTAGATTTTGGTTCTGTAACATACCATTTTACCACTTTAATAAATTTAATACTTTTGCATTATTTTTTTTGTATGTCAATATTTACTAAATAGGTAAAATTAGGTAGGTATTCTTTTTAATTTGTTATTCTAGTAACTAATTTTTGGTTCTGCAACATGCCATTTTGCGCTATTTGTAACACATCTGTCTGTTCGAAGTCATGGATAGGACATTTACGGAGTCGTGTACATAAACAAAATAATTCTAGCCAGCTGATTAGCGATGGTGTGGAAATTGTAGGTTCAGCATTTCGCTCTCGTATCATTTCGTACCGAATCACCGCCTGCGAGTCTGAAAATCAAGTCTCTTTAGATACTTTTTTAAATTCTATTTCTATTAAAATAAAGCACCTTTTAGACGAAACTTTAAACAAACATACGTGCTTAAAAGTAAATTTTGAACTCTTTGCCATTTTCGTACTATTTAAAAATGGTTTACAGGAAATGAAATCCTTTAACACAAAAATTTTTATAATTTACACTTATAATGATTTTAGTAGTATATTTTCAACAGTAGTTAATTCATTGAAAAAGAAAATAGAAGAGTTTCAAGAGCGTGATAGCGGTTGGGCATTTTTGAGTAATTCACATTTGGAAATTAATATAAACAAATACCAGCCATTAGGAGGATCGTCTTACATAGAACTACCTAAATGTATACAAAATAAGAAAGCTTGTGTAAATGTCAAAAACAAGGATCAGTTTTGTTTTTTATGGAGCGTAACAGCGGCTTTGTATCCAACTCAAAAACACTCTGAGCGGATATCGTCTTATCCTCACTTCCGAGATGTTTTAAATATCAAGCACATAACTTTTCCTGTTACGTTTGCAGACATTAATGTTTTTGAAAAAAACAATCCAAACTTATGTTTCGTTATTTTTGGTTTAAAGAAAAACAAAACTATTATAGGACCTTTGTATAAATCTGAAAGCAATAAAAATAAAAAGACTATATATTTGTTACTGTTAGAAAACGGACAGACCTCTCATTACTGTCTTATCAAAGATTTATCTCGGCTTATTAGACATCAAATTACTGCTCATCACGGTAAACTATTTTTTTGTGATACGTGTTTAGTTTTTTTTACTACATGTGAAGAAATTGAAAATCATGTATGTAGCGGAATCGTTACCGTTTTGCCAGAAAAAGGGTCAGTAATTAAATTTCAAAATTATGACCGAAAACAAAACGTTCCTTTCGTAATATGCTGATTTTGAGACTATTTTAGTCTTAGAGCATTAAACCAACTGGTGACGCCATGCGCACTAATTTCTATAAAAAAAAAGTCTGTCATTTTCTGCGGGGGACGAGGTAATGCACACAAATACAGTTTCACACTGATGCATTTTTCAATGACGTCGCTACGCACGCAAACGACAAGATTATTAAACACTAGCATAAACTAGACGCACACTAATAAATTCACACACAGGGATAACATGTCCGTGCACGAGTCTGACGGCAACTTTATGTAAACGTCGATAGTGCTTGACACTATCGATTTAATTTGTCGATACCAATAATAATGACATAGCCCGAAAAGTTGCTAAGCTCAAGTGCCCCACATCGCTCGCAGGACTGATGGCCGCTGGAACAGTCCTCGAGTGGTGACCGCGTACCGGAAAGCGCAGTGTCAGCAGGCCTCCAACAAGGTAGACCGACGATCTGGTAATGGTCGCGGGAAGCCGCTGGATGCGGGCTGCACAAAACCGGTCATATTGGAGATCCTTGGGGGAGGCCTTTGTCCAGCAGTGGACGCCCTTTGGCTGAGATAATGATGATGATGAATATTAATGTGATTTTTTTTTGTTTAAATCAGGATCTTCAGTATGGTTAATTAAGGTAGACACTTTGCTTTTCTTTATCGTTAAAATCGACAGTTATTAATTAGGATAAATCAAAATATACCTATATAATTTTATTCCATTCCAAGGAGAATTGTTGTTTTTAAGAAAAGCTGCAATCTTATTCTTTCATTATGGAAAAATAGTTTGCTACCTATTTTACCGAGACTCTCAAACAAGAGGAACCGAAAAACTGAACAACATGTATAGTACTTTCGTGGTTCCATAACGCAGATCAATTATTTTTGTAGGTAACGTAGGGTCTTAATTTTTCAGATTTCTAAATGCAATTATTCGAGAGATTTTTTCTATTTCTATATAAGTTTCCAAATAAGGCTGAATTTAAAAGCAACAGACTTAAATTAAAACATATCAATATACAGGAATGTACCGAACTCCAAAATGATATCATACTTAAACGAACAGCGAAATATATATCTAATGCTGTCAAGGTTTATAATAAACTGCCTTCTGAGGTTAAATCTTTGAATGATGCAAAGTTCTTTAATGCATTAAAAACGTAATGTTATAGTTTTTAGTAAATTCTATGGTGTAGGTGTTGTTATTTCTGTCAGAAATTAACTATTATTTTGCTGTATGTTGTATTACTACTACTATTGTTGTATGAATTTAATAAGTTTTTTATTTTGATTTTTTATTTTTTTGTCATCAGTTAAGTGTTTGCGGATCTTTAATTCACAAAGGCGACATAAATCAATAACTTCTTTTAATGCATACAATAGGCCACCACGACTTTTTTGGTATGTTAAACTTTTGTCATTTGGATCCCCACATAAACCCTTTATGCATGTACTGCATTTAATTTTTTAGTAGAAAATACTACGAAGCCCGCTTTATATTCCACTACCAAAAGGAAAAAATTCCAAATGGAGATAAGTATGTTCCGATCTCCAATTTGTTTTTTTTTATTTATTTATCTATATTATTATTTTCCTTTAATAGCTAGAATAAACATTATGGTAAAGTCGATATCAATATTTTGTTTTTGTACTGTCGCAGCTCTAACTTTGTTGCAGTGTGGCCAATGTAATTGTACGAGCAAGCAACGTACATTTTGCCTGTCATCAGTTTTAACTTGCCCTCATTTAGTCATTATTGAATATTTTCACCGTTTTCACGCTAGTATGCAATAAGCTATCAAGTCAGCCGCGCTTACTCATCTTATCAAGCAAATCGTTTCATTTTATAGTATTGTTTTAAGTTTTAAATATTTACAAATTATATTTTATTATCAAGTTTTCAAGTTTATCATTTATCAATCATTTAGTTTCGGTTCATCCCGAACATTGGTCCTTCGAGCCTCCGTTTTGGCGGGATTTTGACGCGTTTCGGGTTCAGTGAACTGCTTTCATGTCAGTCGTCTCGCACGCAACCTATTGGACAAAGTGCAAGTGTGTACGTGTTAGTGCCACTAGCCCCCTAGTTACGGAGTACAATCAAGAAGCAAGTGTCTACCGCGAGTCTTTGCGTGATCGTTAACAAGGAGCAGCGCGTATCAAGATCGTCGAGCTCTGAGACAACAAGGTCTCAAGTTATCTGGTGCATTGGTGGACTCGCGCACAGTTAAAGAACACTATCAAGTAAGATCAGTCCTTTTATTATTTTATCATGTCAGTAATGGAGGATATCTTAGCTAATCAACAACAAATTTCAAAAGCGATTGAGCACGTCTTAGCAAGTTTCAAGAAAGAGGGCTCTGAGAGGAAGACGCCGGAATATTTACTTCGTAGATTAGATATTCTAGACAATTATTGGCTAGAATTTAGCAACAATCATGTAAGGTTAACAGAGTTCGGTATAGAGTCGCATAGCTATTTTACAAACAAGGAGTTTGAAAGGGTAAGAGAGAGATACGAGTTGATTAGGGCGCATCTCCAAGGTCATCAGCCTGTAGCAGCCGACAGGCCGAGAACCCCGGTCTTGAAGGCTCCAACTTTCACGGGCAAGTCGAGTGAATCGCACCAACCATCGCCGTCAAGAGGTACGGCAAGTAAGACCGAAGATATGCTGAAGAAACAAAGCAGCAACTTTAAAGCATTCCAACGAACAATAATGAACATTGATTTGGCTTCCGTGTCAGAGAAGTGGGAGTTCGATGATATACTGCGAACGCTCCAAACCCGCTGGGTGGCTATTGATGCGCTGTATTGGGATCTTGACAGCGAACTTGAAGGCTCGAACAAGGAATACGAAGACGCATTTACAAGTTATGAGAAAACATACAACAATTTTAAGAGATCCATCAACAAGAAGATGTGGTCAGTGGCACACATGGAAAAGGCTACTCCGCAGATGGAAAAACCAACTTTTCACGGCAACTATAACAATTGGGTTTCCTTCAAAGACCTCTTCACGGAAACCATTCACAATAATCCTTCTATTTCGAGTGCTCAGAAAATGCAATATCTGAAAACAAAGGTAAAAGGAGAAGCGGAGAGGTTAGTACAGCATTTAAATGTGAGCTCTGAAAACTACAATACCTGCTGGGACATACTTAACCAGCGGTATAACAACAAATAGCTAATATTTACGTCACATATAAACATTTTATTAAATCTTCCGGTTACGCAACAACAATCGCTCAATCAAATCAAGAGATTGCACGATACAGCGATCGAATGTCTCAATGCTATTAAAAATTTAGGGGTCGACATAGCTACCTGGGATCCTTTAATTGTACACATTTTATCGCAAAAGTTGGACGTTGACTCATATACGGATTATATCGAATCGGTAAAGCAACCGAGAGAGTTACCAGTATTAAAAGAATTTCTGGATTTCTTAGAAACTAAATTTACGACTCTAGAATCTGCGCGTAAAAAACAAGATATTACGCCAAAACAACCTTCAAAGCAATCAACTTATCAGAATAATTACAATATCAAGGAACATCAGAATAGTAATAGTCAAAGATTGAATTATAATAAAAATTCTTTCTCGTCAAGCACGCGAATAATTTCTCAGCCATCAGGCACCAAAAATGTGACTGCATCAAGGTATCGATGTGTACTTTGCAACAATAATGATCACGGCATTTATTTTTGTCAAAAGTTTTCAAACATGTCGCCCTACAAAAAGCGTAGTTTAGTTGCAAAATTCAATCTCTGCCCAAATTGTCTTTTTAATCATTATGGGAAAGCATGTTTATCAGATCGACGTTGTCGTGAGTGTAATAAGGACCACAATAGCTTGTTACACGAAGTATTTACGCAATCAAGCCCGACAACGGCGATGACATCTAGCGCAGAGGCGGGCGCGGGGAGTTCGGCGAGCACAAGTGCGAATTCAGGAAAATTGATTAAAAGTAGTTCACACGTTTACCTACCGAGCGAATCGATCGAAGTATTGCTACCAACAGCAATAATCAAAGTACAAGGGTTAGATAAAACATTCCATACTCTGCGCGTCCTTCTGGACCAAGGTTCGCAAACTTCCTTAATCACTGAACATGCAGCACAGTTATTAAGAATACCCAGGAAGAGATGCAAGGGCATAATATCAGGAATAGGCGATAAAGAAAGCAATTGCAAAGGGATGATAAGTTTAAAATGCGCTTCAGTGATAAGCGACTTTACTTTTGAAACTGAAGTGCTAATTATGAGAAATCTAATTAAAAATCTCCCCAGCAGTACTTTTACTAAACCAGATTGGTCGTACTTAGATCATGTCAAACTAGCAGATCCGGAGTTTTATATCAGCCGTCCGGTAGATATTCTGTTAGGAGCTGACGTTTATTCTCTCATACTACTAGATGGAATATGTAGAGTAAATTCAACCTTACCGACCGCGCAACAAACGCAGCTTGGTTGGATTCTGAGCGGTAACGTTAAAACATTTCAGTGTAATGTCGTGTTACATGACATTACTGATATGCAACAATTTTGGGAACTAGAGGACATTTCGGAACCATCAAATTTATCATGCGAAGACCAAAAGTGCATAGAACAATATCAAGCCACCACAAAGAGACGAGAAGACGGAAAATATGAAGTCCGTCTCCCTTTGAAACCGAATTATCAAGAAAGTTTGGGAACTTCAAAATCAAAAGCAATTGCTCAATTTAATAGATTAGAACAAAAATTTCGTAAACAAACAGATGTTGAAAGAGAATATAAATTATTTATGAATGATTATTTATCGCTCGGTCATATGACGCCTGCAATCGACGACGGTAACCTGAAACTCGACTGTTATTTACCGCATCATTGTGTCACGCGACAAGATTCAACTACAACAAAGTTACGGGTGGTATTTAATGCCTCATCAAAGACAACAAGCGGCTCCAGTCTGAATGACGTCATGTACAGGGGTCCTAACTTACAACAGGACATTCAGAGTCTCATTATCAAGTGGAGACAATACCGCTTTGATTTTACCGCAGACATTGAAAAAATGTTTAGAAATATTTGGTTAAACGTGGACGACCAAAGACTCCAAAAAATTGTCTGGCGAGATCATGAGTCCAACATATTAAATTCTTATCAGTTGGCAACGGTTACCTACGGAACAAAGGCAGCTCCCTTTCTTGTCATGATGACCCTAAAGCAGTTAGCTCGAGATGAGAGATCAAATTATCAGAACTTAACCCAGGAACATTCTTCGCAGAAGTTTCCTCCTCAGCTCAGCTCCGCTCCAAGTGTCCTTGAGGAATGTATGTATATGGATGACCTCATTCACGGTCAGCATTATTTAGAATCAGCGAAAAAATTACAAAAGGATATGATTACGCTCTTAAAATCAGGCGGCTTTAATCTGAGAAAGTGGAAATGATATGTACCTACGTAGCTATAACTACACGATATACATGCGCGCGGGCAGCCGCACTCGTGCCACCATTCAGTACGGAATAAACTAGTGAACGGGAAGCTTGCGTTTTATTTCCATACACATCATTGGCGACGAGGAGGACTACCCACGACCGTAAAAAAAAAAAATGGCTCATTTTGGAAATTTGTCCAATTTTGATTATAAAACGGGCGAATGGTCTATTTTCAAAGGCAGATTGACCCAGTTTTTGAAAATAAATTCCATTGAAGATGGAAAAAAAAGTGGAATCCTGCTTACGTACCTTACCGATGAGACGTATCGTTTGGTTCGCAACCTAGCGTACCCCGCAGAGTTGGAATCCTTGAGCTTCCTGCAGCTAGTTAATCTACTCGACAGCCATTTCAAGCCGAAAGAGTGCTCATTTGTGGACAAGGCGAAATTCTTTGGAGCTAATAGGAGTCCAGGCGAATCACTAGGAGACTGGGCGGCGCGATTAAGAGGTCTGGCTAGCTACTGTGACTTCGGCACCGCTCTGGAGACGAACTTAAGAGATCGTTTCGTCCTTGGCCTGGGTGCAGGCCCGGAACGCGACAAGTTGTTCGAGCAGAGTCCGTCTACGTTAACGTTGACGCGGGCTATTGAACTGGCAGAACAGGCGGCCTGTGCAAAACAGGCGAAGGTCATCATGAGTACCGGTGAAGCTGTGCCGATCAAGGAAGAACCAGTTTACAGGGTAAAGTTCCAGGGCCACGCGGCCCGTGCCGTTGGTGACTCGGGCCGGTTCAGAGCAAGCGGGTCAGGTTCCGCTGATTCATCTCGGTGCTCGGTTTGCGGGATGAAAAATCATCACAGTGATGAGTGTCGTTTTAAAGCTTACAAGTGCTTAAAGTGCGGCGTAAAAGGTCATTTGAGAAAAGTGTGCAATAATAACAATAACAGAAAGTCGAGTGTCTACCATGTAACGGAAGAGGAGTGCGGTGCAGATAATTCCAAGGACCTTTGTGAGGAATGCCAAAATTATAATCTGAGGTATGTTACTGATAAACCTATTGAAATTAATCTTGTACTAGAAAATAAAAATGTAACGATGGAATTAGATTCAGGTTCAGGTAGGTGCGTAATATCGGATAGTCTTTACAGAGAAAAATTTTCAAATATTAAATTACAAAAATGCGATATGAAAATGTGTTTGTACAATGGACATAAAATTTCACCTTTGGGATATTTTACGGCAGAGGCCATTTTTAATGAAACAAAAAAAAATACAAAAATATTTGTTGTTCAAAATGGAGGGCCGCCTTTACTAGGCAGAGATTTCATGTCCACCTTTAATTTAATAATTACGACTAAAATTAATTACTCCTCAACTGATATTGTTGACACAAAATTAAATGAATTGTTAGATAAGTTTTCGGATTTATGGCGAGATGAATTGGGGACGTTTCATGGTTTTAAAGTCCGTTTAAATCTCAAAGACGGGACCGCTCCCAGATTTTTTAAGCCGCGTACTGTAGTACCCTTTGCCCTAAGAGATAAGGTGGAGAAAGAACTAAGTCGATTGGTAGCATTAGGTATTTTAGTTCCTGTAAATTACTCACAGTACGCCACGCCTATCGTGCCTGTTTTAAAGGAAAACGGCCAAGTGAAAATTGCTGGTGATTTCTCGGTAACGTTAAATGAAGATTTAATAATAGAAAAATACCCTTTGCCTAGGATTGAGGAAGTATTTGCCAAAATTGGAGGGGGTGAACATTACAGTAAAATTGATCTTAAAAATGCATATAATCAATGCGTTTTAGAAGAACCCTCACAAGAGCTAACAACGATAAATACACACAAGGGATTATATAAATATACGAGATTAGTGTATGGTTTAGCCAATGCACCGGCAATTTTCCAAAAAACAATGGAAACATTGCTTTCTGGTATAGATGGAATAAGTATATGGCTTGATGACGTCTGTATAACGGGCCCTAACAGGAATATCCACATGGAAAGACTTACTGAAGTTTTAAATAGGTTATCTCACGCAGGATTACGCTTAGAGAAAAGTAAATGCCATTTTTTTCAGAACAGCGTAAAGTATTTAGGCTATGTCATCAGTAAAGCGGGTATAATGACAAGCCCCGATAAGGTGCGAGCCATACTCGACGCGCCAGAGCCAACGACTGTAACAGAGGTAAAGAGATTTTTAGGAATGGTAAATTACTACAGAAATTTTATCCCGAACGCGTCGTCAATATTGAGTCCTCTTCACGAGCTATTACGTAAAAAAGCAACATGGAAGTGGGGGGACAAACAACGTCAAAGCGTTGTTAGCGTGCGTCGCGAGCTTGCATCGGAGCGCGTGCTTGCGCACTTTGAGCCGGCGGCGCAGCTGGTGCTGTCAGTAGACGCGGGGCCCGCTGGTCTGGGCGCTGTGCTCTCGCAGCTCGACGATGCCGGTCTCGAGCGCCCGCTGGCGTACGCGTCTCGCTCGCTCACGGACAGCGAACGAAATTATAGCCAAATACAAAAGGAGGCTACGGCGATAATTTTCGGGGTTAGACATTTCCACCAGTACTTGTATGGTCGCGAACAACCATTTGTATTAAAAACTGACCACAGACCTCTCGTGTCTATTTTTAATAATAAAACAGGTATACCAGTAACGACGGCGTTGAGATTGCAGAGGTACGCGATAATATTGTCTGCGTATAACTATATAGTGCAGTATATATCTAGCCATAACAACCAACCGGCTGATTACTTTTCACGTGCACCGTTAAAATGTAAGACGTCGGAAGATATAGATTGCGATATAGATGCCTATTATGCGCTTAAGTTTCTTGATACCAGTTCGCCGGCGACTACAATTAATGAAATCAAACAGATGACCGAGTGCGATAAGACACTCAAGACTGTACTTAGGTATATGCAAAACGGTTGGCCGCGTAACGTGAAATGCAAGACAATACTTCCATATTTTAAATGTCAATCCGATTTACAACTCATAAACGGATGCATATTTAGGGGACATAGAATAGTAATTCCGACGGTGCTGCGAGACAACATGTTACGCGAACTGCACGAGTCTCATCTAGGTATAATTAAAACTAAAAGTAATGCGCGAAGCAGAATGTGGTGGCCGGGAATCGACGGCGATATCGAGCGCTGGATCGGTTCATGCGAAACGTGTGTAAGTGTGCGGCCCGCACCGCCGCGGGACCCCCCCGCGCCCTGGCCGCCGGCGGCGCGTCCTTGGCAGCGTATTCATATTGACTATATGACCATAGGGCAGAGGGTATACTTAGTTGTGATCGACTCTTTTTCTAAATGGTTAGAATGTTTATACATGCACAACGGAACAACAACAGCTGCTATTATCGCTAAGTTAAAAGGAATTTTTTGTACATTTGGGCTACCGGAATTAATAGTATCGGATAATGATGTTAAAATTAGTTCCGTGGAATTTAGAACTTTTTGTGATTCGAACGGCATTAAATATATGACGTCACCCATTTATCACCCACCCAGTAATGGCCAAGCCGAAAATTCGGTAAGGACATGTAAAAAAATGTTAAAGTGCATTATTAAGGAAAATGTACCGATTCATAAAATAAACGAGCAATTGTCGGGGTATCTATTTAACTATAGAAACACTGTTCATTGTACCACTGGCGAAACGCCGGCCAAACTAATTTTCGGAAGGAATTTACGATCGCGCCTAGATTTAATTTTACCTAACAACGGTAATCGAATCGACGCCCAAGTAGTACCCGGAAAAAGGTGTTTCGAACCGGGTGATACGGTGTGGACCCGGTGGTACAGTGCAAGGAAGGAAACGTGGCAATTAGGTTCTATCAAAGAAAAAATCGGTAATAAAATGTATAAAGTTTTTATTAATGATTTAAATGAATGTTGCATCAGACACGTCGATCAAATTATAAAATATAAAGGTCAGCTTACTAAAGACGTGCCTCATGAGTTTCATGTGCTACCACCGCCCCAAACCCAAGATATTATTTCCGCGAAAACGCAAACTTCATCGGTCACTCGTACAAATCGATCAGCTGTTGCAGAGGCGGTGGGCGAGGAACCTGATGGAGCACGTTACTCGCGTGATCAAGAATCATGTGTTATGATAGAGGATACCGGGGAAGAATGGGGCGATTGTATGGCGGATGAGTGTGAGAGGGGGATAACGGCGAGTGAGGATGAACCGGGACTGGTACCGGCATCGTTGCCGATACCGGGACAAGGTGATCGCAGTGAAGTGGCAGAGAGAGTGCAACCGGGGGCACATGATAATAACGCCGCAACAAACGCTCACCCTTCACCGGCACCGTCACCCACGCTCAGACGCCAGAGATGTGCCAAGCAAAGGGTAGATTATACGAAGTACTTCTAAGAATTCTTTTGTTATTATATATTAATGTATTATATTCATTTCTGTTTTAATTGAGTTAAGTAAATAATAAATCTAGATTTATAAACAGGTCACATCATATTATTAGCATAACTAACTGATTTATATTTTATTGTTATTAGGTTCCAAAATTAAGTGTAAAGGGATGATATGTACCTACGTAGCTATAACTACACGATATACATGCGCGCGGGCAGCCGCACTCGTGCCACCATTCAGTACGGAATAAACTAGTGAACGGGAAGCTTGCGTTTTATTTCCATACACATCAGGAAATCCAACTCGTTTGAATTACTAAAAGAAGTTGACACGGAAGAAAATTATCGAGCCACTTTTGACTTCAAGCAAGAGGAGTCAACGAAAGCCCTAGGAATAAGCTGGAATCCATCACTTGATCATTTCACATTCGAACCAAAGAGTAGTATTTTATCATTAAAACCCACTAAGAGAGAGCTTTTATCTGATATTTCGAAACTTTTTGATCCGTTAGGTTGGCTCTCTCCCATCACGACAAAATTAAAAATTTTATTTCAAGACACTTGGAAATTAAACGTACAGTGGGATGAACAAGTACCAAAACAAGTTTACGAAGAATGGATTAAAATTAGGGCTGACATCAAGCTGATACGCGACTACCGATTACCAAGATGGTTAGGAACAGCATCAAGTGATGTTATAGAGCTTCATGGTTTTTGCGATGCAAGTACAAAAGCTTACGCTTGCGTTGTATATTGCAAAGTTAATAACGAAAATTCAACAACGATTGTGTTAGTGGCAGGTAAGGCAAAACTAGTACCTCTCAACAAGATGACGTCATTACCTCGCCTAGAGCTATGCGCCGCCGTCCTTTTATCTAGATTAATGGCAAAAATCAAGTCTTGCCTCAACGATTACTCTATAACAACATATGGCTGGACAGACTCGATGGCAGTGTTGGGTTGGCTGCATGGAGACGTAGACCGGTGGAGACCATTTGTAGCTAATCGAGTGAAACGAGTCACTTCGACGATGCCATCCGAGTGTTGGTCTTACGTAAAATCTAAAGACAATCCATCAGACTGCGCCAGTAGAGGGCTCTCAGCATCAGCACTAAAAGAACATACACTTTGGTGGCAGGGACCTAGTTGGTTACCTTCTTATGAGCCTACGAGCAATGTCAGACTATCAAGTTACACTACAGAACAAGAAGTAAAAAAAATAAAAGTAGCAGCTGTTACAAAATCTATGAATATTAGTAACGAAGTTGTAAACGAACTATTAACAAAATTCAGTTCTTTATCAAAAGCAACTAGGATATTAGGATGGGTATTAAGATTTATAAAAAAGAGTAATGAGCAATATTACTTAACAGTAAAGGAACTAAATCAGGCAAGAATGTTAATAATTAAGCAAATTCAGCAAGAAGCATTTATAGATGAAATTGATTTATTAAAAAGAAGCAAAACCGTTAATAAGCAAAGCAACGTTTATGATTTAAACCCTTATTTGGATGAGTTTGGAGTCTTAAGAGTTGGTGGCAGATTAAGACACGCCAACATTGATCTTGAAACCAAACATCCTGCTATCATACCAAATAACACTAGGTTGGCCGATCTTATTATTGATGAAGGGCACGAACTCTCATTTCATGGTGGAGCGCGTCTTACAACTGCCTTTATGAGACGGAAATATTGGTTAATAGGCGGCATCAGGGCTGCAAAGAAAAGGCTCCGCCACTGTGTTAAGTGTAGAAGACACAACCCTGACCTGCATCATCAGATTATGGGAGACTTACCGTCGTCTAGGTCAAATCCATCACGTCCGTTTTACCATACTGGAGTAGATTACACAGGTCATGTCTACATCAAGGCCAACAAGGGCCGTGGTATCAAGACCACGAAAGGATACGTAGCAGTATTTGTTTGTATGGCTACGAAAGCTGTACATATAGAACTCGTCTCCGATTTGACGACATCCGCGTTCCTTGCAGCTCTACGCCGAATGGTCGCAAGGAGAGGAGTCCCTAAGAACATTTACAGTGATTAAGGCACAAATTTCATTGGAGCTAACAAAATACTGCAACAAGAACACCGAGCTTTACAAGATATTTTTAATCAAAATTTCATGACCGATGTAGCAAGTATGGGCATCGAGTGGCATTTCAACGCTCCTGCATGGCCTTCAGCAGGTGGGCTATGGGAAGCGGCTGTTAAAAGCCTGAAGTACCATATCAAACGCGTGATTGGAGAGCAAAAGCTCACATTTGAAGAATATAGCACTTTACTCTCACAGCTAGAAGGATGTCTCAATTCAAGGCCACTCTGCCCTATGACAGAAGATCCCGATGACTTGGACATCATTACACCATCTCATTTCTTAGGAAGCGGTCCCTCTTTAAATATACTTGAGACGGAAAAAGATTTGCGCACCAGGTGGCATTTGACTCAGAAAATCTTCAAAGACATCTGGGATCGATGGCACAATGAATACCTGACGCAACTCGCAGCAAGGAGTAAATGGAGACGACCACAACCTAACATCAAGGAAAACGACGTAGTTATAATCAGAGATGAGAACCTTCCCCCGGGAAAATGGGCTTTGGGTCGAGTAGTTCAGTTACACCCCGGAAGCGACGGCTATGTTAGAGTCGTCACTCTTAGAACAAAAAATGGTTTTATGCAAAGGCCGGTAGTTAAGCTGTCTATTCTACCCGTCAATCAAGATCAAGTCTCAAAACAAGAACCAAGCCCAAAAAACAAGCCAAATCAATAAACCTGCAACACCAAAACAAGAAAAAAGAAATCCATTTGCTTTACCTCGATAATAACGTCATTATTGTTATTTTTTATATCAGTCATACCTACAACAGAGAGCGCTTACAACATAACTTCGTTATAAAATCGTAGCCTTTATTTTGATAGCATTACGAACATGCATTTAATTCAAGACGAGTGGCGCCTCGTTGTCTACTACGACCTACAACCATATAATCAAGGCATTACAGCACTTAATAAATATATTAACACGTTCGCTGACAGTACGTCCAAAGGCGGGAAATTTAAATGATGCGTTGTGACAGTACGTCGACGGGCGGGACACTTTATTTTACTTGTTTGGTTACTACGTCGACAGACGATACTTTTGTTTGTAATTGTTAGGAAGAGCAGTATCTACTGTCATCTTGTGAGCACTCTTGTATTTTTTACTGTCGTATTACGAGTTTTATGGGTAGTTTTATATATCGCTGTCTCGCTCTTTCACCCCCACACCTAAACTCTCGTGCATCAAAACTACGTCGACCGGCGTGAACGCGCGCCTGTCTTCTCGAACATTCAGTGCGGCCAGTGCCGTTTTGGAAACATCTACGCGCATACGTCGCTAAAACCGTAAGTAAATTTTGTTTTTACTTATTTTGAGATATATAATGAGTTCACGTAATGTATGAGGAATAATTAGGTGCATAAATTAGGAACCACGGTGCTTTTATTACGTTTTTCTGCTATCATAATGTATTTTTTGTTTGAAACCATACAACCACTCGATTTTGTAATAAAACTTTCATATTTAAAGACATATCAGTATCGTTAAATTTTTGCTATTAGTTTATAACTGGATGTTGACCATTTGGAAGAGTTTTTAACACGAGTTAGTGAGTATTCTGATTCTTAGTTCTAAGGCCGTCTGTGCCTATCGAAACTAAACAGAAGAGCTGTAGGTACCTATGCGTAATTAATGCAAAATTACCTACAAGCTTTACACTTTGTAAATAATTCACTTTTTAATTTCAGATGTCAGCCAATAATCCTAAGAAACGTCAGAAAAACCTCTTCGACGATCTGTCTTCAAACTCGGAATACGAACAGGACCAGGACCCGTACAAGGACGAAGACGGTGATTATGGCTCTGACGAAAATTATGAGCCACAACAGACAGGCGATGCAGACGCTTCTACTTCCTCAGAAGAAATATTTTCAGTAAGACCTCGACGACGCACCTCTGGAGGCCCCGTTGCTTCATCGGATTCCAGTAAGTCCGATATTACAAATGTAAGCTCACACTCAGATTTTGGACAGGACGACAGACCTACCTCTCAGATCGAACCACTAATACCAGAATCAAGAGATGGTTCACCATCCCTAGTCGCGCCTCAGGACAATAATTCTAATGATACAGATTCAGCACCAGTGCAGAACCGACCAAGATCTCCTGAACCAGAATATCAGCCGTGGTCAAACACCACAGAAGACATTCCTGTTTTTGACTTTGATGTCAATTCACATGGCCCTCAATTTGAGGTTAACTCTCAAACTAGCGTTGAGGAGATTTTCAATCATGTTTTCCCTAAAGAGCTAATAGATTATCTAGTTCAGTGTACTAACAATTATGGTACAGCTTTGTGTAATTCAAATAGACCTTCCACTCGATATTCTCGATCTCAATCTTTTCGCCTGACTACCGCTGAAGAGATGACAAAGTTTTTAGGACTTTCATTATTGCATGGACATATTCGTATTCCTAAACAGCAGAAACTGTTTACTTACGATGACCCACTACATTTTCACCCGATATTTCCATATACAATGTCTTCGCGGCGTTATGAGCAGCTACTCCGATGTTTATGTTGTTCAGAACTGGGTGCTAAGGGTGCCGAAAAGATAAACAAATTTGTGGACATGTTGACACTAAATTTTAGAAGAATATATAAACCCGATAAGGAACTTAGTTTGGATGAGTCATTGTTATTGTATCGCGGTCGACTTCACTTTCGGCAATATATCAAATCTAAAAAGGCTAGATACGGAATTAAGTTCTACGTCCTTGCAGCGGCCGATGGTTATGTTTTGAATTTAATAATGTACAGCGGAAAAGACGAAAACACGCAATTGTCCAGTACTGCAGGAAAAAAACTTGAACGGTTAGTAATGCGATTGATGAGGCCATATTTATTAAAAGGTCATGATCTCTTTATGGACAATTACTATAATTCAGTCACCCTTTCCCAAAAACTACTGGATTTGAAAACTCACACAAACGGCACCCTACGTGTAAACCGAAAAGATAACCCGAAGGAAGTTGTAGACCGAAAATTAAAAAAAGGTGAACATGTCTGGGTAAGGAAAAATAAAGTTTACGTGAGCAAATGGGTTGAGGGTTGAAGCGACCAGTAATTATGTTGACTACAAGAGACCATCCTCATATGACAAATACATCAAATAGATATGGCAAAATTATGAAGAAGCCTATAGAAGTAGTAACATATAATAAATTCATGTCAGGTGTGGACAGATCTGATCAGATGATTAACTACTATTGCTCTCCAAGGAAAACAATACGCTGGTATAAAAAAGTGTTTTTTCATCTATTATATATTATATATTTCTCTTGTTATTTGTATAAAAAATATGTACCGAATAAATCTAAATACGAATTGTGTACGTACCGAGAAGAGCTAATAAAAAAATGATAGGCTTGAAAGAAAATTGCAAGGGCAAAGACTTAGTATCGGAATTGAACAAACACAATAGTCGACAGCACAACACAACTCCAAGAAACATTGTTGAACAAGAACGAAGATTTTGGGGCCACTGGCCTAAAAGACAGCCTGCGCCTGAGAACTCAAAGAAAAAGTACTCGTTTTTAATGTGTAAAATGTGTTCCAAAAATAAAAAGAGAGTTGAAACTAGCTACAGATGTATTGGTTGCCCGAATCTTCCCCCATTATGTCCTGAATGTTTCCGAGATTACCATCTACTTCTGGAACAGACAGAGCAAGAGTCTTGAGTTTGATTTATTTTTCTTTATAAATTTAATTACAGTCTGGTATTTAAACTTGAATGAGTATTATTCGATTGTATTGTACACTATCGAATATTGATTTTTTTATAATGTGGAAATACGAGTTAATTGGCCAAAGCATGGCGTTTATTGTGATGGTGAATACCGTAACGTTTTCGAGATTATTTGTATGTTGATTTTTTTTCGTATGTCTATCGCTGTATCATGCAGACTGAAATTTTAATATTATGTTAGTTAGGAGTTTATTGTGATAATTAAAACATAAGGTTTTGTTCCTTTTTAAGAGATTACTTTTTGTTGATTTGTTTTTTCATATTTCTTTCGCTGTATGACGCAGACTGAAATTTAAAATATAGCTGTGATTACTTTAGAAATGAGTTTTATTCTACTCCCTTACATATATAATATATATAACTCTAACGTGGCTCGACGTAGTGTCTTGTTTGGGCAGGCAATAATGTGAAAAACGTGACACTACGTCATTAGATGTTACGGTCCTGGACGTGGTGTCGTACTAGGCTATCAATTTACTATTTAATGTGACACTACGTCGTTGAACGTTGACATCTCTGGACGTAGTGCCATATAAGATAAATAACTAACTCTTCAATATGCCACTACGTCGTTGAACGTTGACGTCTCTGGACGTAGTGTCATATCAGACTAGTAACTAGCTTTCTAATATGACACCACGTCTTTGAACGTTGACGTCTCTGGACGTATGACATATTAGACAAGTAACTATCTCCTCAATATGCCACTACGTCGTTGGACGTTGACGTCTCTGGACGTAGTGTCATATCAGACTAGTAACTATCTACTCAATATGCCACTACGTCGTTGAACGTTGACGTCTCTGGACGTAGTGTCATATCAGACTAGTAACTAGCTTTATAATATGACACCACGTCTTTGAACGTTGACGTCTCTGGACGTAGTGACATATTAGATAAGTAACTATCTCCTCAATATGCCACTACGTCGTTGGACGTCGACGTCTCTGGACGAAGTGTCGTATAAGACAAAATTTAAATATTAGCATGTCTAAGTACGTCTGTCGACGGGTAATCGTTTAGTATGGAAAATTCTAGTGCCATATTATGGTGACAGGACAAGTTCTTAACGTCAGCGAACGTGTTAAATATCTAGACGGGCTCTGTGTCAATATAAAAGAACAATCGCATTGTGACGGGATCATGTTACAATTACGGCACGAGTTCGACGAACTACAACATTATAATAATTTATTAATACACCGTAAATTAGACTCGCGACGCCGAAGACGGGGCCTTATCGACGGTGTCGGTTACATAGAGAATAGTTTATTTGGTGTATTAGACGAACGCTTCGCTGAGAAATATGAAGAAGACATAAAACTCATCAAGGAAAACCAAAAACATCTTTCATCTCTCCAGAAAAACCAAACCTCAATCATCGAAGCAGAATATAATCTGTTGAAACGTACAGAAGAAATCATGGAAAAACATCACAAAATCATAAACAGAAAGTTAAATGCCGTAGAAGGAGCTGTTGTTCAAGTCAAAAAAGATTTGGAAAATATTTCTTTTAACGATGAATTTATTTCTACCACATTCATGACCAACAATATTTTATTTAGTCTCAGAAACGTGCAGCAAACGTTACTCGATACTGTTACAAACATCTATAATAGGAAATTTAATTTTCATATGTTAACCCCTGATCAATTAAGAAGAGAACTAAATATAATAGCAGGACAACTTCCAAAAGATTTAGCGTTACCGGTAGATAATAGTAATTATGACTTCTACCAAATTTACAATTTGTTAAGCGTACGAGCTCGAATTTCAGAGAAATATGCCATCTTCGAGATAAGGTTTCCTCTTATCAGCAGAGACGTGTACGAGATTTTTAAACTCATTCCAGTACCTAAAATATCAGACGATGCTAATGAAACTATTATAAAGCCTATAGCTGAGTATGCTGCTATAAGTCTAAGCAAAGACGCTTTTGTGTCACTGACGGAGAATAATTTAGATTCCTGTGTACGAAGAGATCCCAAGATAGTATTATGTAATTTAAGAAACCCTATTTATCATATCAAGAATGATCAAAGTTTATGTGAAACTATTCCACGTTTAAACATATGTAAAACAATAAAGAGACTGTGTTACAATAAGTGGATAGAATTAAATAAATTAAATAATTATTTTTATTCGTGCTGCGAGCGGTGCCATTTAAAGTTGATATGCGAGGATCAGATTACCGCCGTGCAATTGACACACTCTGGATTATTTACAGTCGGTCAAGGCTGTATTATCAAGACAGCTGATTTCTTTGTTCGCGCCCATACGGAAAGCGGACACAAACTCGCTTTAAATTTAAATATAGTAGCACCGGATTTTGCGCCAATTAATAATTATATCAATATCTCTTTACCCGAGACATCTATATCGAATAATAAATCTGACACCATCGAATATAATCTCAGCTTAAAGAATATTAAAGAGCAGTTGGACATGCTAAAGAATAGCGAATCCATAGCAGATAGTGTTTCGTACCACGATGTCCACCACTATGCAGCCATATATGTATTGTTCGCGATAGTCGGTGCGGACGCAGTGGCGCTCGCCTGGCGACGCTGCAGGCCAAGGCCCGCAGCAGCCGCAGCAGCAGCAGCAGCAGCAGCAGCGGCGGTGGCGGTCGCAGCGGAGCAGGGAGTTCCGCTGCCGGCCGCCCGCTCCAGTAGTAGTGTAGTGCAGTGTAGTGAATACGATGATCAGTGTAGTGCAAGTGACGCTCCAAAACAAAGTGCGCGAGTGTTAAAGATTAATAGAAACACTTCGCCCGTACTTCGTTCGGTATTTACCATCCCGGACGCTAACGTTTAGATTAAAATAGTTTAGAAAAATTGTTTAATCATCATGTTTCTCATTGGGGTAATAACGACACTACTCATTGTATATTAAAGAAACAAAATTAAATATTGCTCATCATCTTGTAATTAGCTAAGACTCATCAAGAACACCGTCATCGCAACTAACCTCATCTTTCTCGCCCGGGAATATGTACGAGCAAGCAACGTACATTTTGCCTGTCATCAGTTTTAACTTGCCCTCATTTAGTCATTATTGAATATTTTCACCGTTTTCACGCTAGTATGCAATAAGCTATCAAGTCAGCCGCGCTTACTCATCTTATCAAGCAAATCGTCTCATTTTATAGTATTGTTTTAAGTTTTAAATATTTACAAATTATATTTTATTATCAAGTTTTCAAGTTTATCATTTATCAATCATTTAGTTTCGGTTCATCCCGAACAGTAATTAAATTAAAATTTCCTTTTTTCGGGATAAGTGACGAAACGTAAATATATTATATTAATGAAGTAGACCGATCATAAACATACAGTTTCATAGTATTGAGAATTTTTAATGCAATTAAGTTGAAAAAAAATCCGGAAAAACAAAATAAGTTACAATTTATAAGTAGTGATCTATCATTAATTAAATAAGCATTTATAGTAAAAATACAGTTTTAACTTTATAGAACGTAAAATATAAATTGTAATTCAATGTTGGCTCATTAAACTTTAAAAGTTACGGAAAGTTGCAACTTAACGTTTTAGTGGCAACACTTATTGATTAACAATATTTTTTCAGTTTTTTGCAAATTTAGTGCATTATTCAATAATATTAAGACAAAATAATAGTTACAGATAAAAAGTAACTTTATCCTTTTGTACAATCGACGTTTCTGATCGTTTTTTACGTAAAAATACACTGCAATTTGGCATTTTTTGCTCAGGTCTTATCGCGTGCGCCGTGATTTGCAAATGACGCAGGTACACGCTGGAACTAGTTTTATATAACGAGTATGATCGGCGGTCATACTCTTTTGGCAGAGGGGAACGCCTGACAGTGGCGTCTCCAGTTGGTTTAATGCTCTAAGATTTTAGTAGAACATAAAGACAATAATACAATTTCAGATACGGAAAACACAAAAACACTGCAACGGCATATTCCAGCCGCGTTTGCATATAACATAGTATGTTCTACGGACGCAAGTTATAATCGCTATGTTACGTATCGAGGTCAAGACTGTGATAGTAAAGTTATAGAGTGTATTTACCGCGATGTTCAAGAGCTTTATTTAATTTTGTGCAAAAATTCTCCCATGATTTTTACAGAAAAAGATGCCGCAGATTATAAGCAAGCCACTCGGTGTCATATTTGTCAGCATTTCTTGTTTTCTGATAAAGTGCGTGATCATTGTCATATAACCGGTTTATATCGGGGTGCAGCACATAAATATTGTAATCTGCAATACAAAACACCGAAGTTTATTCCTATCTTTTTTCATAATTTGGCTGGTTATGATTGCCATTTGTTTATTAAAGAACTAGGTAAATTGCGAAGAAATATTAAGATTATACCAAAAACGAAAGAAAATAATGTGTCTTTTACGAAATTTATTCCTGTTTTGGATGGGGAATTTATACAGGTACGGTTTGTAGACTCGTTCAAATTCTTAGGGGCTAGTTTAGAAAAGTTAAGCAAAACTATAAAAAAAGAAGAGTTTGAACATTTACGAACGCATTTTCCTATTCAAACACAATTCAATTTACTTACACGAAAAGGTATCTACCCTTATGGCTACGTTAATTGTTGGGAGCGTTTTGAAGAACGATCTCTTCCAGAAAAGGACATGTTTTTTAATTCTCTTGTAAATGAGCACATTACTGATGAAGATTTTCAACATGCACAATCAGTATGGACTCAATTTAACATAAAAAACTTAGGTGAATACACCGACTTGTATTTAAAAACTGATGTTCTCCTATTAACAGATATTTTTGAAAAGTTTAGACAAACTTGTAAGCTTAATTATCAATTAGATCCGGCTTTCTATATAACTGCACCTAGTTTGTCTTTTGATGCGATGCTTTTCAAAACAGGGGTTGAATTAGAACTCATCGATAACCTTGCTATAGTGCGTATGATCCAATCTGGTATAAGAGGAGGGGTATGTATGTGCTCACATAGACACGCTAAAGCCAATAACAAATACATGCCTGAATATGACCCCCTCAAACCAGATACCTATGTAGTTTACATAGATTGTAATAATTTGTATGGATTCAGCATGTGCCAGTCTTTGCCATTATCAAATTTTAGATTTTTAAAAAGTGAAGAAATTGATAAGCTTGATTTCGTTAATATTCCCGACGACGCGGAATACGGTTACATTTTGGAAGTTGACTTGAGCTATCCGAAAGAATTACACGATAGACATAATGACTTACCATTTTGTCCTGAAAAATGCATCCCTCCCGGAGGAAAAGCTCCTAAACTTGTACCTAATCTTTATGATAAATATTTTTACGTCATTCATTATGTTCATTTGAAAACATGTTTAAAACATGGTTTGACATTAAAAAAAATTCACCGGGTTATAGTATTCCGACAAAGTCCTTATTTAAAACAATACATCGATCTTAATACCAGTTTGAGACAAAAAGCTCAGTCTGCGTTTGAACAAGACTTTTTTAAATTGCTTAATAATAGTATTTTTGGCAAAACATTGGAAAACAATGAGAAAAGGGTTAATGTGCATTTAGTTAATGAATGGAGTGATCAGAATAACAAAACGAAAAAAAGAAATAGTGCTGCTAAGTTAATCGCGAACTCCAGTTTCCATAGCGTTACAGTTTTTTCAGAAAATTTAGCTGCAATACAAATAAAACCGGAACGTGTAATTTTAGATAAGCCAATATACATCGGACTTACAGTATTAGAATTGTCTAAAAGCCACATGTACGATTTCCATTATTCAATTTTTGAACCGTCATATAGAAATCGCTTACGTATGTGCTATACGGATACAGATAGCTTTGTTTACCAAATCGAAACCAGAGACTTTTATGAAGATTTGAAACAATATTTTCTAAATTATTTTGATACAAGTAACTTTTCTACACAAAATTCATATAATTTACCGCTTTTAAATAAAAAGGTCCCCGATCTCTTTAAGGACGAAATGGGTGGGAATATCATTACTGAATTTGTGGGACTACGTTCAAAATTATATTGTATAAAAACGATTGAAAACACTATTAAAAAAGCAAAGGGTGTAAAAACATCTGTCGTTCGTGAAATTACATTATCGGATTATAAAAGGACTTTATATCACGGGGATATAATACCAAAGACAAACGTTTTATTTAAATCAATCAAACACGATATTTTTACGCGTAGTCTAAATAAAATAGCGTTATCTTGCAACGATGATAAGCGACTTGTTACGCTCGATAAGGTGTCCACAAAAGCTTTGGGGCATGCATCTATACTTAACATTTAATGGTGTGAGTGAACGTCACATCAAAGTGGAACCAATTATTAGTTACACAATAAATAATTTGTAGTACCTATTTTGTATTTGTAGTATACATAACACAGGTCTGCAAAAAAATTGCTGTCTGGATGTTTTCAACTGATTTATATGTATTAAGGTGTTCTGAAAGCTGAAAAAATACTCAAAAAATTCTAGAACGTCACGTTATTTTGCTAAACGCAACATTTTATTACAAAAAGGGGTTTTTGGGCTAACTTGAAGTCATCAATAAAGTACAATTTTATTTTGATAATTGTTTTTAAATGTATTCAGGCCATAAATATCATTACTTTCTAAATAAAGAACGCCCTGTGTGAGCTAAATAAACAAACATACGAGTAAACATGTTGTAACCTGAACGTGCGGGCTCCGATAGTGTAAAAAGTGGCGCGATACAATTACGTGTTGTTAACTCGTCTTTGTTTAATAGATCTTATTTTAAGTATAGTGCAATGTCGTCTGTGCGTAAGTGTGTGAATTCACCTGACAGTTTCTGTTATATTTGTGGCGAATATATGATATTAAAGCAGGTGCAATTAAGCAGGTGTTTTCACTGGACCAGATATTAGACGGCTTATGGCTGATCCACAATTCATCACAACCATGACGGATCCTCAAAGAAAAGGGTGGATTGGCTTCAAAGAGGTCATAGAAAATTTTTTAGGCAATAACAAAGACCCTGACTACAAACAAATCGTCAAAAGAATGTTAAAAGCATTTCAAGCTTTAGGTTGCCTAATGAGTTTAAAAGTTCATTTTCTTCATTCCCATCTCGACTACTTTCCAGAAAATTTAGGAGACGTGAGTGAAGAGCAAGGTGAACGATTTCACCAAGATATTAAGGAGATGGAAAAAAGATACCAGGGAAGATGGAGCGTCTCAATGATATCAGACTACTGTTGGATGCTTCAGAGAGACCTTCCAGATGCTTCCTACAAGCGAAAATGTACCAAAAGGAGTCTCACTGGGAAAAAGAAACGTGTTTAGTGCTTACTAATGAATGTATTCAAGATAAAGAAATAAGTTTCGTTACGCAATTATAAATAAAAATTTTTTTTTTAGTATTTTATCTTTTATTTTAAGGTGATAACTTGTTTAACATAGATACCTATATTGTCAGAAAACGTGACGTTCTACGAGCAAATGAAAGTCATTTTCGGATTCAGCACACCCAAAAACATAAGAATTACGCCAAAAAATCAAAACAGCTCTCAACTTTTTTTTTTTGCAGAATTAATCGCTATTTGGTATTTGTATAGTCGAGCATAAAATAGCTTTACCACTTTTGAAAAAACTTAAATTCAAATAAAATATCACTAAGATTCAAAATTAATGTTCAATGTGCTATTAACTTCACCTGTTCCGTAAACGTTATCTGTTATATGTGACTTGGTCTTGTAAGCAAAAATTGACTTTGTTGTTTTGTGATAATTATGCAAATGGCTTTCAGCCTAAGGGTGAAAAAGCTATTTTATGGTCGACTACACATATTAAAAATATTTTAAAATTATGTAATGTAATGTGTTCGATACGTGTAGGTAAACATAAATAAATATAGATAATTAAATATATAACAAATTTTGTTATATTTCTTCAAACATTACTAAGTCATAAATATATATTTTAAATATTTATATAAAATACAGTGGAAAAATTCAGTACTTACGTCAGCCTTCACTGTAGCATAGCGGCCAGTGCAGCCGCCCGGATTGCGGAAGACCCAGGTTCGATTCCTGGCTGGGTCAGGTAGGCATTTAATTTTTTCACTGTATTTTATATAAATATTTAATTCAGCTTAAGTGTAGAAAACCTACAGAGATAAACATTTATTTAAAAAAAAAGTGTCTAATATAATCTTAATTTGATTAATGTATTTTAGTTTAGTTTTTTAATAAATAATACTCTGTTATATTATGTTGTATTATTTTACTTTTAATTACTGAGAATATTTAAAAATAAAACACATTTTACAGGCAGGTACACTAATTTATTTATTTAAAAAAAAATCTGACAATGATACATTATTTTCTATTAACCATTTTCTTATACAAATAACATTTTTCAATGCACAATATTTTATGTGGTTAAAACAATTGTATGCAAACATATCTTTACAGTAAAGTTTACTTAGGGTTTCGAGATTAGGTATACCTTTATCACTTATATCCAATGATCGGAATAGGTAGAGCTATTTTGGTTCATTGACCGTAAACCTTGATGTTAATATGGACATTCCGCGAGATTCTTACTGAAACTTTTTTTATAAACATGATAAAAGAAGGCTTGTCTTACGTATTGGCAGTGGGCGCCACGACGTCGTTGTCAAACTTACATTAGCGACGCGGTGCCAATTTCCATTGCGCACACGCGCGATGTTGCCGCACGATTTTGCCGCGCAACACGGCTTTTGGAAACAAAAAAATACAATACCGGGCTCCGCCGCTAGAAGAACACACTTGTTTTTGTCTCTTTCTACAGCATCAAAATTGTTTATCGACAATATTTCGGGAATGTCCATATTAATACAACGTATCGCAAGTACATAAAATTGCTCTACCTATTCCGATCATTGCTTATATCTAAAACATTTTCATGCCCACATAATTCTCGCACCCATTTAACTTTTTCTTGTCCTTTCACTATAATTTTACGTTCTCTTAAGTAAGGTTTAATGAGTCTTTTAAATTCTCTGTAGTCAATATATCCCTCACTCCATCGGTATCCTCGGTTTCTTTCTATCCACCAAACATGTTTCCTTTCTTCGAGAGTCAATGTTGAGAATGGATATGGAGGTTTGATTAAAAAGATTTGAGTGTGTTCGGATGTGCATATAACTAATTCTTTTAATATAAATTCATTTTTCTCACTTTTAAAACCTTGCACGTCCACTATTATCGTATCGTTATTCATGATAGTTTTTTAACGATGTTACTAAGAGGCTTATATTCAAATATGCAGTCGTTCAGTATAAGACAATATGCAGCCGTCTGATCAGGTATTTCTTGATCTGCTTCTATTTCAACACGTACGTCAATCGATCCTTTTAACGTTTAATGTTGGCGAGAACAGTCAACAACAAATAAAGGAGCGACTTCTTTAAACTCTTTCAAACTCAACAACGGCTCTGGTCTGCGGCCGTGATAAGACTGCTGAAATCTTGCATACTGTTCGTATATTAATGAAAATTTGTTGTCAGCAAAATTAATATTCAGTCCTTCATAAGGGTAATAAGATGAATTTAAAAATACTCTTACATCACGAATAAAGCAATGATCGAACTCTGCCATAGACTCTGTCGCATTATGTTTACGGTTAGTTTGTAAAGCAATAACTACAAATCGTGGTTTTTCAATCTGTGATGAAGTTTTAATAGACCAAGCGTGCTTACGTGTTTTAGGCAATAATGGATACTCGTACAAATCCCAATTACGAAATGCCACTGTAATGGGACGATCTTTCTCTAAATGCTTTAATAAATTAATTCTTTCACGGTCTGATACTTTAACATGAGGAACTCGCCAAACAATTTTACTTATTATTATATCCTCCACGATTTCATCTGTAGATAGTTTCAAAGAATTGAGATTTGTGTTGCTCCTCAACAGTACTAACTCGTGCTTACAGTTAATTATGATTTTTTCATAATCTTCTGCAAAACCCAATATTTTATTCAGAGGTATTGATGCGGAGATTACTCCATTGTTGCCGGTGGTCGTACCTGTAGGTGACCAGCCCCAAACTTTTGCACATTTCGATTCGTTTTCATTCAACGAAAGATAAGATTTTATAGTTGTGGAAATCCCCGCATTTTTAGATTTCTACACCATTCAACTCATATCGAATATCTTGGAAAAGAAATAATGCAGGGTTATTAACAAAATGCACACTTGTTATTCTTTCTTTTTGTTTCGTAGTATTGTCATATTTATACACATTGACGTTGCCCTCAATGTACAAACTGCTGAGTGCAGGCAACACATACAAATCTTGTTGGTATTCGAATAGGTATTCGAATTTCATCGTTCTTGTTAAAACTTGTTACATATGGTTTATACGAATGATATTCGAAACTTTCGATGCTGTTATCATACGATGCCGGTTGAGTAATATTTAAAATATTCATTTTAACAAACCCAGTAGTTTTAAAAATTCCTTATTGCTTTTAGTTAGCTTCTTCTTTAACCGAAGCGGTGTTCTTTTCTGAGAGGATCTTTTGGAAATGACTTGAACAGTAGATGTAGATGGGGTTTTATTAAAACTTAACATTTTTTTCTAAAGTGTAAATACAGCTGTACTTCTTCACCGCGTAAGTTGATCTGCTTATTTTCAGAGTCTAGCAACTTTATATTAATAGAGTTGATTGAACTTTGATTTACGGGAAAATAAATTAGGTTTTTAGGTATTTCAATGATTCTATAGCCTGGTGGTACGTTAGGAACAAATTCGTAAATTATATGACTTGCTTTCCCATTCACAAATGACCCGCTGATTACATCACATTCGATGCGCACTACAGTTGTTGATAAAATGCTGACGGGATACCGAGACTCGGTGCTTATATTAGCTGTTATTGTATCCATACCAAAACCCAAAATTTTACCAAGAGAATCATTTTTATTGAAATACACATTTTCAGAACAGTAAATGCATGTTTTTAATGTATTATTATTGCAAGTTAATTTTAGTGCAGCATTCATAATATTACTTTTCAAAAAATCACAAATATCTTGAAGTTCATAGGACCCTTCAGGTATTTCGATTACTTTGTCTTTGCCATAATAAAATTTATTATTTCTTTCATCTATGTTCGGGATAGAATTGAAAGTTGAAAAATATGAGAGTCCACACTCATATTCTCCACGTAATTGTAAGGTTGGCGAGTAATTTGTTATCAACGATTCTCCTCTGCCAGTTATTGACACAGTGAAAGACATATTTGTACTGATGAGTTTTTTTATTTCATTATCATTTTAAATGTTTTTTCCAATAGTCTTTTAAAAATTTCAAACAAAGATGACCACAGTTTATAGTTCCAAACTTTTGATACTGTACATAATTATAGTTTACAGTTATGTACCTTAAATAATTAATCAATTCTAACGGTGGCTTTAGATTGCCAAAACTATCGAAATATTCACAGTAGTCATTATGTTTAACGAAGGCTACCCAATGGGTTCCGGGATTATCAGAACTATCTAAATTTATAATAGCACACTCGGTCTTTCTTGGTTTTGAAGGAAGTGCATCTCTCATGAAAACTCCTCGAAAGTGTGGAATATCAGTAGCATGCTCCAATATATCGAAATTAGTGAGAGGGCGTCTGGGTAGCCGTTTCATTAGTTTTTTGAAGGATTCAGATATAAACCAGTTCCTTTTTTATGGGGCTTGATATACAATCCTTTTCCTAGAGCCACAGCTTCCATCATTTTGTTATGTCGTTCAGATTCTTGAAGATTTTTCTGAGCTGCCTTGTAATCATTGACAGCTTTTGCTATACCGGCTGCACCTCCAGCAAGTGAACCAAGAGCTGATAACCCAGCGAAAATTGGAATCAGAGGTAAGAAACCACCACTTTTCGGAATAGGAATACACCGGGGCAACCGTATTCCTTTTTTATTTATAAACAATTTTTTTGCAGCTGCATGAGCCAATTTTATAGCAGTATGATTGTCTTTAGATTTTAGTTTTTTTAATTGTGACTGTATTTTTTTTACAACTGACATAAATGACCGAACTCCGGCTCCAGCCTTAAGTTTTGCTTGCATTGCTTTTTTTACAATCCATGAAGCTACTTTTTCTCGTTTTCCACCATCCTTTGATTTCAACCTTTTCTTAGCCATATTCAAAAGTTGTAAATCGGCTTTATGTCGAACACTCAAATCACTGTTATTATAAGCAATGTCGAAGCTTGTATGTAGCTTCGTCTAATTTATTTATACCTCGATCACCTCTTTGTAACCGTTTTTGAAGTTTTGTCCCGGGACCACAAAACTGATAACCAGGGAGATGTAATTCAAACGGTAATTTATTTATTAAGTTGTTAATAATACCACTTCCTTCCTTCATTGAGGTCTTTCGAGTGAGTTATATCTAATAGCAATGCCTTATTTATACTATAAAACAAGCACATTTTTGTCCACCCAACTATTTTCTTCATCGCTGAGACCTAACCATTTAACAAAAAGTTTTCTACCTTTTCTTTTTAAAACCTTTTCAATGAGATAAAGATCAGGAAAGTTAGTTCTTTGTTATTCATATTCGTAGAAACATCCTAAAATCCTCTGTTTGTGTTTATCTTCTAAATGGTAAGTAGGTGGATGCGTATTATTTACCTTAACTATATCAAATATCTCCGTTGACCAGTTAGGAGTATAACCTTTGTAAAAATCTCCTTTATATTTGCTAATACGAACATGATCACCAAGTTGAAACTTAGGTTTACGAACTATTTTAGGTTTTTGTGTTTTAATTACGTTACATTTTACAACCATGTGGTTTTCTTTGTTAACTTCAATAGGTTTAAATTTTGTTATACGGTAAGTAGTATTATTATAGTTTTTAACAACCGAATCTAAATTTTGACCCAGCCATTGGTAATGACCGTGCAAACTGAAAAGTTTGTAAAGGTTTTGTTTTAACGTTCGTATTACTCGTTCTACAATAGAAGCTTTTTTTACAGAGTAGGTAGAATAATGGACTATATTATATTTTACTAATATTTTTTTGAAAGTATCATTATAAAACTCCTTGCCTTGATCAGTTTGTAAATATTTAGGTATTCGTAAAGAATTGGTTAGTATTTTTTGCAACGCATGTGTAACACATTGTTTCTCTTTTGATTTTAGAGGATTCACCCACACATATTTTGACAAAGTATCTCTAACTATCAAAATGTATTTGAATCCTTTATTAAAATGTGAATATTTCTGAAAATCCATAAGATCAGCTTGCCATAAATCATCTATTACTTTTATGATTGTACATCGACGCGGGAAATTTCTTCTTGCTGCTTTGTGTAGTTCATTGACGATGTCTTTTTTACTCATTTTTATTTTTTTTGGTTAATCAAAAAATCAATTTCTGTTTTAGTATAATATAAATTACTAAGACGATTTGAAGTCGCTTTTTCCAAGCTATTTAGGTATTTCTTAACATCAAGGGATACTTTTTTTATTTCATCTCTTATTTCTTGAATTGTTTTGTCTAAATAAGCTTTATTTACTGCTTCGTCGTCTTCTTCCGGAGCCGTTAAACCTTTCAGTTTTGATGATTTCAAATCGTAGTGTCCTGTATCTGACTTCACCAATGTATCGCTGAAGGTATCAATATATTCCGCTAAGCGTAGACGCTTATGAACATGATGACCAAATTTGTCAATGTTCATTGCTGCACTGATGCGTTCTTCAAAGTGAACTATTTCCCTGTCAAACGTTCTTTATATTTCATATTCTTGATTATTCCTGCTTCCCACAGTTCTTCCATAATTGCGATAATTTCATTATCTAAGCCTGTGTTACCCGCATCTCGTGAGGCGAATAGTATTTTCAAACGTTCTACTAACTCATTCGGATCATCCCAATAAACCAAGTCCGTATTTTTTTTTACTTTTTTTAGTACGTTAATACCTTCTCCATGTGAAAGACTTTCCACACTTGTAGTTGCATTTCTAGCAAACTTAAATAAAGGTTTTATAATATTCATGTACTTAAATCCTTTATTGCTTTTTATTGGTTTAGATGAATCATAATTGCGTCTGTGTGCATTAGTTTCTGATAAAAGTAATTTATAATTATTTAAATCTTCCTCTGTAGTAATTTTTAAATTTGGTTTCATTTTAAACAAGAGGTCTTTCAATCCATCTGTTTTATTCAATCTGTACGTTCCTATTTTTAGGATTTTCCCATCATCATAAACGCGGGTTTTACCAAGCATCAATTTCCCTCGTTCATTTCTAATTCCAAAAGGTATATTACCCATTACACTCGATGATGTTGACCATGATAGTGTATGATCTTTAACTTTTGGTGATGACTGAAAGGACTTGAATGATCCCTCGCTGACATTGTGGTCTACGGATGGTGATACTGAAATTATTTTGTTTTTGTGTAAGTCATTGTCAGATTCTATTTCTTCTTCTTCACTATATATATCATTGAAGTCTTCACTAGAAGAGGACAAGGTCTCGCTTTGATCTTTCTTAATTTTTTTCACAGAAGGCATAGATTGATTTTTATGCTCTTGATGTTTTTCTTCATTTTTATTAACTAACAAGGTAAGAGGGTTGACTATAGGCTTAAATATGGTTTCCAGAGCAATATTATTCGAATTTCTTGCTTCCTTTATCATCTCAACTTTTCTTTTTACAGCTGCAGCAGATTTTATAATTTGTTGTTTCAAATTTTTCTCCATTTTAGATAGGGTACTGCTTGATCCTGAATCACGAATGAGAGTAATTCATTCACAGTGTAACAACCTATTATGTACATTAGTCTAGTATTATAAATGTATCAAATGTCAACCTGTAGCATCCGTTATTTCTTTCACAATCTTTATTTATCACAAGATAATTGTAAGGCTTATTCCAAACAGCTGAGCACATTTCTCGGAATTGAGACCAGGAAATATCAGAACCAACATGCTCATCATAAACGTGTTTTAAATTAATGTCATCTTGTTTAAATAATATAATGAGATTTGCATTGTCCCTTACAAGCTGTTTGGGTATTTTCGTATAAGTCTGATTGATATAAAAAGAATCAATGTTCTTATGACGTCCCATAGCAAAATAATCCCTTATGTTATTTTGATTTTCACATGCAACGTCGTCAAAAATGATAATAGAATCAGGCAAAGCCTCATGTGGACTCAATATTTCACTGTTATGGTTGTATTTATTATATGAAATTCCTGGCACCATATCTAAAACTTTTTCTAGAAATACGTATTTTGCCTGGTACAAGGATTTTGAATAAACATACAGGTTACGAATATGTAAACCCTCTTTATGCAGTAATAAACTTATGACTAAGTTGGTTTTCCCACAATTTGACGGACCGCAAACGACACAACGAATTGTATTGGGTAGTAATCTACCATGTCGATTTGACTCAGTCGGTAAAGGAGAACAAAGGCACTCTAATTTTAGAGATTGTTTTTGTTTCACGAACTTCATCATCAGTTGATAGCTGCACAAGACTATAGAGCTATGAGGTTTTCAATTGAATGGGTTAAAATCATGATACATAGATATTATATAAACACAGGCGATGCTCGGTGCGTGATCTTACCACGGGCTCGCAAGAGATACTTAGCACGGGTCTCTCAACCGACGCTGAGTTAGGATTCTGATTCGTAGTGTATTATTGGGCTTTCTGGCCAAACGCAGTGAGCGAAGCGAACGATCGGTAGCGAAGCGGACGAGTGGTGGGCCAGAATGCCCAATAATACACTACTTATAGGTTTGTCGTATTATTGGTTTTATTTATTGCATAATTGGTTATGCATAATTCCTAATGAATGGAATAAATTTGTATTAGAAATATATATATTTTTGGTGAAATGGCAATGGGTAGAAATAAGTACCTGAACTTCCACATGGCATCTCTTCAAGTTCCACTTGTTTTGTAGTTCTTTCTTCTAAATCTTTCTGACATTCTTCTATCAATGTCTTTCTTTGTTTTTTGAGAATATATGGTCTTTCAGTAGCATCTGATGTTCGTTTTCTTCTATCTGATTGACATTGAAATTTAGTGGGCATACACCCCGGTTTCATGCGGATCTGTGACACCGATCCCATCAAATAATATTCCATATAATTATCCATATCATTAGGTAACTGAAATATGAATAAAATACGTAATACATATCAAAGCAATGAGAGATGAAACCTAACGTCGAAATAGATTGTTTATATTTTTACATTAGACCTCGTACAAAATATTATTACCAAATACTATATACTAGAATCTACAAAAGTATGTAAAAACTTACGTCAAAGTGATCTTCACAAAAATAAAGGTGAGCACTGGGCAATATTCCTTTTGAATTTCGCCTTGCAAGTTTAACCAATTGTTTCGTATTGTTTTATTTTGAGGAACGAACACAAATAGCTTATTAGGAGTTTTTATGGATGTATTCTCACACTGGGGGACCCCACACCACCTATACACTTTCGAATTCATATTTAATAACACAAAATAACTAAATTCTTGCACGAGCGCAGCGCGTTTACGTTTTGATTACTCAAACGTGACGTCACAAGCGACGCCATGAAACTAACAAGCGTTTTAGGGGAAAATTTAAATTATTATTTTAAAATTGCATTTTATTCCTACTAAACTTTTAATTTCTGCAGAAATATCTTATTTATGGTTAATTGAACTTACCTTAAGTGAACTTCAACCAAAATTATACGAGTTGCTGCATCCGTAGAGATTTAATAAACCATGTAGTCCGTTTTTGACGTACTGCATCATCACACGAATTTTAGATTTAATATTTACAATACTATAAAATAAAAAAGTTGTTTGAGTAACCCGCCCGTGTCAAGCGTTGTCCACAGTAGCCGTCAGGGGGCGCTCATTCGTTTCAGAGTTTATAGATATCAGAGGTTGATCTTTCTGCAGTTCCTTTTAGTGGGTTTTTGGGAGGGAAGGGTTCTTAAATCTCTACGGATGCAGCAACTCGTATAATTTTGGTTGAAGTTCACTTAAGGTAAGTTCAATTAACCATAAATTATACTTCGTTGCTGCATCCTAGGAGATTTAATAAACCATGTAGATGTTTAGCGACATAATTGCAGAAAGATTAATAAAATGCACAAATCTAATAATCAACATAATTATTTTAATAAAATCACAATTTCAATTCACGTATCCTTATAAGTACTTTAAACTTAATAATTAAGGCTGTTGATATACAATAATTGAGATCAATCTAGAATCAGTCAGTTATTCAAAATAACTTAATACTAGTCACTAGTAAGTACTGCGTCGGCGAAGGCAGTAGTATAATATTGGGCATTCTATCCCACCCCTCGTTCGTGTCGGCAAACGTTCGTTTGCCTCCACTCTCTTGCGGTGGGATAGAACACCCAATATTATAAATAGATTTGACATGAACAGATTTCGCGTTTATTCCATCCACTTCCACACACTAAAATATTTACAAAAAAGATCATTCTAGATTTGAAAGACAAAAGACTCACCAAGCTCAATCGCTCTGCTCGGCTCGATAATTCATTACTACTGTATATATTCACAGATTATTATGGAACAATTTTTTACTATATTTCAGACACAATTTGTAATCAAAAGTTCTTAGATATTTGTATTCATAGGTCAGTTTGACGCATGCCCTTAAACAGTATTGGCACTATAGCAAACCTTAAATCTATGTGGATGAGTCGATTACCACGAGGAACACCCAGAATTTTAAAGTTTTTGTGGAACTTTACTAACAACGTCTTGACCAGAATGGCTCATGATCTCCCTGAATATCATTTAGGACATTTTGGTTTATAGACTAAGTAATTAACTTAGTTTCAAGGTTACTGTTAAATTTCATGTAATCTACGCCAGAATGGCTCATGGTCTCCCTGAATATTATTCAGAGCAGATTGCCTCGGAGTTGCCAACTAGAAATCAAGAGTTCACTTAACTTAGTTTCAAGGTTATTGTTAAACTTCATGAAATCTATGCCAGAATGGCTCATGGTCTCCCTGAATTTTATTCAGAGCTGATTGCCTCGGAGTTGCCAACTAGAAATCAAGAGTTCACTTAACTTAGTTTCAAGGTTATTGTTAAACTTCATGAAATCTACGCCCGAATGGCTCATGGTCTCCCTGAATATTATTCAGAGCTGATTGCCTCGGAGTTGCCAACTAGAAATCATGAGTTTATTTATTCTTATGATTTAAAACTTATAATGTTTAGACCAGAATGACAATGATCTTCCTAAATGATATTCAGAGCAGCTTGCTTCGGAGTGATCATCACGACTTCAATAGTTCAAAGTTAAAAGCTTTATTTTCTAGTTCGGCTTGACTCGTGTCCCTCCACCCAACATAGATAAAAATGTTAAACAATAGGTACTTACTGTTAGGTTGCATCAATAAATACAAATACTAAAATTGGAAACATAATGAATTAACTGAGCTCTCCCTACACCACCCACTAATGTTCTGATCATCGCAAATCGCAATCGTAAGCGTCAGACGCTGGAAGACGCGGAAGTGTGGTTCAAATGCATAGACTGAAGCGGAGCGAGTACTGTGTCGCCAATGGCAATGCTATGAGATTTAATTACATAATCATAATATATTTTTATTTATATGAAAAATAATAAATACAATGGGTTTAATATATGTTTATAATAATTTTAAATGGTTTTTTAATTTTGCATTTAAACTATTCAAAAAAGCGGCTGTGTGTGTTTGTGGTTGTATGAAAAATTTGAGGTAAATAAGAACGAAACAGACAAGCAGCATTTTCTGTAGAATACATTAGGTACGAGCACATTAAAGATCTAGTCCTACTTTGATGGTATCTTCTAGAAGAAACAGCTTTCCAAACCAGAGGTAGAAATTATTTATACTACAGAAAAAAAGTCATTTCTATTACTGTATGTGTTCATTTGATTTTTTATTACATATCTTTTTAACAATATGTGTAATATTTTTTAACGTTTATATACGAAATTAAATAATAAAATTTTCATTTCATTTAGTTATAGTTACCAATGCAAATAAACTCTTAGACTAATTTACTAAAAACAACTGCATTGATGTATTGCATACATGTTCACCTTAATATTAAATTAGGCTGTTCGTATTTGTTCTGTTACTTAGACCACACCTCATTGCACAACACATACAATTTTTCAATGTTACAACTTTTTTGCAGCGTAGTATATAATGAAGAATCGGGTGTTATTGAATTGTATTGCTGACGACATATAATAATAATAAAGGCTGTGTTCTTTGATGAGCTATAATAAATTAAGATACATTTTTATGACATTAAGAATGTAGTGATATTTAAGTGTGAGCGCACACACACATACACACATACATATGAAGAAACGAAGTCATCTGTCACAAGTATTTGTATGTACTCAAAAGATGACTTCAACAATGTTTTTATTACAAACTAGCTTTTGCCCGCGACTTCGTCCGCGTGGAATAGTGACTTCCGGCAGATTTTTCTTCAAAGATGAAATAATTTCTCCCGTTTTTTTACACATTTACCACTATATCTTTGCTCCTATTGGTCGTAGCGTGATGTTATATAGCCTATAGCCTTCCTCGATAACTGGACTATCCAACACAAAAAGAATTATTCAATTCGAACCAGTAGTTTCGGAGATTAGCGCGTTCAAACAAACAAACTCTTCAGCTTTATAATATTAGTATAGATATGTATGTTACCGAAATAATAATTTTCATTTCATTATCTGAATGAAATGTTATGAATGTTTACGAGAATTTGTTTTTTTTTTAAACACATATTGTGTACGTAAATTTTAAATATATTGATATTCAAACGTAAGTAAATGTGATTACGATGCTTTTTGATATATTATATCATAGCCTGTACTGGGTTACAAGATTATGTGTTGGTCTCTATTTTATGTAAGTTAAGCATTAAAGCGATGGAACTTCGCCGACATCCGTTAACTGAAAAATGATATTTTAGCAAGTTAATATTATGACCTGGCGTCACTTGTTTATTCCATATAATTGGGTACAATATTATTTTGATAATTTTACTATTGTTATTTACAAAAATACTTATAAAATTAAAATGTTATCAAAATAATGGAACTTAAATTAATATTATACTATCAACCACGTTACTAGTATTGTTATCATAATAACAACAGACTTAGATAAGATGGTGGTAGCTTGTTTGGCGTACTTACAATAAATATTACTGCTAACCAAATCGAGTACAATAATATGCTAGAAATTGAGTCCGACCTTTGCATCTAACCACTACACCACAGAGGCGGCTATAACAATGATAAATAGTGACCTAACCCCACAAATAAACACATTAATCTTACAACTACATTTGCGAAATAGACATGATGTTCGATTAATGGTCTAATGATGGCAGGGTTCGATTCCCGGTTAGTTAACTAAGAATTTTTCCTTTTCTAAATTAAATCTGGTAATTTTCTTTTCTCTTTAAAATGTGTATGTTTTCAGATGGTTTCAACACACATTATAAAAAATATAAAATAATCATACAAATTGATTTAACCCACCAACCCGCATTGGGCCAGCGTGGTGGGTTATGGCCCAATATCCCCACGTGCTATTTGTTCACGTGGGAGGCCTGTGCCCAGCAGTGGGACGTTTATAGGCTGATGATGATGATGATACAAATTGTTTCTATATTTTAAAATTGTGTTTTTTTGTTACTATTAGTTGAAAGGTGTTGAATGTGTTCCGTTTATGATATTTATAAATCGTAATGGATAAGCAAGTAGGATTATTTTGCAAACTATAATTAAAAAGTGGAGTTACGTCCTTTTAATAAATATGGAAAACTGATGGTGAAGCATTTTTTTCTAATAAAAACTCGGAATATTTGAACGTTATTCTTTTCATTCACCAACACTCTGTGCATCAAGTACCTACTCAAGACCGCTGCCACTCGCTGTTCGCTGCCTTTGAGCTCTGCTGTATAACCTTGAGGTTTGCTCTATTTTCGTTGGAAACTACAACTTTGAAGACTTATAAAAAATGTTAGTAAGTATTATTTTATAAACGTTTTTTACTGATCTAATTGTGTGGAAGATACCCAGCCAGTACCATACCTAGCCAGTGTGGTGGGTTATGGCCCAATATCCCCACGTGCTGTTGTTCACGTGGGAGGTCTGTGCCCAGCAGTGGGACGTTTATAGGCTGATGATGATGATGATGATGATGATGATAATGATGATGTATGTATGTCATTTTTTGCAATGTAATTGTTGGTATTGTAATACAAGTGAGTTAAACTATCTGTTCAAACTGATACAAATTTCAAGATAAGGATTTATCTTAGATTTTGTGGATATTCTAATTGGATTCAAATATAAAGTTTACTTACAAATCAATGTTTTTACTTTCAGGTCTGACTCCGAGTGTGAATCCGTTGCTCTCCAGAAAGTGGTTGCTAATACCGCGAAGAAGACCGCGAAGAAGACCGCGGCTTCGTCCTCTGCTACTAAGCGTAAGACCAGCAGCACCAACAACTCCGAAAGGTAAATATTTCTGTTTCTTTTGTTTGAAATAATCATAATAAAATTAAACTCTTTGTAACTCTTGTAACTTTGTAACTCTTTATAAATTCATAACATTCAAAGGAACATGTGTTATTATTATGTGTCGAATAGTCTGTTCAATTAAATACTTTTAATTTTATCTAAAGATTTGAATATTATAGAAATGTAAGTTATGTGGGTTATTAGCTAAAAATGATAATTTTAAAGAAAAGTGATGGTATAAAATTTAAATAAAAGTATTTTACTTTTCAACCTGAGTAAAATAATTTATGTAAATGTTTGTTTCTATGTGATTGCTAGTACCTATTACGAGGTGGGTTCGAATCCTAGTAAGGTTTACTTATACCAATAATAGCAATTGTTATATAGTTTTATTTTGTTTTTTTCAGAAACTCTAACAAGAAATCTAAACCTGTGGACGTATTTGGTCTATGTGTCGAAGACGTACTAGTCGAGGAGACGAAGCCATCTACATTGCCATCGTACATCAGTAACAGAGTGGCAAACGGATCCCAACGCCGGCTCGCTTCCACCGTCGGCGACTTCTACGTGGAGTTGAAGGTATACCACCGCGAGGACGCCGAGGCCAGCCGTGCAGACGAGCGCTGGAAGAAAGCGTTGCTCCGACTCAACTGTCAGCTGGAGAGCGACTCGACGCAGTGGAAACACCTGCAGCGGTTCGTGAAAGAAGCTAATCTTTTATTTGATAATAGTATTCCTTCTTTTTTTAACGATAAATGACTAATTAAGCCTATAACTATTGAGTAATATTTAGTAAGATAATAAGATTTGTTTTGGTTATCTTTTATAGTATTTACTTTTAGTTACTATACATGTTGGTATAATAACGAGACGCTATTAAACCAAAAAACAAATTCATAATATCCTACATTAATTATAGGCCATATAGATTAATAACAGAAATATTTTTACGTTTGTGAGTAAGTAAGCAATTATGCCTTTTTGCTCATCTTGTAGTGTAACAGTAGATAAAAGACGATGGATAGGACACTTACGAAGTAACAGTCACAAGAACAACAGCAGCACAGCGTATTGCGAAGGTGTGCAAATAGTGAGGTCAGCCTTTCGCGGCCGCATTGCTACTTACAGAATTGTAGCTCCCGAAGATAATGAATTCTATTGTTTAAATTCATTCTTCAATAGTATGCGCTCCAGGGTAAAATCTCTTATAGACCAATCATTGAAAATTCATACTAGTGTTAAAGTTAACTTTGAACTTTTTGCAATGTTTCTATTGTTTAAGGATGATAGGCAGGAAATGAAGTCGTTTGCAACAAAAAACTATCCAATCCATTTAAATTATAATTTTAATAAACTTTACTCTACTATTGTGATTTCTTTAAGAAAAAATATTGAAGAATTTCAAGAAAGAGACAGTGGCTGGTCTCTAATGCATAACTCACATTTTGAAATAAATATCAATAAGTTTCAACCACTTAGTGGATCTTCTTTTATAGACTTACCAAAGTTTATAAAAAATAAAAGAGCCTGCCTTAATATTCGCAATAAAGATAAAGATTGTTTCTTGTGGTGTATTATCGCGGCCCTCTACCCGACCGACAAACACCCTAAGCGCGTATCGTCCTATCCGCATTATAAACATGTACTTAACACAAACGATATTTGTTTTCCAATGAGTTTTTCTGATATTAGTATATTTGAGAAAAATAATCCTAAAATTAGTATATATGTTTATGGTTTGAAAGATAATAAGTTTATTACAGGTCCATTATATAAATCAGAAAATCATCATAAAAATAGTAAGCGCATTCATCTTTTACTTATAGATGAGGATGGCTTATCTCATTATTGTTTAATCAAAAATTTAGGTCGTCTCGTTAGAAGTCAAATAACTAAACATCATGGCTCTTTGTTTTTTTGTGATAGCTGTTTAATATTTTTTCCTTCTGAAGATGAGCTTAATAATCACGTGTGCGGAGGAGTTGTTACTGTTTTACCTAGAAAAGGTTCTGTTTTACAATTTAAAAACTTTGATCGCAAACAAAATATACCTTTTGTAATATACGCAGACTTTGAGACTATGTTACAACCAGTATCGGGTTGTGAACCCGATCCGAGCCTGGCGAGCACTACCGACCTACAGCGACACGTGCCAGTCGCTTTTGCATACAACGTTGTTTGTTCCTATGATGCAACGCAGAATAAATTCGTAACTTATCGCGGTAAAGATTGTGTTACCAAGTTTATAAAACTTATAAATAATCAGGCGAGAAATATTCATATGATGTTAAGCAATGCTAAACCAATGATTTTTACTGATCTAGATGCGGAAAATTTTGATAAAGCCATAAAATGCCATATATGTAGTCATCTTCTTTGGCATGACAAAGTACGCGACCATTGTCATATATCGGGTCGTTATCGCGGCGCAGCTCATCAAATTTGTAATTTACGATACAAAACACCTCAATTTCTACCAATATTTTTTCATAATTTATCAGGTTATGATTGTCACCTTTTTATAAAAGAATTAGGGGAAATGCCCGGTAAAGTAAAAGTAATTCCGAAAACGAAGGAAAACTATATATCGTTTATAAAGTTTCTACCCGTGATCAATGATGAGTTTATACAACTACGTTTCACAGATTCATTTAAATTTTTAGGAACCAGTCTGGACAAACTAGCTAAAACTATGAAGAAGGATGATTTTCACTGCTTACGCTCTCATTTCTCTAATGACATTCAGTTTGATTTATTAACGAGAAAAGGAGTTTATCCTTACGATTACATGAATAATTGGAGCTCTTATTCGGAAAATGCATTGCCACCTAAATCAAGTTTCTTTAACTCACTTATAAATGAACATATTTCTGAAAACGACTATAAACATGCTCAAGCTGTTTGGTCAATGTTTAGAATAAAGGATTTAGGTGACTATACCGACTTGTATCTAAAAACAGATGTTCTTTTATTGTCTGATATATTTGAAAAATTCCGCAAAACATGTAAACGTCACTATCAACTTGATCCTGCATTTTATGTAACTGCACCGAGTCTATCATTCGACGCAATGCTTTTAAAAACGGGTGTTCAGCTTGAGCTGCTTGACGATTTGTCAATGATCCGTATGATTCAAAAGGGAATAAGAGGTGGAGTATGCATGTGTTCTCATAGATACGCCAAGGCGAACAACAAATATATGGCTGACTATGACTCCTCCAATGAAGACTCCTTTTTAGTTTACTTAGATTGTAATAATTTATATGGATACAGTATGAGTCAGTACCTACCCTATTCTAACTTTAGATTTTTAAATAACTGTGAAGTAATGGCGTTAAATATTTTAGAAGTGAACGACGATGCGGAGTATGGTTACATACTCGAAGTCGATTTGCATTATCCTATATCCTTGCATCGTACCCATAATGATTTGCCATTTTGTCCTGAAAAATGCGTTCCACCTGGCGGTAAAAACAGTAAACTGATACCTAATTTATATAACAAATATAATTATGTAGTTCACTACGTTCACTTAAAAAAATGTTTAGAGCATGGACTATTGCTGCGCAAAATTCATCGCGCAATTACATTTCGACAAAGTGCGTATCTTAAAAAATATATTGAGTTAAATACATCTTTGCGTCAAAAAGCTGAATCGGTCTTTGAGCAAGATTTTTTTAAACTTCTTAATAATTCTGTATTTGGTAAAACGCTAGAAAACAACGAGGCTAGAGTAAACATACATTTGGTAAATAACTGGACTGATACTAGTAATAAAACTAAAAAAAGATTGAGTGCTAGCAAACTGATTGCTAATCCTCATTTTGATAGCGTATCTATATTTACCAACAATTTAGTGGCCGTTCAAATGAAGCCAGATCAAATTATTTTAGATAAACCAATCTATATCGGTTTTACCGTACTAGAATTATCTAAATCTCATATGTATCACTTTCATTATAATATAATTAAACCTTTTTATGATCAACGAGTACAACTATGTTACACAGATACCGATAGCTTCATATACATCATTAATACCTCAGATTTTTATAAAGATCTTAAAAATGTTTTTTTGGAATACTTTGATACAAGTAACTTTAGTAATAATAATCAATTCGATTTGCCACTAATAAATAAAAAGGTACCAGGGTTATTTAAAGATGAAATGAGTGGACAATTGATATCAGATTTCGTTGGTTTGCGATCCAAACTCTATTGTGTAAGAACATTAGACAAAGTTATAAAAAAAGCAAAAGGTGTCAAATCTTACGTTATTCGTGATTTAAACATGATGGATTATGAGTCAGTGCTCCTCAACAAGAATGTAATACGTAAAAAGAACAAACTATTTAAATCTATCAGACATGAAATATTTACCAGAGATGTAAATAAAATTGCGCTCTCTGGTAATGATGACAAAAGATTGATATCGTCTAACAAAATATCAACAATTGCTTGGGGAAGTTCTGACATACTGTAAATGTTTGGATATTATGTTTACTTGCGATTGGTTATAAAGCGTCTCTTAATTATAGGTTGTTTTAGTGTAAGTTTTAGATATATAATAGAAATATATAATATAGTTATTTTAATGGTATATAGTTATTTTAATGTTGTTTAGAATAAGTTTTATGTATAATGTTTAAAATAAAATTTACATACTTGTAGACTTACGTGTTTTATTTCATAACAACCTAATAAATTTGAGTAAATAGTTTTCAGAAATATTTACCTAAAGTACCTTAGTAAATATTTTATCATTAAAATATTAAATTCGCCTCGGTGACCGAGTGGCAGAGCCCTCGGCCCTATACCCGAAGGTCCCGGGTTCAATTCCCAAATCTGGCAAGATGTGTTATAGCCCGTGTTTGTGATCACCAATCCGCATTTGGCAAGCGTGGTGATTATGCCATTACCCATCACTTGTAGCGATGACTTGATTCCAATGATGGAGGCCGTTGCCCAGCAGTGGGACAAGTATAGGCTGTTTACTATTATTACTATAAAATATTAAATTATATTATGCTCCATATTCGTATATTACATTTAACATCCAGTACAGTCATGAGCATTGATATGTTAACACTTTGATATTTATTTCATTGTATTAAGAGTTAGAAATTGTTTACATATTTTTGCTAGTGACTATACGAACATGTTTTTTGTTAAATAAGCATTAGATCACGTAAATAACACGAAGTCAATGAAACAAGACTTCAATTTTGTAAATGCTTTCTATGCACTTACACAATCATGTATGAACATGAATAATTTTTACTGATGCACGTGTTTGCATTTAATACAAATTCAGCATGTTCTTTTGAAGTAATTAGATTTTAAATCATTTCTGTCATTCAATAGTCAACCATTGAGACTACAACACGATTTTACGCAAATAATACCATAATAAAACGAACCGACAGATATGGAGTCATCTTATAACTTGTTTGAACAACATGCTCAAGACCCTCTTGCTGACTTTGACGAAGTGTACCCGGAGCTAACCAAACTACAACGGGAACCAAAGAAAAGGAGAACAAAACGCTGCAGTCAAGAAAGCCTCGCACCGCCAAAGAAACCTTGCATGCAAAATGCATCCTCATATGTATACAGCAGTGAACCCAGACGAGGTATTCGACTCATCAGGGTGGAGATCGTGGACTTGGAGAACAACAGTACTGTGCAAAGTGATGGTGTATATGAAAAAGTACTATGCAGTGTTCAGTATGTTGTTACAGACAATTTTAACCCTATAATGGAACATACGGAACAATTGATAACTAGTATAAGTAAAAAAATATGTGATACTAATTTATAAAAATATGTAAGTAAAGTTAATTTTTAAAGTTATAGTTATGTTAGTTTTGTATTTAAGTTAAGTCATTTTAAAATAAAAATATAAAATGTATGTCCTTTGTTTTATTGAATGATCCTACAACTTAGACGTTGAAATAAAAAATAAATATTTATAATAAATTTATTTATTAATGATAACATTTAATTTTATAAACATAACATTACAATATATACACAACAAAAAGAAACATTCTTAACTAAACTTAACAAAGAACAGAAAAAAAATAGCAAATTAAAATTATTATTATTATTTATTTATTTATTTTAAAAACAATATATTTACAATTTTAGCAACAATTATTTAAATACCATTTTTTAATACAGATAACGTTTTTAAGAGCACACTCTTTATTATGGCTTAAGCAAGTAAATCTAGATTCACATTTACAAAATGACATGTACAATTTTGAAAAATTAGGGCTACCTTTATCTTCAATATCTACCAAAACACAGTTTTCACATAACTCCTTAATCCATTTCTGTTTCTCAAGACCTTTCATTATAATTGTTTTATTTTGTAAAATTGGAAATATTAATCTCTTGAACTCTCTATAGTCAATGTTACCTTGACTCCAAGTAATACCTCTATTACGCTCGATCCATCTTACACTCTTTTTTTCGTCCGTAGTTAATTTTGAGTACGGATATGGAGGTTTTATCAAGAAAACCTGGGTGAACTCCTTTGTAGATAACGCAAATTCCTTGATAATAAATTGATTTTGATAGTCTTTAAATCCTTGAATATCAACAAAAATAACTGAGTTCATGATATCTTCCGAACAATGTTGCTAAGAGGTTTGTATTCTACCATACAGTCATTTAAAATTAAACAATATGCAGCTGTGTGGTCTGGTATCTCTTTATGACTCTCCAATTCTAAGCGGATATTAATGACTGGTCCTGTTTTTATGTTGTCGTTTTGTCTTGAGCAGTCTATAACAAATAATGGAGCAATATCTCTAAATTCTTGAGCACTCAACAACGAACTAGATTGACGTCCATAGTAAGACTGTTGAAAATTTGCAAATTGTTCATATATTAAGGAAGAATTATGGTTTGCAAAGTCGGTATTATAACTTTCGTATGGATAATATGTGGAGTTTAAATAAACTTTGACATCACGTACATCACAATGATCAAATTGCGACATATCTTTAGACGTATCATTTTTTCTATTAGTTTGCAACCCAAGAATTACGTATCTTGGCTTTTCAATTTGTGTCGAAGTTTTAATTGACCATGTATGTTTTGTGGTCTTTGGTAACAAAGGGTATTCGTATAGATCCCAGTTCCGGAACGCTAATTGAGTAGCTCTGTCCTTTTCAAGCACTTTAAGTAAGTTAATTTTTTCTCTGTCGGATACTTTCACATGAGGTACGCGCCAAATTATTTTATGTATTTCTATGCTTTGCACTGTTTCGCCGGTATTGAGTTTCACTGCGTTGAGGTCCGTGTTACTTCGTAGTAGTACAAGCTCATGTTTACAATTCACAATAACTTTTCTATAGTCTTCTGCAAATCCCAATATTTTATTAAGTGGAATGGATGCAGAAAAATGTCCCATTATGTTGTTTTTGATACCATGTAAGTCCCAACCCCATGCTCTAGATACCTTGGCTTCGGAGTCATTCATGGACAATAATGATTTCATAGTGGTGGTTATTCCGGCATTCTTCACTTTGTCTATTTCTACACCGTTTAATTCATAACGAATATCTTGAAAAAAATACATAAGAGGATTGTTGGTGAATTGAAAAAATTGTGCTCTCTCCTTGTTGTCGCTCTTCATAACATTTACCACACCTTCTATATACAAGGTACTTGCACTTGGAAGAATGTATAAGTCTTGTTGGTTTATCGGGATTCTTATTTCATCGTTCCTATTAAAGCTGGTTATGTAAGGCTTGTACGAATGAGTTTCTATACATTCTATTGAATTATCGTAAACAGACGGATTAGTTATATTTAAAATACTCATTTTATCAGTCTAATTAATTTTAGGAATTTTTTATTTTCTGCTGTTAATTTTCTAATTTTAGCACGGGAATGTGTGGTATTTTGGTCTGCTTTTTTACCACTGATATTTTGATAACGGGGTATGGCATATTTATTGTAGTCTATCATGTTGCTTTAAATGTAGGTACAGATTTACTTCCTCACCACGAAGATCAACGAGATTATTATTTACGTCTAATATTCTTATGCTGATACTAGTAATAGTGTCTCTATTAACTGGAAAATAGATGGTGTTCTTTGGAATTTCTATTATTCTATAACCAGGAGGCACATTTGGGGAAAATTCATGTATTGTGTGACTTGATTTTCCATTTATATATGAACCGTTAATAATGTCACATTCGATCCGCACCACGGTCGTTGATAAAATGTTGACTGGAAGTAATGATTCATGTAATTTATGGCTTTTTAAAGGTACTTTATCAAAACCCAATAAACCTCCAATGGATCCTTGCTTTTCAAAATGAATATCCTTGGTGCAAAATACAGTCGTTTTGAGTGTGTTGTTGTTGCAATATAATTTAAAAACACAATCTTTTACTTTCATTTTTAGAAAGTCATATATATCTTGGAGTTCATATGCTCCTTCAGGAATTTCAACAACTTCGTTAATGCCATAATGAAATTTATTGTTATTTTTGGTGATATTTGGTATAGAATTAAAAGTAGAAAAGTGAAGCAAAGCGCATTCATATGCATTCATATTCACCATCGAGTTCCAAAGTAGGAGTATAGTTTGTTGTTAAAATAGAACTTTTTCCAGATATGGACAGCGTGAAAGACATCTTGGAAATGATTGAATGAAACAATTAATTTATTAATATATATTATATTTGTTCCAAAAGTTCTGTAAATAATTTAAACATAAATGTCCACAGATTACACTATCATATTTTTGATATCGTACATAATTGTAATAAATATCACGGCAGCCGAAATATTTTACCAGTTCTGTAGGAGGTTTCAAATCACCAAAACTGTCAAAATATTCACAATAGTTATAAATTATTACGTAAGCTACCCAATGTGTGCCATTATTGTTGGAATCGTCTAAATTAACGATTCCACATTCTATAAGTTTTGATTTATTTGGCAAACTATCTCTCATATAAACTCCACGAAAGTATGGGATATTGACAGCATGCTTAATTATATCAATATTCGTAAGAGCACGACTGGGTAGCTTAAAAGTTAGTTTTTTGAACTTTTCAAAAATAATCCGCTGCCTTTTTTATATGGTTTGATGTAAAGTCCTCTACCTATTGCGATAGCCTCCATTGATTTGTTATGGCGTTCTGATTCTTTCAAATTTTGTTGAGCTGCTTTATATTCGTTTACGGTTTTTGCCACACCAGCCGCACCTCCAGCTAATGCACCCAAAGCAGACAGACCCGCAAATATAGGTATCAGTGGTAAAATTCCTCCTGTCTTGGGAATTGGTATTATTCGTGGTAAACGAAAGTGACAGTTTTTAGGAAAACACTTTTTCGCGGCTTCATATGCATATTTAATTGCTGTTGAATGATTTTTCGGTTTTAATTTTTTAATGTGTGAATGAATTTTAGATATAACGGTCTTAAACTTTTTGATCCCTGAGCCTGTTTTCAGTTTAGCATTCATAACTTTACCAACTATCCATGAAGCTAACCTTTCGCGTTTGCCAGCGTCTTTTGAATGTAATCGTTTCTTAGCCATATCTAACAGTTGGGTATCTGCTTTATGTCTGCTAGCTAAGTCAGTGTTTAGGTACGCAATATCGTGATATTTGCAAGCTTCATCCAATTTATTGATTCCCTTGTCGCCTCTTAACAATCTTTGTTTCAACTTTGTACCTGGACCACAATAGTTATAACCTGGTAAATGAAGTTCAAATGGTAAACGGTCAATTATATTATTAACTAGTCCTCCTCCTTGCATATTCTTTTATGTAATGATTGCAAACTACAAACTAGGATATTTATATTATTTTATGATGGAGCTGCTGTTTACCCAACTGTTTTCTTGATCAGAAAGTCCCAACCATTTGACGAAATAATTGTTGTTTTTTTTCCTTAAAATCTTTTCGATTAAGTAAACATTAGGATGGTTTGTTTTTTGTAATTCCTCTTTGTAAAATGATCCTAATATTTGTTGTTTTCTTTGATCTTGTATTTGATAAGTAACTGGAGAAGTTTTATTAACTGTTTTAATTGTAAATAATTCTGCGGACCAATTTGGTGTATAACCTTTATCAAAACTGCTTTTATATTTACTAATTCGAACAAAGTCACCAATTTTCAATATACTTTTTTGTGTTTTAACGAACTTGTTATTGAACTTTTTAATATTGTTTCTAACACTAGCTTCATTTATAGTATTTACATCCGCTGGCTTGTATTTTGTGACACTATGTTTATTATTATTATAAGTATTCAAAACATCTTTTAAAGTATTTCCCAACCACTCGTAGCTGCCATTATAACTGAACGCTACATGCAATTTACTTTTTAAAGTTCTTATCAGCCTTTCAACAATAGATGCTTTTTTTGTAGAGTACGATGAATAGTGATTTATGTTTAGTGACTGCATAAGCTCTTTAAACGATTTATTGTAAAATTCAGTTCCCATATCGGTTTGTAAGTTGACCGGATGTTTGCAACTTGTTTTTACAATATTATTAAATGCGGCAACAACCTCTTCTCTTGATTTTGACTTTAATGGAACAGCCCACGCATATTTGGTAAAGCAATCTATCACAACTAAAATAAACGTAAATCCTTTATTATACTTTTTTAACGACTTCATGTCAATCAGGTCAGCTTGCCATAAATCATTTATTCCTTTGAGCTTAACACATCGTCGATCAAAATTTTTGCGAGCTGATCTATGTATTTCTTTTACTATCTGTTGCTTTATCATTTTGTTTATTGCGAACTAAGAAGTCTTTACCACCGAATTTATTTTCCAACTGCCTAATTCTTTCTGAGATATCAGCTTTTATCGAATTCAACAATACTGTCACTTCGTCCTTTGAACATAAATTTAATAACTGTTCGTCGACATACTTTTTATTTACAACATCATCCGGTGAAATAGGTTCTCCAACACCAGTTAATCGCGATGATTGCAAGTCATAATTTCCATTTTCTGATTTCACTAAAGAGTTTTCCTTGTAATCAAATATTTCTGAGAAACGTAATCTTTTGTGAACATGTTGCCCGAATTTGTCAATATTCATTTTTAAGAGATCCTTTTCATTTAAAGAAAGGTTTATAAATAAAAAGAAAGAGTTGCGATTGTCAATTTATAATGCCCTTTTCTCGTAATTCTTCAATGATAGAAATAACTTCGTTATCTAATCCAGTGTTCCCAGCATCTCTAGAGGCTATTAACAGTTTTAATCTTTCAACTAACTCATTAGGATCATCCCAATAAACAAAATCAGTATTCTTTTTAAATTTCTTCATAAGAATTAATCCTTCCCCTTCGCTTACGTGGTCTGCAGTACTTTTAGAAGATGAAACAGACGAAGTAGAAGGTTTGCGTAGTTTAAAAAGCGGTTTAATTATATGCAAATACTTCCGACCTCTATTTGTCTTAATCGGTTTATTCGGATCATAATCTCGTCGATGAGCATTTGTTTCTATCAAAATTTCTTTATATGCTTGTTCATCTTTTCCTGTTACTATATCTAAATCAGGTACTTTTTTAAATAAAAGTTCATTTAAGCCTGGTGTTTTTCTATACACATGACCCGCTATATAAATTTTATCGTCGCGAACGTTTACACGTGATGTTCCTATGAATAGCTTTCCACGTTCTTTTCTAACTCCAAAAGGAACATCTTCAAACATTTCAGATGACAACGACCAAGATGAGGTGTCTTGACTAGGACTTTGCAGCGACTCAACGGTTCTAAATGAACTATTGCTTGTAATACTTTTATTTAAGTCTTCATTAATATCTTCATCCGAACCGTCTCCTTGAAGGTGCAGTGTAGATTTTATGTTTTTGTAGTGTTGGTCCTGTGATTCATCATTTATGATATCATCTTTTATGACAAAGGAATTATCCTTAGATTCATTTGATAACTTTGATTGTTTATTATCATGGATCATTTGATGAAGAGGTTTTGTAATGGGTTGAAAAATTGTGTCCATCATTTTTTCATTATAAGATTCCATCGATCGCATTTCTTTTACTTTCTTTTTGACAGCTTCTGCAGCTTGAACAACCTTAGCTTTTAACTCTTTTTCCATTTTAATTCAAATTGATGTTTAGAATACGTGTTATGTTTCCTTGTTGTATCAATAAAATGAAAACGATCATCATTTTGATACCTTTTTATTAAATTCATTTTTCAAAATCAACAAAGGTATCAAAGTTCATTCTGTAACAACCTTTATTTATTGGACAATCTTTATTAATTACTAAGTAATTGTATGGATTATTCCAAATTTTTGAGCACATTTCTCGAAAATCTGTCCATGTCATATCAGTACCAACATGCTCATCATATACATGACGCAAGTTTACGTCATCTTGTTTGAATAATACTAAAAGGTTTGCGTTATCTCTTACTAGTTGTTTTGGAACTTTACTATACGTTTGATTCAAATAAAAACTATCTATAAATTTATGTCTACCCATGGCAAAATAATCACGCATGTTCGTTTGATTCTCACATGCAACATCATCGAAAATTATTACTGAATGTGGTTTAGCGTCATGTGGGCTGAGAATTAGTTCATTGTCTTGATATTTAGCAAACGAAATATTTGGAACTAAATGAAAAACCTTTTCTAAGAAAGTATACTTGGGTTGGTACAGTGTTTTACAGTACACATACACATTTTTAAAACGTAAACCATTTTCATGTAATAACAGTCCTATGATTAAGTTTGTTTTTCCACAGTTTGATGGACCACAAATAATACATCTAATAGAATTAGGAAGAAGGTTCCCATGTCGGTTAGCAACTACCTCGTTGTCCGGGCAAACAATATTTAACTGAAGCGTCTGAGATTGCTTAATAAATTTCATAGTTGTGCAGGATGTCGTCGTAGACAAAATGATTTTTTTTTTATTAAATCGTCTTTTTATACCAACTGCAATGATAAGTATTGCCACGCAATTTGTTCTGTAAGCTAAGATCTTATGCACATTCATCACGGAAACGTAAAATTTGTTCATATCAAATCTATTTATAATATTGGGTGTTCTATCCCACCGCAAGAGAGTGGAGGCAAACGAACGTTTGCCGACACGAACGAGGGGTGGGATAGAATGCCCAATATTATACTACTGATGGAATCGAATTGTTTGGATAAATAATGCAATATTATGACACTTGTCATCGTAAATTGGTCATCTATATCTATAAAAACCTTTGTATTTTTGTATGTATGTATGTTTGTTTGCAACGAATAAACTCAAAAACTACTGGACTGATTCAAAAAATTCTTTCACCATTCGAATGCTACATTAGCGCTGAGTAACATAGGCTATATTAAAAAAAATCTATTAAATAAAATACTAAAAGCGACAATTTAATTTTCAAATACAAAATGATTTGTTTGTTTTGTTGTCATGGAAACCATTGATATATATTTAACTCAATGATGGAAACTGTCAAAGCGGTACGAAGTCCGCCGGGTCAGCTAGTATAAAATAACATTGTCTTCTTCAAATAATAACACTACGTATTAGAAAATGGTCCGCTGTCCCATAAATTAGTATGATAATTATAAACAAGATTCTAATTATAAAACACAATGACAGTGTCACCGTAAATAAATAGATTTCATAGTTTATTATGAAGAAGTATCTCTAAAAATACGATGACCTCCCCCTAATGAAGTATGATTAAATTATATGTTATAAACACGTCATCTTAAAGGCCGTTATCATCAATATCAGTATTAACATCGTTCTTTTTGGTGAAACACTATGCTCCGTCCTTGGAGTGAATACATCTTTCTTTAAGCTGAATTCACTTTTTTTATGATTGCCAGTTTTCTTAGTGCAGCAGCCGCGCTCGGACTGTTCCGAGATGCCGCGTCTGTGAGAGGGTCTGTGTGAGCGTTGCTCAAGCGCGCTATGTATGAAGCCTACCTTCTGCAGTCTCCTTATTTTGTGCGACTAGAATGAGACGCGTGTATCGGCGTATACAGGAGTCTCGTTTACACAACTGCAGTAAAATCTCACGTCCGATCCCTACAGAAACTCAAAGAGTTAGAAGATTTCCGTCCACTGATGGTCACCTGTAGTCTCCTTATTTTGTGCGACTAGAATCAAACGCATGTATCGGCGTATACATGAGTCTCGTTTTCACAACTGCAGTAAAATCTCACGTCCGGTCCCTACCGAAACTCAAGGAGTTAGAGGATTTCCGTCCACTGATGGTCACAGGCTTGTGCACGCCACTGAGCACGACCCGCGGCTACTGTCATCCAGCTCGTGTCAGCTACCTTGCGAAGAAGTCTGAGGGCGTCACGTTTATTTGGTCTCCGTCTGAAAATCAGCGTTATTGAGTGGTAGAGTCACGCTGCGTTGCAGCACGAAATGGGCCAGCTCGCCCGGCGTAATACCACCCTCTCACAGAATATAGTTTCGTCTGGTGAGTGGAAGTGCCGGAAACCCATCCCTCCCCCCTCCCAATTCCTACTTCCTCCTCAAGATCCAACTCTGCTCGTTTGCCTCTTTTGAAAAAAAGTCATGGCGATGGCTTTGCCAATGCTGAGCTGTTAAGAGACTTTTTTTTGCCAGTTTCACTGCTCACCTTAATATCTTTATGCTTTTTTAGGGTTCCATAGCCAAATGGCAAAAACGGAACCCTTATGGATTCGTCATGTCTGTCTGTCTGTCTGTCTGTCTGTTTGTCCGTCCGTCCGTCCGTCCGTATGTCACAGCCACTTTTTTCCGAAACTATAAGAACTTACTGTTGAAACTTGGTAAGTAGATGTATTCTGTGAACCGCATTAAGATTTTCACACAAAAATAAAAAAAAACAATAAATTTTGGGGGTTCCCCATACATAGAACTGAAACTCAAAAATAGTTTTTTCATCAAAGCAATACGTGTGGGGTATCTATGGATAGGTCTTCAAAAATGATATTGAGGTTTCTAATATATTTTTTTTCTAAACTGAATAGTTTACGCGAGAGACACACCATGAAAACTTCCACCGAAAATTGGTGATGGAAAATTGGTTTCGTTCAAAATCTAGTAAATAGTTTTTTTAATACGTCATAAAGTACGGAACCCTTCGTGCGCGAGTCCGACTCGCACTTGGCTGGTTTTTGTAACCTATTATGTGCCCTGTTGTTCCTTTTTGTAAACCTTTGCCTATGTAACAGTGTGCAAAATAAATAATTTGATTTGATTTTGATTTGTTTATCGATGCGCGGTCTCCACTCAAGAACTCGTTCACCCATATCGGTTATTCGACAATATTTTTTAATTAGTAAACTATGATTAATATTCCATAGTACCTTTTCCTAGCTTTAACATTATTAACAAACTATTGAAAAACCGTAAAAATATCTTCAAATTCTAACTTAAACACTCTATTAAAAATTGACACAAAGATTTTATAAACAAAATGGTTCGTGATCGAAACCAACCTCGAACCACCGCAAACTCGACTGTCGAGGTCACCCGGGTTCATTACTCATCTCACTGTATTGCGTTGACAAGCTACTCACCTTTCCCCTGGAGCTCCGAACCACAAAATAAGGAGACCCAGAAGGTAAGCTTTATACATGTTGACATTTCTTAATCTTTATATATAAAATTCTTTTGTGCGTGTGTATGTATTCAACTCCTTCTAAACGGCTGGACCGATTCGGATGAAATTTTCTGTGTGTGTTGAAGTGGATTCGACAATTGGACCCGGTAGGTGGCGCTGCTATAGGGGTCCATCATGGGATACGGGTGTTCTTAAGCGGACGAATGATTTGTTTGTTTTGTAGTCATAGAAACGTTTACTGTCAAAGCGGTACTAAGTCCGCCGGTCAGCTAGTGTAATGTATTTTATTCATTTTAATGCTAATTTATATCCAATTTATTAATTTCACTATATCATTTATGTGATTGCTGTAAATGTAGAAATTTAGGAAGTACTTATATATACATATATATTTTATTTTATTGTTGAATTGAATAATTTAGCTTTTGTCATTTAAACTCGCTGAATTTTAATTTTAATTTTTATTCTGTAATTTTTATTTTTATTTCGAATTAATTGATACTTACCTATGATCCTAAGTTGGTCGAAATAAACGCATTTTATTTATTTATTTATTTATTACATCATCATCATCATCTCAGCCAAAAGACGTCCACTGCTGAACAAAGGCCTCCCCCACGGATCTCCATGAGGGGTATTTGCCGTAATCGCCACGCTTGGCAGGCGGGTTGGCGATCGCAGTTGATTAAGAGTAACCTCAGAGAGATGCTGCTGCCCATCCTCCGGAATGATCCCTTAGTCGGCTTTTACGATACCCTCGGGAAGATATGGGGTGGTGCAATTCTTTATCCCCGGCACCACACAGGGGATTTAATATATGCCACGCTCGAACAATGCACACATAGACCCTGTCACGGACGCTGCATCTCAAAGCAGGATGCCTAGTTTGACTTTTCTTTACTATCCGTATTCATTCGATTACGTTCACGAAAACAAAATGTAGTATGGCATTAAAGCAGCGCCTCCTGGCGACATACGAGACGAGTTAAAATTTTGCCACACAAATTCTCGTTTGAAACTCGCACTTGACACCCAGTTTAGAACAGGGGGCCGACCGCCTAACACTCTCGCTTTCGATCGCTTTGAAGGCAAGGCGAGGAGGAGGCGTCATCTTGTCATTTCGAAAGTTATATGAAAGCAATATCGAAAGCTATAGGCTATTCGCTTTCAATATTATTCGATATTATATTGGCCAGGTGGGATGATGACCTGCGAAAGACTGCAGGCAGATGCTGGATGCGTCAAGCTGAGGACAGGGCGCTATGGCGCTCATTAGGGGAGGCCTATGTCCAGCAGTGGACTAAGATAGGCCGATGATGATGATGATGATGATTATATTGGAAGATGACGCGAGGGCCTCGCCTTCAAAGCGATCGAAAGCGAGAGAGTTAGGCGGTTGGGGGGCAGTTCGAGCGCAGATGTTGCAAGATTCCGTGTCGATGAGGGGCTGTCTGAAGCGTACCTTCTGCAGTTTCCTTATTGTGTGCCAGAGCCCTCTAATGGTCTTGGCCTGGTTTGATTCAGTAGCTGACCGTTTAATTGCTTGTAATCTTCTATTCATGCAGTTTGGTTGTAAAAGTGCGCTGTAGAGTTTATTTATTTATTTATTTATTTATTTATTTATTTATCTATTGGGAAACAAACAGCGTTACAGTCATACAAATAATAGTGACACTTAGTTCTTACATAAGCCTAATTAGTTTCCACTTTTATATAAAACTATTGTTGAGAAAGGCAACGTTGCATGCTAGAATACAAATTAATAAAAAGTAAATTAAATAGTAGGTGTAGCCAGACATATTATTAGATTACAAAAAAAAAATAACTTAAAATATTGAATTTACAATATTAGGTAAGTAACTTATATAGGTTGTACACTGTTATGTTTCATTTTTTAAAATCGATTTAAATTGACGTAGCTTAAGATTTAAAATATCGATGTGACCGTACTTCAAATTTGATGAGTTTGATGGTATGTACTGTCGACTGCACATCAGTCTATCTAAAACTGTGAAAAGAAAATGTTTTTTAAATTTTAGGTCCTTACCTATGAAATTGACGTTTTGTATGAAGATATTAACCGCCTCTGTGGTCCAGTGGTTAAGACCACAGGTTTAGACCCACAGGTCCCCCCGGGTTCGATTCCCGGCGAGGGGTACATGTTTGTTTTGTACTCAGTTTGGATGGTGGTAGGACTTGTTTGTCCGCCTGGCTAACTACCACCATCTTATCTAAATATGTCGCCATAACATCTATGTTTGTAGTATTGTTGTGTTCCGGCAGCTAGAGATAAGATAGCCAGTGGCCTCACTAGTTGAGGATCCCGGGTGAAGTGCGCTTCCACCAATTAGCCTTATCATCACGTAACATCAGGTGATATCAAGGCACTGTGCTTACCCGTAAATATAAATAAAATATATTATAAAATTATATTATTTGTACTAACGTTTTTTTAATTTTCTTACCATCTATTTATGTTAACATTATAAAAATTGTAGAGTAGTGTGTTTGTTTCATTAGCTAAATATAGCAGACATTAAAAATAAAAAAAATCAAGTCTCTTCAAGGCTCAATGAAACAAAAGGTCAACTCCGCGACCAAAAAAGAAGTCAATTAAAAAAAAAATGGGCGATAAGGACACAAAATGAATAATCATTGTTATTACTGAAGCCTAAGTAACATAGTCCTAATTAAAGGTGTATAATAATATTAACAACCGGTATTGACTTTTAGAAGTAATACACCTATTATTAAGTGAGAAAAAAACGTCAATTTCATAGGTAAGGACCGAATATATTGGAGTTAAGAAATGATTCCGCTCTACCCGATGTTCGGCAAAAGCAGAATATAGATGCGAAGATTTTAGCTAATGTTAAAGACGAATGTTATGTTAGTTCTAGTGTTTACTAAAGTTAGGCTTGTTCGACGCATCTGAGGCCCACCTACCTCCGGTGTTAGTGTGACGTGCTAATTTTGGGACACCCTGTATATAACTAGATGGCGCTGTTTGTATTCTGACTGAATCGCGCTATCAAAGTGTCGTTGCTTGGCTTAAAGGCCATATAATATTTTAATTAAGTTGTTACCTACATCTGATGATGAAGGAAGCTACTAGAGCGGTTTCATTTTCAACCTTAATAGTCCCTTTTAGTACAAAGATGTACCATTTTACATTGGTCCTTCGAGCCGGATTTGAATCACTGACTTATCGTCTTTAAAGCTAGTGTAGCAGGGTTTTGTTTCACCTCTAGCCGTCCTCATCTTGCTGACTCGCAGGTTCCTTCTTTGCACCACGTTTAGGGGACCGCGGATCCCATGTTATAGGAAGGAGGAGGTTGTCTATGTAATGACCAGGCGGACTTCAAAAAGCCTCCCTCTTTTAATACTTGGGCTATATTTGGGTCAGCAAAGTAAGGACGGCTAATGCGGCACAATCCTGCTTCTAGCTAGCTGTCTGGACTCCGCTTCCTCTTTACATAGCAGATAAAAAATATTAAACTCGGAAGTAATATTTTATATTATGGACCAACACATAGTGTATCGTTGATTGGACGTATAACTTTCGTAGCACGCTCGCCCTAACTGTAAAAGTGTGGCTTAAATGAGGAGCAGTAGCGTTTTTAATAATTAGTAGGTATACCAATAATAGAATTTTTAAATATATATTTTTTAATAGAAGTTAAGCAAAATTGATGTAGGATTATTAAAAACTTCATGTTTTGAATTATAATTTTATAGGGTGAAATATTTTTAGGTCGGGCTTTAAACTTGTTGAATAATATAATGTATGTTATTTAACAAGTATATTATTAACGTATCATGGGTACTAATTTAAAAGTAAACTGTACAAATCGCGCAAATTAATGAAATAGGCAAACAAACAGTGTAACTTTATTTATTTATTTCATAAACTTAACTTGTAATCGTCCATTTTTTACTTTATATGGAAAGCTTACATACTAAATTGCGTATAAATTATCTTATTCTTGTGTGCCATTTTTGGTTTCTTAGAAGAAAGAAGTATAATTTGTTATACAAGTAGTTTCCGACGATCCTATACTGTACTGTTTACTTGATTGCTTACCATTAGGGTTGCCAACTTTTATTAAAAGAAATAGAGTATATCTGATTTCAACGGAAGTAAATAAAGAGTGCGGACTTACAAAAAAGAGTATAATTTATTTTATATTTTAAAAAAGGTAGCTATACCCAGCAGTGGGTCGGGAGGGGCTGACGATGATGATGATTTTTTGTACATTTTGCAGCACATTAAAATTTTTCATGGTTTTTAAAAGAATTGTATGAGTCTAATTCTAAATTTATATAGATCAAGAGCTCTTTTGGACTCTTTTGGTTCTGATAATGGGTTTGCATAATATTACATGACTGGCACTAGTATAGTAAACATTGTGTAAAAAGAGTATTTTAGCATACTTACTCTATTAGTGTTATAGATTATAGAGTACGCCCACATGATATAGAGTACAACACTCTATTTTAGAATACGGTTGGCAACCCTACTTACCATATATACAATACACTGTACCAGTCGAAATAGTTATAATATACTTTTCGGAGGAAAGTAAAAAAAAAACAAATTTTTAGTAAGTCCAATACAAAATTAAGTAATCTCTTCAGCCTATAACATGAACCGTGTGCACAATCATCAAACAGTAGCAAATTAAACATTCATAGATAAAGCAAGCGTGCGATCCTCACACGCTATCTATGGTAACCACCGGCTTGTAGAGATTACTAGCAAACATTATGATTACATAATCTAATTGAAGATGTTTAATGAGAGTCGGCGCTCTTTACTCGTTTGTTATTTAATGAATCCTCTTTTTAGCAAGTTTGCATTGCTCAGACGCATGTCATTTGTTTCCCATATTGTATAGATTTATAATACTGTCGTTTAAGGCGAAGGGTAAAGCACACTAGCGCCACCAATTGATAATTTGACAATTACTAACGGACCGGATCTTTTTTAAACATTGCGTACCGTCCGATAACAGGAAAGCATCCATAGTATTTATTTAATAATTGTGCACTACTTTTTGTTGCGTGGTTTATTCACAAAACGGGCTATCGCATTTATTCACAAACAATGGCCACTTCTGGTGTTAGCGAATGAATACAAGAACAAACCTAAAAGTAGTGCACAATTATTAAATAATAGATGTTTGCCTAGTGCCGGAAGGTCCGTAATGTTTGAAAAGAAATCCAGCTTAGCAGTTATCAAATTAAATACATTAGCGGCGCTAGTGTGCCTTACCCTTCACCTTAAATGTCGTGTTTACCTTTATTAATACTTTTGTCGTACTTATAATCTGTATAACATAAGATGTAATAATGATAACTGATGATGATGACTGACTGATGATAACTGTATGACATGTGTAAGCCTTTTACGACGACACTGCTTTGATTGTAGAGTACTATTAGTTATTCTTTTTTTATATATCTTACAGCACAGTGCCTTCATCTCACATGATAGTCAGACAAGTGATGATAAGGACAATGGTGGAAGCGCCCTTTACTCGGGATCCTCAACTACTGGGCACTGGCTATCTTTGACTCTAGCTGCCGGTACACAACGAGGCTTCAAACATTGGTCCGGGTGTAGAAAAGGGGGCCCCAAAAAAATTGCACTATTTTTTTTACACGAAATGAGGAAAATCATAGCTTTCAAAAAAAGATAATATTTTTTTTTTGAAAAAATTCGAGCTCATGTGTGGCTCTGGCTTTCGCTACGTGTAGGTCACAAGACTAACCTAACCTAACCTAGTTGTCCCCGTCGCCACAACATAGTTTCAAAATTTTCTCTATATAGCTCCATACAAAATCATCTAAAAATAATATTTTACAAGTCCTAGCTCCATACAAAACATGACCGAAAAATCGGCTATGTCTCGGACTCCCTTTGCTACACCCTAATCCAAACATTGATGTTATGGCGACATATTTAGATAAGATGGAGGGCTAGCCAGGCGGGCAAACAAAGCCCTACCACCAACAAACCGAGTACATAAACATGTACCCCCACTGGGAATCGAACCCGGGACCTCTGGGTCTTAGACCGATTAAGAACCACTAGACCATAGAGGCGGTTATTCTGAGCTTGTAGTTTGATGATGATGATGATGGGCAAATGCCTCCCCACATTTTTACCCCATCTCTCGGTCTTCTGCAACATTATGCCAGTTCCTCATGTAACTACCAAGTTCGTTATATCTTTTTAGATGTTTATATGTACTTGTGGACTTCACAAACATAAATTTGTGTATTATAATAAATATTATTAACGGGATTATTACCATGTTTTTTGTTGTGTTTGAGTATCCGATATTTAATAAATTAATAATATTTATTCTAATGTAAGTGACCATGATAGTTTAAAGAGTTATATAAATTTGTGTAGTTTCGCAATAAACAAATAGTCGTAGGCACACGTCCATGAAAATTAGGAGATATGGCGAAGCCCGTCGTTCCCAAACTTTAGTCTAACAAATTGGGGCTTTCCAAAGTTGTGTAGTAACAAGTTTTTGCAAACACTATTCGTGCAAGGTGTGGAATGGGGGAAAGCTTTTAACCTAATTTTTCTCAACGTTTTTACATTATCACTTTTACATATTAGCACTTTGCCGTTAATGTGATTTTTGTTTGGCTTGTAGGTCGTTGTACTGGCTAATTTAAGCCGCTGTGATTCGCGCATGCGGTGTTGTGTTAATAAGGCTTTCAAGTATTTTGATTGGTAACTCAAATTTTGTAAGTTTTCACAATGCGGACGCGATAACTTTTATCTATTATCTAGATGATTTAACCCTTATAGTTTCGCCATGTCCGTCTGTCTGTCTGTCTCCTAGTCTCTTTAGTAGAAAGCTACTAGAAAGCTGTAATTTTTCATGGATATACATATTAATCACGCCGACAAAGTGGTGAAGTAAAATTTAGAAAAATATTTTTTTTTTAGGTTACCTCCCGTACACGTGAAGTGGGGATGTAATTTTTTTTTCTTGTCTACCTCATAGTGTGGAGTGTCGTTGGATAGCAATTTCAAAAATATTGCGGGTTTGTGGAAACAGTTTTTTAATTGAGGCATCCGTTTGTGAACTATTAAGCTCTAAAGTGCAAAATTTTGTTAAGAGTTAAGTGTCCCCTCCCCCCCTGCCAGCCAATTGGTTGTTTTTGGTTACGTGAAAAAATTCACCGTAGTTGTATAGTATATGACGAAGTTAAAAGGAAAATTATCACAGCTAAGTAAGGCTTTACAAGTTCGTAAACTTGCTTATTTTTTTTTGCTTTGCTTACTCGTAAGTAACAGTCTACTAACTTATAAAATTAACTTGACGCAGTACAAATTTCTCATTGGGAACTACTTAAATAACGTTGTCAGGTGTGTGAAACCGGTAGTATCTACATTTAAGTATATGAGCCATCGTTAAATAAATGTTCAAAAGCCTTCTTCTCAGAGTCCGCATTATTGAGATGGGCTACGGAACCCTACACTGCGCGTGGCCCGACACGTACTTGGCCGGTTTTTTTAAGAAATACTCGCACTAGGGCAGACACCCAGGTGCGACTCGACGCATAAGTACATCTGGTGTGGAAACTAATATTCCACCACATGGTGTTTGGACGCTCATCTGCCAAACCATGCGGAAAGCCTTCGAGGAAGCCTAACAAGTTGTTAATAGTTATTACTTCTTTGTTTAGGAGCTTGTGCAGTTTAATTTTTGTTATTATTTTAAATTTTATTTACAATGCTAATATATAGTTACAAATATACTTTTACTTTAAAAAATCAACCAGCTAGCCAGCAGCAGTAGCTCAGCGGTCAGAGCGTTGGACCTTTTATTTTTTTTTGGAGAGAGATTGCTGATTGCCTCAGACGGCATTTTCAGCTTCACCGGGCTTGTTTGGGGGCGGCGAGAAACTTAAAGGGTTCCTCAAGCCCCGTGTAAAAGGAATCACCTTCGGAGGTATCTAGGGGGAACGGCATCGCGCACTAGTGCGCGTCCCCGTGCCCTACTAGGATCGGATATCGAAAGGTCGTGGGCTCGATTCCCACTTGAGCTTCTTGAGGCAGTTGATGTTTTTTCTAATAAAATTATATCTTGTAGTTTGAAAAAAGACAAAGTGTTGAAAAAATTCCACGAGCGGGATTCGAACCCGCACCCCATGACATGCCGGGTCAGGTACACTATCAACTATGCTATCGTGGCTCAATCCAACTCGCCGAAATTAATCAACTATCTACTTTTACTCTTTTACTCTGTAAGCCAAAGGAGCCCTATTCAATGTCGACAACTACGTCATCATCGGATCAGATCGGATGTAAAATTATATGTAAATAATCATATAGTTATGTAGTTTAATTTAAGAATTAGCTTGGGATAAAGAACAAAGCAAAATGCCAAAGCGTGGCTCTTCAATTGAGATGACGTAATTAGAGAAATGCAATTCAACAAATTTTATACCACGACTGGCTCAGAGGCTGGAGCTTTACAAAAAAACAATGAATAAGCTTGGCGTAGATATTCCGTGTTTTGTTCCCTTCAAGTAAACTTGAATTAATCCTTTGTTGTACAAATGAATTACATTTAAACACGTTACACAGGACAAATACAAAGGTGAGCTTATCTCTAGAAGAGATCTCTTCCAGCCAACCCTATCTGTGGTGTAATAAGCAAGTATGCGGGACTTTATTTTAGATAGAGTAAAAGAGGCAAAGGTTAACGCGCCCGGTCTGCGAGTGCTGAGGTTAAGCAACTTTCGCAAAGGACGGTCATCGGATGCGTGACCAAAAATCTTTCATCTTGAGCTCCTCCGTGCTTCGGAAGGCACGTAAAGCCGTTGGTCCCGGCTGCATTAGCAGTCGTTAACAACCATCAATCCGCACTGGGCCCGCGTGGTGGCTTATGGCCCGTTCTTTTAATCTATCCATAGGGAAGGCTCGTGCCCCAGCAGTGGGGACATAAAATGGGCTGATGATGATGATGAAAAGAGACAAAGCACTGAATAACTACACGCAGCTTACTCGTACTCTGTTTATTTGTAAGGCCCTAAGTCTTTACGGGGAAAATCTGTTACAAATGTCAAGTTCCAAAATTTGAAAATCTGTTACAAATTTTTTGGGGTAAGTAACAGTTTTTACTCTTAACTTTTTCACTGCAATCGTCATGTCCTTTTGGCTAGCGTCGTGTTTACACGACAAATACCTTTGTATGGTTTTCTTTAATTTTCGTTATATTTAATTTTACCATAATAGTTAAAATTAAAAGATATAATTTACTTTTTAATTTACACACTTTTCATAATTAAATGCCATATAATTCATGTTTTTAAATTAGATTACTGGTTTGTCCATTTATGAGCCGGCCGCTGAAGGACTGATTGTAAACCCGAACGGTGAAAGGGTTAATAAATAATAAGAGCTCTTAAAGGTTATTTAGGTCATTTTAGGGCGTACTTAAAATATATTTTAAGAGCTTGCTAGCTTTGTAGTACTATATTACTTTATAGTACTATTTTTTTAGACATTGGTGGACCAAACATATGCCTTACTCTTTGAAGCGGGTTATAATAATAGAAGTTTCATCGAAATTAGCTTATGGTTATGGTTATAGTTTAAATACCGTCAAATTAGAAGTTTTGCATTAATATGAGTAATGCAAAATTTCTAATTTGATGGTATTTAAAATCAAAATAAAAAATGAAAAAGTAAATATACAAATTCATAAGTTTTTTTTAAATCTTCGCAAGGTGACTGGCAAGAGCTGGATGAGAGTAGCCGCGGATAGTGCTCAGTGGCGTGCACAAGGAGAGGCCTATGTTATGCCTATGTCTAGCAGTGGACGTGTGTAGGCTGATGATGATATCGTATCATTTGGACCTATACACCTCCAAATGTTGCCCATCTTAAGTTACATTATTATTTCAAGTAAGCTAAAGGTATTCACTTAAAAGGTTCCCCATTTAGGATTGATACTATCTACAAAATCTCATATCTTGGGTATAGACATCCACCCACACATCTTCAAATAAAAGCCCATAGTTGTCCCTTGCAGACTAACTCTAGAACGTGTTCTTGCATCACACTAGAACATCTATCTACAATAAAATACCTTGGTGTCTATATAGACTCCACACTCTCTTGGAAACAACATACCGAAATACTCACCAAGAGAATCCGTAAATTAATTTTCATTTTTAAAAGATTAAGATCCTCAGTTGACTTAAAAATGCTCAAAACCACTTACCTTGCCTTATGCCAGTCTATAACAACCCACTGTATCACATCATGGGGTTCACGTTTCATCACGTTTAAAAATTATATGTTGGGCATCGAGAGGGCGCAAAGAGCTGTGCTAAAAGTGATATCTACGTATATTATCCACGTTGGTATAGGTTATAAAATGGTGCATTAGCAACGCATCACTAGCGGAAATTAAATGGCTCACGAATTGGAGCAGCGAACAGAGCGGGAGGACGATGCCCCAGATATTGCATTCGACTACAGCTGATGCTAGGCGGCTGGATAGAACTCATTTGGGCTATGTAAAAAGTCGACTTCGACTCTTTTAACGTCCCTATTCGTGTCTGTGGACTGTCTCGTGAACTTTAAACATCCACAATTTGTAATTTTTTCCTTAGTCCTAATGACACACTATGCATGTACGTTACTGTGATAGCAAACACGCTACAGTCTTTCCCAAAGTGGGCGATAATGCCCCCTTATGGGCGCTGGAGGCCTAGAGGGGTGCGGTAAGGGGCCCGGAAAAAAATGAGGGGCGCTGATGTGATTTAAGTGGGCGATGGGTGATTTACTTCAGCTACTTCATATTTTAAAATTCACTGAAATTAAAATCCTCCTACTACACAACATCCATTTATTAGTTCATATTTATATCCTATTCACAACGCTATTTATATTTTAAGATATTTGGTATGTAATAAGTATCAAATACTGAGAAATATTCGTGTTTAGAATATAGGTTTAATTAAACTCCAGGCGAGACTAATATGTTAATGAGGTTTTTAATAATAATAAATAATATTAATAAATCATTTATTTCAGGCAACACACAATGTACAAGATGGTAAAAATACAAAGGGGCCCATATAATAAATACCTTACAGACTAACATACATACAATATAAAACAATTTTAAGGTGAAAAAAAAATGGGGGGCGCTACAAATTAACTGATTTTCAAAGTGGGCGTTAGACGAAATAAGTTTGGGAACCTCTGCGCTATACGATTGTTATTTGACTATTATTTCTTCTGTGGTATTGGTTTGAGCAGCGTGCAGCGGCGGGACGATGCCCCAGATATTGCAATCGACTGCAGCTGATGTTAGGCGGCTAGATAGGATTCATTTGGCCTATGTAAAAAGTCGACTTCGTTTCTGCTACTTTTTAACGTCCACATTCGTGTCTGTGGACTGTCTCACAGTGCGGACAGTGCACTGTGGACGTTTCAAAGTCCACGAGACTAGCGCAGCGGCCTGGTTCTGACAGTTTTCCCAAAAACCAAATGTCTAAATCAAGCTACCGACACACGATAGATACGTACAAAAAGACCCGCGATTTTTATACTAGTGCCGGGAACACAAAATAAGGAGACTACCAAATAGTATAGAAAGTAGACATTATTAGAAATACGTAGTTTAGTCTGTAGATACTGTCTGTACTTCAATGCATGCTGAGTTCACCTCTAAGAAATTGTACATTAATTATATGTTCTATAAATCATCATCATCATCATCAACAGCCTATAAACGTCCCACTGCTGGGCACAGGCCTCCCACGTGAACAATAGCACGTGAGGATATTGGGCCATAACCCACCACGCTGGCCCAAAGCGGGTTGGTGGGTTTTAACGACTGCCATCTTACGACAACAACCGGAACAACGGCTTAACGTGCCTTCCGAAGCACGGAGGAGCTCGAGATGTTTTTTAATTGGTCACCCATCAGGCGACCCGGCATTGCGAAAATTGCTTAGCGGGCAAGATCGCAAGCCGAACGCGCTAGCCGCTGCGCCATCGAGCTTCTCACGATCGAGTTCTATAAATATAAACCACATAATTGTTTTGATTTAACTATTAATGATCAAAATAAAAAATTGAGTGAAAAATACGAGAGCTGTTCCGAGATCCGTGGCCAAGAGATGTGTTCGGTGCTCGAGCGCGTTCGTATAAAGCTTATCTTCTGGGACTCCTTATTTTGTGGCCTGGACGATATGATGACTGGATAGAATTAATTTGAGCTTTGTAAAGATATAAGCTTCACGAATGTTATATATAAAAAGAACCGCGATTTAGATATGCGATTCCTCTAGTGTTACGGGTGTCATCATCATCTTACATTTAAAGAAAAGGAGTAATGTGATAATGCCTAGGTTTTTGTTTCAAAGCAAACGTTCACAATCGTTGAGATTCTGATATTTTTTTTAGTCCAATAATTGACGAGCTATTCAGCTAACCGACACGCTACATGATTGGTATTGGTTGGAGCAGCGTGCAGCGGCGGAACGATGCCACAGATATTGCACTCGACTGCAGCTGATGCTAGGCGGCTGGATAGGATTAATTTGGGCTTTGTACAAATTATACTTCAACAAAGTCTGGGTTTTGTGGCGGTCAACGTGTCAAAACGTCCACAATCGTGTCTGTGACTGTCTCGTTGACTTGAAAACGTCTACACAATGGCCTGGAGGAATAGACAAGTGGCAAAATGTGATAGAATAGAAATTGAATAGAATGGTAAACGTATGGGATTGTCTATAAGCACTCTGCTGCTGTCTGACTATTTCTTTTATAGTGTTAATGTCAAAATCAAGCATCTAACTCACGATTGAGATATTGTTTTCTAAAGTTTACGCGAACACTACTCATTTAAATGAAACAACTTTTACGGATCTACTCGCGTTTATTTTACTTTATACATTAAATACAGAAAGACCCAGCACCATACTGCCAGACCAAAAGATATTGTAAGCTCTTTCTGAGTAAAACGGAACGCACCCGATTAAATTTAAACGAGGATATACAAGCTACTAACTAATTATGGGATGACCAACATCTCAGTCTTCCTGTGACCACGGACCCTGCAAAGGATTCGAAACGTCAGGATAAACATTAAATAATGTATAATCCGTAAAAGTTGTTTCATCACGATTGAGATGTTATTGAACCAGCAGACTTAGAGGTGCACGTTAGGGAATTTTCTTCTTATTGTTAACCAGCCAGCCGTAAGGCTTTACCTTGCCCCCCTGCTGCCCCCTTGGTTATGCGCCCAATGGGCCGAAGAGAAACGTTGTCACTCCCTTTGCGGCTAGTTTTATTCGGTCGAGTTGACGATTAGCTCAACAGCACATACTTTAAAAGATATAACGAACTAATAACAGAGTATTTCACCTGTTTAATTATTGTAAATGATTTCAAATAAAATGTCAAATGAAAACCTATTCTATTCTAATTTATACATGATAGAATATAAGCAAGCGCTGCACTCACTGTGCCAGACTACAAATTTTACTATTTTTTTTAAATGTGTTTGTGTATGAAATGTGGTTTGCATTATGTTGCCGTGCCTTAATATAATAATTCATTTATTTATTCAGGTAACTTACACCCATACAAATTGCAATAAGATGTCACATTAACAAAACAAAATAAAATAAAATCAAAAATCAGAATAAATAACATATAAAAATTAAAAATTAAAAGTTAAAATTAAATCAAAAATTAAAATATATAGCCTTAGATATATATAAATAAATAATTAAATTACACCTATGTTAGTAGCATTGTGTTCCGGCAGTTAGAGGTAATCTTATCTCTTCTACAGTAGTTTAGGATTCAAAATGAAGTGGGCTTTCATTTTCAACTTTATTAATAACTTAACATCAGGTGAAAATGAAGGCAAAGTACTTACCCATAACAATTAAAAACAAGATTATTATTTATTAAAAGCTCAATTATACACTGAAACACTAATACCCGCCTCTGTGGTCTAGTGGCTAAGACCACCGGTTTAGACCCAGAGGTCCCGGGTTCGATTCCCAGCGGGGGGTACATCTTTGTGTACTCGGTTTGGTTGGTGGTAGGACTTGTTTGTCCGCCTGACTAGCTACCACCATCTTATCTAAATATGTCGCCATAACATCAATGTTTGTAGCATTGTTGTGTTCCGGCAGCTAGAGATAAGATAGCCAGTGCCTCACTAGTGGAGGATCCCGGGTGAAGTGCGCTTCCACCAAATGGCCTTATCATCACTTAACATCAGGTGAGATCAAGGCACTGTGCTTACCCGTAAATATAAAAAAAAAAAAACAATCCTCAATATCTTTTTTGTAGACTTCCTTCTAACGTAACAGTAATACAAAAGCACAGTTCCTTATTAGTCGAATCTACTTGTGAGTGGGTTAGCAATTACATTGGATCAATGGGTAGCTTCGCTTCGGACAACGGAAGTGTGTGGCCGATAGGGTTTTAATCACGGCAGTTGTCTTGCAATAGGTTTATCTTACATTTGTTTTTGTTTGCTATCGTTTTTTCGAGTAGTGCACATAGTTATTAGAACAGTAGTATATTAAATAAACATATTATAACAATAATTAGTCCCATAACAGCAAAATTATTAAGAGATAGATCTTTAGTAGGTATGATTATTGGTTAATATATAATTTTACGCAAATTTTGTTGCGAACAAAATATAATTTGAAAAATGACAAAGTGTTGAAAAATGACATGCCGGATCAGGTGCACTACCAACTATGCTGTCGTGGCTCAATCCAACTCGCCTTCATTAATCAACACTATCCACTATTACTCTGTTGGCCAATGGAGCTCTATTCAATGTCGACAACTACGTCATCAACATCCGATCTTCATATTTTTACAAATATTAAAGACTAACTGACCCGCCGGACTTCGTACCGCATTTTTCTTTTTCTTTTTTTAATATAGCCTATGTTACACAGCGCTAATGTAGCATTCTAATGGTGAGAGAATTTTTTAAATCGGTCCAGTAGTTTTCGAGATTATTCGTTGCAAACATACATACATACAAAAATACAAAGCTTTCCTCTTTACAATGTTAGTATAGATGGAATGCGGGCTTAAATCCCGCTCGTGGAGTTCTTTCAACACTTTGTGCCTTACAAATAAACAAAGAATAAGGTCCGAATAGTTTTCCGTGTTTTGTATGTTTTACTCTAATTTGAAATGACGTTTACATGACGGGAACAAAACACGGAATAACTATTCGGTGCTCTTTGTTTATTTGTAAGGCGCTTTGTCTTTTTCAAATTGTAAATCCTTAGTAGTCGATTCCTTCATTTCTCGTTGGGTTCTTGGTCAAGTGCTTCACCGTTGTGGAATGTAAAACAATTGCTATAGCTCTGTTGTTGAGAGCTGTACTATGTCGTAAATGACTAGGCATTTGTTATAGCGATTGGCTAAATTTAGATAGTGGTAGTCGGCCAGATTTAGAACAAACTATAGTGGTCGCCCAGTGGTCGAAATTCGACCTTAATTTTATTAAGGCTGCACGGACTGTATCCTAATAAGCAATGAAAAATTAAAAAAGATAGAATGTGAGTTTGGATTAGCGTTGACAGATTTCGGCCGCTCCTCTTCCATTTTTGAAATTTTTGAAAAGAGTTTATATGCGTGTGTGTCAAATGTGTGTAATGTTTGTTTTATTAATTTAATGTATTTTTTATGCATACTTAAAAAAAATTAACATTCTGCAATCCTTCTTTATATAAACTATAAGTATGCGAAATTTCATACTCCTCCGTCCGCGCAATTTTCATAAAAAGGGGTACAAAGTTTTTGCTTTACGTATTAATAGAGAGATTAATATAGAGATGAACAACCCCTACCACTAATTAATTAGGCTCGCACTGGAATCTTATAAGAGAGCTGTGCCCTGATTCTCGTAATGAAAACCGTAACGATATCGTAGCGACTCGGTCATTGAAACCATTTTCTTTCATACTAACATCCGATTTTAGATTTTTCTTTTTTTTTTTTCGTTTTTTACGTTTTTAATTACGGGAATCGGGGGGCTGGCAGCGATGGTCTATCCAATAGACCATGGAGACGAGACGGTTTAAATGGAATTTGTAAAACTTTAAATTAAAGAGTAATTATTATTGAGCTTTTAATAAATAATTATCATGTTTTTAATTGCTATGGGTAAGTACTTTGCTTTCATTTTCACCTGATGCTAAGTTATTAATTAGGTTAAAAATGAAAGCCCACTTCATTTGGAATCCTAAACTACTGTAGAAGAGATAAGATTACCTCTAACTGCCGGAACATAATGCTATTAACATAGATGTTATTTATTAATTAATTTATTTATTTATATATCTAAGGCACGACAACATAATGGAAACCACATTTCATACACAAACACATTTAAAAAAAACAGTAAAATTTGTACTCGATTGATGAGAGCTCGATGGCGCGTGGTGAACGCGCCCGGTCTGTGAGTGCTGAGGTTAAGCAACTTTCACAAAAGCCGGTCATCAGATGGGTGACCAAAATTTTATCATCTCGAGCTCCTCCGTGCTTCGGTAGGCACGTAAAGCCGTTGGTCCCGGCTGCGTTAGCAGTCGTTAACAACCACCAATCCTCACTGGGCCCGCGTGGTGGTTTACGGCCCGTTCTTCCATAGGAAAAGGCTCGTGCCCCAGTAGTGGGGACAAATGAGCTGATGATGATGATGATGATGATGTTAAAAGAAACATCACATCCATACATACATGAACACTGAAAACATAACACCCCTTTTTTTGGCAGTCGTGTATTAAAGGTAATTCTTAACTTTTAAAATGTACAATTTTTAATCCATCCTTCTTCGGTTTTAATTATGACGCGCTGTAATGAGGTTTTTCTATGAAAGACGGATGGAAAGCCTTTTAAATTCGCCCGTTTTACCCGCGACGAGAGCGTTGACCCAGTTCGGGAGAATCTGAGAACTAAACAGAGTACTGTGTGCTTTGCTTAGGTGCGACTTTTATTTACTATTCGATGACGATAACGAAAAAAGAGAATTTAGATGGCAAAATTTAAATCTTCTCCTCTGTGACCAGGAGACGCTACTTCATCATCATCAGCTCATTTTATGTCCCCACTGCTGGGGCATGAGCCTTCTCAATCGATGGAACCACCATGCGGGCCCCAGTGCGGATTGTTGGTTGTTAATGACTGCTAATGCAGCCGGGACCAACGGCTTCACGTGCCTTCCGAAGCACGGAAGAACCCGAATTGTTAAATTTTTGGTCACCCATCCGATGACCGTACTTTGCGAAAGTTGCCTAACCTCAGCACTCGCAGAACGGACGCATCAAGCTCGACGCTACTTTAATGCCATGGAAATTGTCGTTTTTTGTTAACGTAATCAACGAGCTCGATCCAGAGGTCCTGGGTTAAATTCCAGGGTCGGGCAGTGTGTTTCGTATTTTTCGATGCATAGCCCGAGTTTCTGATCACTAACCCGTATTTACCAAGCATGGTGAAAGTGGTGATTAAACCACAAATTGTAGCGATGACTGGAATTCAAAGATGGGCAGTGGGGCTGTTCTTAGGCTGTTACCACAAAATAAAACTTGAGCTAGCTCGGCACCCTAATATTTTGCCTGAACGGCTGAAATCCCCAGCCGTTCGATGAAGGCTCAGAGATTGTACACGCGGCCGCGGGCGGGATGAATTCTTAACGCGACCTGCGCATTGTTGCAGCCTCCGTGCACCCGCGCCCGACAACACTTGAATGCGCTAGTGTTGTGCGCGTCTAGCGATGTACGAACGAACACGAATCCGATCCGAACGCCTCGGAGAATTTAGCAGGGGACGGGGACACGAATCACGTCTAGAATAGTCATGAGAAATTTAGCTCTTTGATGAGATAAGAGCTATATAACTCTTTACCCAGTCAAGAGCTATATATCTCTTCTAGCTCAGTAGCTCATTTAGCTCAATGTAGTTCATGAAGATAGAAGGCTCTTGAGTCGTTTAAATGTGTACAGATCCGACTCGCTCGACTGACACTTTTGAGTTATACTCGTACAGAACTACAGACTGATTTATTAATCTATACATTCTATCCTATCTTACAAACACTGCACTCTGTGGAATACCACGTGTTTGTACGTGTACATCTCTTTCTATCGCTCATACGCGTCATTAGAAACGCATATGTCTCTCTTTGTCTATCGAGCCGCTCGATTCCGACATATTCCGATGAAACACTGAGCTAAAATAAATACTGATATGAATTGAACAAGAGTGAGCTAGATATACGTTCAGCTAGATTATGTGAGCTAGCTCTTTTTAACAACTCGCTCGCGAGCTACTCATCGCTAGTCTAGAAACCCTCTCTCGCTGCCCGCTAAGGTCCGGTAACGCTCCAAGCAGGTAACTCTGATATTTTATAGCAGTATTGTACGTTGCTTTAAGAGCTTATGGTTACGTATCTGAAGTCTTGCCCAGGCGGCTTAAATACCCAGCCGTTAGACGACGGCTCAGAAATTGCTCTCGCGGCAACACTTGAATGCGCTAGAATTGTGCGCGTCAAGGCGATATACTCGTACGAACGAACACAAATCCGATCCGAACGCCTCAGAGAATATAGCAGGGGAGGGGGACTCGTGGGACTCTTGCGTGATGCAATCCCGTCTAGAAAGAGGAGGATGTTCGATCATCACGTATTGAGAATGAGAAAGCTTTACTTGGTAACGGCATATAATTTTGTAAATGTCGTTACTTATATTAAAGCTGTGGAGTTTCTTGCGCCCATTCTTCTCCACAGCTAAAAAATAGACGTCCTGATTGAAAAATTGTTTGGACGATTCAAAAGCACTTTTCTAAATTTTATTCGAATAAAAAATATTTGACTTTGACTTTGACTTTGACTTTAGTTTTTCGCTGTCATTTTAAAATAGTACAAACTGCAGCGACCGTATAACAGTTATTTAGGGACGAACGTGACAATCTGTGTTTGTGAGTAACATATACGTGAGTCGTGAGTCCATGAATCTACCTCACACGTAGACATTTTCACGTCTTTTTCGAGAAATTAACGCTATAGCACAGCTATAGTCCTTTGAGAAAACCTCTACAGAATGTTTACTTTACATTTATGTAAATTAGTTATTGATAGGTTTATTAAGTATATTATACTAGTATATTAATAACTAATAATATGTCAACTGACTTGTTTAAAGATTTTTTTAAATCGATCCAGTAGTTTTTGAGTTTATTCGTTTCAAACATACATACATACATACATACATGCATACATACATACATACATATGTACATACATACATACATACATACATACATACATACATACATACATACATACATACATACATACATACATACATATACATACATACATACATAAATACATACAAAAATACAAAGGTTTCCTCTTTATAATGTTAATATAGATAAATGAAATAATAAACTTTTCTTTTTATGAAACGAACCGTCACAGATTTGCAAATTTTCAAGCTTGTATCTTTTCTGAGCATTACAAGCGTGCGATGCGAATATAATAATGTGTGCTAAAACTGTAACAAAATCTCTATAATCGTTAATGGAATGTGACTTATCTGACGTGTTTCTTGAACGAGTAAGAATTAATCTGTATCTTTCTTGGTAATGTTAATGCGTCATTCTTTTTATAGTACCATGTCGATCTCTTCTGTTGTTGTGATAGGTGACTAAGGTATTTTAAATGTATATATTTATAACAATAAAGCTAATAGTTGAGTTTAGTTCCTGTATCATCATCATCATTAGTGCCTATACAAAATGTTCTGCGATTCCATATAGTTTACAGTGAAGTTAAATTACTTATTTAGTTCAGAAACATTTTGTTGCTGCCTGTATGTGGTGCAAATTACTTTTATTACGACAAAATCGGCTGTTATAACTTAATTAAAAATCGGGTGCCTCCACCACGGGGGCGTCACACACCGGGGGCCTAACCCACGAACCCGTTTTAACTGGCGATAACTAAGTCTAGTCTAGTCTAGTGTTTTACCGCTTATACCATGGCGAGTGCTCTGAAGAACTCTTTGACCTCATCCCACCTCCTCCCTTCCTCCGTAGGAGGAGTACACGTGGTGCTCTCCGGAGTCACAGCTTCACAGTCTCAAATATTCCATCGCGCACTAAGAAATTTGGTGACTCGTTTCTTTGTCGCACCTCCAAAATATGGAATAGTTTGCCAGCACACGTTTTCCCTCCTTCCTATGATATGGAGTCCTTCAAACGAGGCGTGAAGAGGCACCTTGTGGGCCGGCAGAGTGAGGGTAACTGATGCTGCGTTGTTTTCACGCTGCACCAGTTGTCGTCGCATCTGGATTCCATATTCACTTAACATCAGGTGTAATGGATTCATTTGCCGTGCTACGTATAGAAAAAAAGTCCACTTTTTGATGTCGTCAAGCCATTTGCGTCGCGGACGAAGAGTTCGAATCCCTGTATCGATTTCTTTAATTTGAGGACCCCTTAAACTTGATTACCTGTCTCGCTATGTATACTTGTTTTACATCATAATAATATTGTTAACCTAACCTAAATCAGCACCCTTATCTACCGAGACAAGACGTATTTTTCAGGTGTTATTTCCGGATTGAAAGAATATGAAGGAATTCCTACGAGGAGTTCCAACAAACCTTTCGCACTTTATAGGTAATATTAGTTAGGATTTTGTTTATAAGCTTTCCTTACATAACATATCCATAATTAAAAACAAGTTAGCCCATTGTTATTGTATTTATGCGATCTGATCCGAACATAGAACGACTTTAACCTCTTTATTGCGTGCAAAGTATATGTCTGGTATTAAAGTCATAGTCATAAGTATTTATTGCATCATGTTGGTATGGTACTGATCTTAAAAGTGCGGTTATGCTACTTTAGACACAGATTAAATAATCGTTACTACTTTATGGCCCTGTAACGGCAAAAAATGACGTTTATCTGTTGTCCTCATCATCATCATCAGCTCATTTATGTCCCCACTGCTGGGGCATGAGCCTTCCCTATGGATGGATTGGGAGAACGAGCCATAGACCACCAGGCGGGCCCAGTGCGGATTGGCGATTGTTAACGACTGCTAATGCATCCGGGACCAACGGCTTTACGTGCCTTCCGAAGCACGGAGGAGCTCGAGGTGATAAATTTTTGGTCACCCATCCGATGACCGGCCTTTGCGAAAGTTGCTTAATCTCAGCACTCTCAGACCGGGCGCGTTAACCACTGCGCCATCGAGCTCATCGAGCAAAGTATATTTATGGGATTAAAGTCACACTCACGGTAGGGCTGGTTCACAAATTTAAAGTCGCTCAGCGAGCTATGGAAAGGGCTATGCTCGGAGTTTCTCTGAAGGATCGACTTCGGAATGAGGTGATCCGACAGAGAACGAAAGTAATCGACATAGCCCATCGGATCAGCAAGCTGAAGTGGCAGTGGGCCGGTCATATTAGCCGCAGAACCGACAACCGTTGGGGTAAACGAGTTCTTGAGTGGAGACCGCGCATCGGCAAACGTAGTGTAGGACGCCCTCAGACTAGGTGGAGCGACGATCTCCGCAAGGTGGCTGGCAAGAGCTGGATGAGAGTAGCCGCGGATCGTGCTCGGTGGCGTGCACTTGGAGAGGCCTATGTCCAGCAGTGGACTAATATAGGCTGATGATGATGATGAAAGTCATAGTCATAAGTATTTATTGCATCATGTTATTAGGGCACTGATCTTAAAAGTACGGTTATGCTACTTTAGACAGACTAGACTAGACTTTAGACACAGATTAAATAATAGTTACTACTTTAGGGTCCTGTAACTGCAAAAAATGACGTTTATCTGTAGCCCTATCTTGACTTAAAGAAAGGGTAAGCAAGCTTGACCATCCGGACGGCAAACAATTTAACTACAGAGTTCGGTATGTGGCTAATTGTCTTTTTCTAGATCCATTTTCGGTTTTTATAATAGCATCCATCGTATAAACAAAATAACAATTTGATGGTAAACAAACAAACTTTTCAGATTTATAGTTAATGCTATTAGGGGCCCGCTCGCGACTTCCTCCACTTGAGTGCACAAACATATCCCGTCGAACACTTTTTTTTACATACAATACATAACTTTTCTCGACATTGCCGAACACAACAAAACATAAGTCAGCCAAATCGGTCGACCCGTTTTCAAGTGATGCTCTGACATATATGTGGCAATTGTTTTTTTTTTAATCTGTCGTCTTTTGTGAATACAGATACAATAGAATTTGAATTGTAGGACGGATCTAGCACTAAGCAGACGAAAGGTTTATATACACTTCTCATCAGAAAAATCGAAACACCTTGCAAGTTTATGTTTTGTAAGGATTATCAGAAAAATGTGTATATTTAGGAATATATGTCGAATGTCGTTTAATAGTATATAATATAAGGTTTTCAAATCCTAATGTTAATGTTCTAAATTCAAATTAAATTTTCATATTTTTCGTATTTTGTTCAACAAGTCAAAGACCGGCAACGCGTCTGCGATTCCTCTGGTTTTGCGGGTGTCCATGGGCGGCGGTGATTACTCTCCATCAGGTGACGCGCCTGCTCGTCTGCCTCCTTCTTATATTAAAAAAAAAATTAAACCCTGTATGGAGTATGAAAGATATTGATAAAACAACACACTCTTATTACTGCTTCCATACCATTCTTCATCGGTTAGAATTTTCGCTTGTCATGTAATGGCAAAACTGCCAGCTATACAATCAATTTGATTTTTTTCATGGAATGAAAACTCTTTTGTGTAAAATTAGGACAGAAACCATAAAAACGGGAAAATGTTTCGATTTTTCTGATGAGAAGTGTAGATTAGTAATTATTATTATTATATTCATAACAAAAAAGAACTTTTTAGCAAAATATCCGTTCAGGCCCTTCCCTAGAATGTCGAACCGTAACGTTGGTTACAGCGAGACGTCTCGCAAGGATCGTCCGTAATGGAAGGCGGGAAGCCAAATCGTTGTATCCCAGATGCCAGCCCATTGTTGGCGTATATTTGCGTCGTATTTTTTATTTGGCGATGAGCGATCCGAGCGGAATCGGAAGCGAAAATCGTAGGGCTTTTTCTACCCCATCTAGGCTTTCCTTTGCCCGCCTTGGAATATGTTTAAGAATCGTTTGTGTTGTTGCTGATGCGTGAGTTTTATTGCTCGGTGTTCTGTTTTTTATTTACATACTAACCGCAGTGTTACTTGAATGTTGGATTTGTTTTGGAATTGTCGAAATAAAACGCTAAGTTATTTTTATAACAAATACCTACATTATATGCAGAAGAACAAAGGTAACCGACATAGCCCGAAGAATTGCTAAGCTCAAGTGGCAGTGGGCAGGGCACATTGCTCGCAGGACTGATGGCCGCTGGGGCGGAGCAGTCCTCGAGTAGCGACCGCGTACCGGAAAGCGCAGTGTGGGCAGGCCTCCAACAAGGTGGACCGACGATCTGGTAAAGGTCGCGGGAAGCCGCTGGATGCGAGCAGCACAAAACCGGTCGTTGTGGAGATCCTTGGGGGAGGCCTTTGTCCAGCAGTGGACGTCTTTTGGCTGAGATGATGATGATGACCTACATTATCAACGACAAAACTTTAACATGATTATAAATGTCTCATTGCTGTTTTTTCCAAATGAACGATTGGTGCATAGGGAAATATAGCCATTTGGATCATCATTAGTACCTTCTACGTTGGTCCAATGAAACTGTGCGAGACAGTAGAAAACTAATTTGTTTTGGGATAAATTATTTTATTTTATTGGCGGCATGAAATGAAACAGGGCGTGCCCTGTTTTGACAGTGATTTTATTGCGACTCTTTTTCTTCTTTTTTAATACATACAAAGTTGGTGGGAAAAAACCACAGACAATAAAACATACGAACTCCAAGGAGTTTTAATTAAAATTAAATTTGTGTTGCAATCATAAAGTTAATATACCAACGGAATAGAGCAACATACACGAGCTGTCAAACGAAACCGAAATAGGATGACATTTGTGTGTGTAAAATGTAGGTGGTTTCGATTTGGAGCGTGCTTATAGGTGTGAAGCTGATTACTAACATGCTTATTTGGCTTATTATCATTTCTAGCGATAACTAGCGGCGCGAAACGGCTGCTTACATTTCTTTGATATGTTCACATGATTTAGTTTTTGGTTTTAGTTGTTTCTCTTCTAATTTGTTTAATACTAGCTGACCCGGCGGACTTCGTACCGCTTTGACAGTTTCCATCATTGAGTTAAATATATATCAATGGTTTCCAAGACAACAAAACAAACAAATCATTTTGTATTGGAAAATTAAATTGTCGTTTTTAGTATTTTTTTTAATATAGCCTATGTTACTCAGCGCTAATGTAGCATTCTAATGGTGAAAGATTTTTTTAAATCCGTCCAGTAGTTTTTGAGTTTATTCGTTGCAAACATACATACATACAAAAATATAAAGCTTTCCTCTTTATAATATTAGTATAGATAGGATACATTTAACATAAATAGACATAAACAATGACATTTGCATCTGTATGATGGTTAAAAATTCAAAATTCTCGTACAAAATGTGACACAGCAGTGGAATAGAACTATTTTAATAATTTATTTGTGAGAGATGTTTTGGAAATAGGTATTTTTTATACATGAAATAAGTGTGGACAGATACCTAGTAATAGTAAGCATTTAGTGGTATTTCTTTAATGTCTTTAGCCTGTGCGCCTGATTACCCGCGTTTGGTTTATAATCATAATTAGATCCAAAGTAAACTAATTTAGCTACCTTCATTCTTATGATTTTCATACACCACCACCTAAACACAAACGTTGTTTTATAGTTTCCTGTTCGTCTCTGAATTAAGTAAATTAGTAGATATAAACGGTGTCTTCAGTGTTTATTTAAAAAAAATTTCAGAATATAATAAGTGCTACTGTTTAACAAAAATAAGAGTTTAACAATAAATAATAAAAATCTTACAAAAACACAAATGTTGAAAAAATTTCCACGAGCAGGTTTTGAACCTGCACCCTTCTAACATTCCGGGTCAGGTGCTCTTCCAATTGAGCTATCGTGGTTCTAACCAGCCCGCCGAAATTATTCAACACTTTTTACTTTAAAAGCCAAAGTAAAAACTGTTGAATTTGTGTTGAACAAAATTCGCGTTAAAAATTATTTGAAAATTTAATCAAAATCTTTTTTTTTTTCGATGCTCAAGTCGGGTATCTATACACCCGGTATCAAGCGGCTGGTTATTCGTTTCTAGCCGCTGGTTTCGGTAACTACCGGCTTACAAGCCGCTGGTTTACAACTATAAGCGTGCTAGATCTGCGGTGGCTGCTATTCGTCGGGCTGTATGCTCTTTTCAGTAACTTCATCACCATCCCATTGTATGTCCCCACTGCTGGGGTACGAGCCTTCCCTATGGATGGATAGGGAGAACGGACCATAAACCACTACGCGGCCCAGTGCTGATTGGTGGTTGTTAACGACTGCTAATGCAGCCGGGACCAACGGCTTAACGTGCCTTCTGAAGCACGGAGGAGCTCGAGATGATAAATTTTTGGCCACCCATCTGATGACCGGCCTTTGCGAAAGTTGCTTAACCTCAGCACTCGCAGACCGGGTGAGTTAACCACTGCGCCATCGAGCTCCTCAGTCAGTAAAGTTCAGTTACTTAAGAAAATAATATTAACATGTCATAATTTTCTGTTACAGGTAATACAGAGTACATGACTGACAGCATATTGTTCTGTAAGTCCAGTAAGACCATTTACCATCCACCGCTAAGGCGGGACCCGAGAACTGCCGGACAAACACTCACGGCCCACCGCGGTAATCCTTTTGAACCCTGCTCTCTTACGAGGCTCGCTCGTAAACCCCCAGGTGGGGAGCGGGGGGGACGCCTTTCCACCTTTTCTTTATATTAAAAGTAAAACGCAAAACTAAAGTAATCGCAGATGCGTTGCCGGCCTTTGAGGAAGGAGTTGGATCTTGAGGAGGAAGTAGGAATTGGGATGGGGGAGGGGTGAGAGATGGGCCTCCGGTATTTTCACTCACCAGACGAAACACAATAGCAACGAGTGCCATTGTTTCATGCCGATATTCGGTGATCGGGTGGTATTACGCCGGGCGAGCCGGCCCATTTTGTGCTTGCAACGCCTGCAACGCAGCGTGGCTCTGCCACTCAGACAGTGTCACTCATTTACCCCCAGGAGTCACGTGTAGGATCTCAACCTCCTAGGTAGGGGGTTATCTACGGACGCGAATAACTTGAACTCCCTAAACTTTGACACAGAATAAGGAGTTCCTTAGACGGTAAGTTCAATACATACCACGCTCGACCAACTCACATATATTTATTTATTTATTTATTTATTTATTTGAATCAGACATCTTACAAGCTAACAGATGAGTCATCCAAGGCGCTAATAAGATTATTTATAAACACAAACAATAATAAAAAACGAAAAATAATAATTAGTAGATATGATGTCAAATTATACAACACAAAATAGTACCTAAAGACAACACAACTATGTCAATTGGCCAGACCACAGAAAAATACGATACAGTCAAATACATAAGCACAAATGTCAACAAATCAAATAAGTCAATAAATATTAAATATTAATGTCAATAATATAATTATAAAATTTATTTAATACCATTCCTATATATAATATTCCTATATATAACCTTCTTACTGACACGAATCTCGGAACAGTCCGAGCGTAGCTGTTTCGAGATTCCCCGCCCGATCCTCTAAATGCCACTACACATTTACAGAATACACTAAACATGCACACTAGTTTAGGCCCAAGAGACCGTACTCGTAGAACAAGAGTACGAAGTTAAGAAGTTAGAGAAGAGTTCCACGGCCCGATCAACCCGAGCCGAGGTCCGAGCCTTTAGAGGCGCCCTCGGGTTGTTGCGCTCCCCGATCCGATCCGTTCGGAGAATCTAGTAAGACACGGGGACGCAACTAGTGCGCGATGCCGTTCCCTCTAGGAAACCTCCGAAGGTGATTCATATCACACAATGAATGGCAATCAGCAATCTCTCTCCAAAATGTTTCGAAATTCCGTGTCCATGAGGGATTGTTGATGTGTGCATTGCTCGAGCTCTTTTGTGTGAAGCCTGCCTTCTGCAGTCTCCTTATTTTGAGTTATAGCGGGGTGTGTGGGGGGGTGTTGTTCCTTACCCCGCTTTTCGGCTAGGACGGGTACAGAAGCCCGTGCATTCGCCACCATATAAAAAAGCCTAATGAAAAGGTAAATCAGTGTAAGACTAACTGTACAACTCGGTGTATAGATGGAAATGTTACTTTATTCTTTTGATCATTAAATTGTAATTAGCGTGATAAGATTGTGGAGGTTAGGTTGAGATTAATATTGCTTTCGTTTGAAGATATAGATTATCGTTTTAACCGACTTTGAAAGGGAGTACTTAATTAGTCTGTTATCTTATTTGGTTAAATATATGAAGCTAAAGAATTTTTTTCGACACATCACATTGTTTCTGATATAAATTAATAATTACTTTGCTCTTATATTTTGCAACAATTGGTTCTAAAAGTTTACAAAATACTGCTTTAAATATATTATTATAATATACGATGCGCAAACGCATAACATAACATATCAAGAATGGCATTGACACGGAACACCGCAGATTCATCTCAATGAAGCCGACACCGTTCCAGCGCTTGTCAAACATTGTCATAGAGTACTGTGGGATAATCGCTAGACGACAGATGGGACATCTCGTTGAAATGCTGTGTTTTATACCTACCTTGATTTATTAGTATGTCTCTGTCAAGTTAATATGTATAAAGTGTTTCAGTTCATGAGTAGTGTTAGTGTAAAATTTAGAAAAAAATGTGTTGTTGTGTTGTGTGTGTAAAACAAAGTAAACCGTTTTTGATTATATATTTATTTATTTATTTATATACACAAGACAAATTATACAATAAAATTGTGGTTGTAATCTGTAACTGTAACTGTACCTATTCCCATGACTAAATTTGTAATACTCATAATATATTCACAATCATAGCTGTTTATCGATTACCCGTAATTCTGTTATCGAAAATCTAAAATCAAAAGTGCATATTGTGATAGTTTTCGTAATTTCCCAATGTAAAATCTTTCTTTACGTAGTAAAAGAAGACCATATTATATTCCTACATTTGTAGAAACAAAGTAACAAGTTCGTTATTGTACTCCACCGCAGTTGTAAGTCCTTAAGGATCGAAAATAGCTGTCTTTGCTGGATCCTTCCAAAGGGGCCGGTCCTGATGGTTACCCATCAGCTTTCTTTAAGTATACTGCCGAAAGCATATGTAAGCCGCTTTTTATAATTTATAATAAATGCCTCCACAGTGGTGTATTTCCAGAATTGTGGAAAAGAGCTAATATCGTGCCGGTACACAAGGGAGGATCGAGACACGACGTTGAGCAGTATCGGCCTATCTCAATTCTTTCAGTCTTGTCAAAGCTTTTTGAAAGGCTGGTACATAACGAAATTTACCTCATTTTGCATCAAAATATAATAGCTCAACAGCACGGGTTTGTCAAACGACGTTCTACTATTTCAAATCTCTTAGTGTTTGCAAATTACCTTTTCAAGAATGTTGATAACCGTGTACAAGTTGATACGGTTTACACGGATTTCAAAAAGGCTTTTGACAAGGTAGATCATGAAATACTTCTAAATAAAATTGCTTTTAACGGCATCCGTGGCAACTTGCTTCGATGGTTTAGCTCTTACATTCAAAATAGAACACAGAAGGTGGTTGTAAACGGCTATCAATCGGAAAATATATGCATAACATCTGGAGTACCACAAGGCTCTATATTGGGACCACTGTTATTTATTCTATACGTCAACGACATTGCGACATGCTTTCAGAATTCTTCTTTTCTCATGTACGCTGATGACTTGAAGATCTACAAGTGTATAAACACATTTGAGGACAGTCAGTTGTTCCAGGCGGACCTTGATAGACTTACTGCCTACTGTGTTCGTAATAAACTTCAATTCAGTATTCCAAAGTGCAACTTCGTCCACTTTACCAAAAATGTTAATATTGTTCACTATAACTACCAGCTTTGTAATACTGACTTGAATAATGTTACAACTGTTAAAGATCTGGGCGTACTATTTGATAGCAAACTGAACATGGACCAATATATCCGAAGCATAGTCAATAGGGCATTTAAAATGTACGGTTTCGTGATGAGATCTTCAACGGAGTTTAAACGAGCTTCAACCTACCTATATTTGTATAAAAGTCTTATTCGTGCGCAGCTCGAATATGCGGTTGCTGTTTGGAACCCTTTTTATCATAAATACAGAGAGGAGATCGAGAAGGTCCAACATAAATTTATGCGTTCAATGCACTATAGGTGCTGCAGGCATTATTTGTCGTATTCACAATTGCTAAGCAAATATAATATGTTGTCCTTAGAGGACAGACGCAAGTATCTGGAAGTTAATATATTGTATGGTATTGTTAATAACCAATTTGATTGTATTGATCTAACTAATGAGATACATTATACTGTTCCACGATCTGCTAACAAACGTAAGGTCCGTGATAAAAAATTATTTGCCATTAACACTTGTCGCACAAATACTGGATTGCGTTGTCCCTTGCGTAGAATGGCTGAGTCTTTTAATATTACTTTTATAACCGTCGATATTTTTTCGACCTCAAGATGGAAATTTAAATCAGATACACTCAGGATTTTGTATGCAAAGGCAGGAGAAGAAAAATAAAAGAAAAATAAAATAAAATAAACTGATTGATAAATGTTAGGAATAATACATAATACATAATTAAAAATAATCTAGTAACTCTGAAAAAACAGAAAAATGTTTATATGTAATGTTGTAATGCAAAACTGTATTAGCTTTCGTGGCCTTATAGTTGCACACTTCTTTTTTGTTAACATGTGGATAATGTTGTGGGTTACAATATTGTATATGTTGATGTGGTATGATTATACCAGATTTGTAAGATTTTATGTTTTTATAATATATTGTAACTGTTTGTTGTCCCGAAATAAATAAAATAAAATAAGAAAAGTTTTGATGTGTGACCGCAGCTTTAGACTATGTCCAGCGGAAAATATTCAACTTCATCATCCAGATTTAAACTGTCGAAGTTATTAAGCAGTCAGATAAACGATAGTTTGTGATTTGTGCAGTTGAACAATACTGTTTGTTTATTCTGTTACGTTAGAGTGCATTCAGAGTGCCTTGTGCGAGTTTTTATCATAATTCAATCACGTTAACGAAAATCTAAAGTATGGCTGCTTTACAGCACCTCCTACATTGTACGAGGAGTCTATGCAATGCCGAGTTTTGCGTCTTAAACATTTCAGTTCCATTCTCTCAGAAGACTGTACGTGTTAGGTATAAAACTCAATCAGTTATCTACCTTCTGTTCTACGTTCAATCTACACAGGAAGTGTATCAACGACACCGTGCAGCGGCATCCACCAAACAATGCTTTGCCCTTTCTCTCGCCATATCTCCGTCTTGTTCGCGCGAGATGTTTACAATTTTCCCGCTCGCGGCTAGTTGCGCGCACGCCGCGTGCGCCCACAGACGCGCATCGATCAATGATCTATATGTATAGATCTATATAAATCATTTTTTGTGCCGAGTGCATGTTCAGTGTTTGTGACAAAGAGCCATTGTGGCTGCAATTCTGTGACAATACATCCATTGTGTGGAGTGGTTAAATATAATATCATTATATATTTATGGTTCGTTGATGGGTACTTAGCCAATTGTTATTGAGTATGGGATTAATGGTAAATCCATTTTGAATTTTCCTTTCGTTTTCCCTTTTTACGGTTATAAATTTTTACATGAACGATGATCAAGCAAATTATATTGGTATTACTCCATTGAAATTTTATTTAAAATGAAATGGTTCCATTTCATTAAAGTGTGTTGCTGCACTTTTGTGCAATAAATAATTTATTTTTATTTTATTTTATTTTATTTTATTATGTTATAATTTATTATCTTATATTATTTAATATGCTTAGAAGCTTTTTAACTAAATAGGCTGCACTTAGACTGAACTGATTTATATTATGTTCTTTTTGATATGCCGTTAATAGGTATGGTTGGTACCATAGACTATTTATCTAGGAAGGTAAACTCCTAAAGAGTGATGCTAGCGCAAACCAGGTCAGAGTTACATTTCTTTGGCCATTTATGGATTAGTTATAATTCTATTGTAAATGATGAATCGTCATTAAATAACTACATACACTCTAATGCTACGTAGATTCTGTGACCACAAAGGAAACCGCAAAAGTGTAAGTAGGTACCTAGGACTGAAAGTATAACATTCATCGTACATAAGCACTGGAGTTATTATGCAACTCTTTATTTATTATTCTACGGTAGGAAAACGCATGGTTTTTACCTGATAGTGCCATAGTACATATGTAAATAGTTTATCATTCATTACAAGAAAGCCATCATTAATATATATATTTAATTAAAATAGCAAGTAAAGTAATAATTTATTTATTTATTCATTTAGTCATTTGAAAAAACAACAGCTAATAAACAAAGTAGAAACTTCCAAATGGCAACAAATTAAATTAGGGTTATTATATACATTACAAGCATAGCACAAAAACTTCCTTCATAATTGAGATCAAACCATCGCTACAATAGGTATTGGCTTAATCACTAGTATCTCCAGATCACCACGCTTGCCATATGCGGGTTGGTGATGGTGATGGTGGATATCGGCAATGCAGAAGTCGCAAACACTCTCGAATCTCTGCAATTGCGTAGAGATGTTGCGTCACTCAGCGTATTTTACCGCTTATACCATGGCAAGTGCTCTGAAGTGCTCTTTGATCTCATCCCACCTTCTCCCATCCTTCATAGGAGTACACGTGCTGCTCTCCGGAGTCACCGCTTCACTGCCTCAAATATCCCATCGCGCACAAAGAAATTTGGTGACTCGTTTCTTTGTCGCACCTCCAAAAGGTGGAATAGTCTACCAGCACATGTTTTCCCTACTTCCTATGATATGGGGTCCTTCAAAAGAGGCGTGAAGAAGCACCTTGTGGGCCGGCAAAGTGAGGTTAACTGATGCTACGTTTGTTTTCACGCTGCACCAGTTATCTTCGCGTCTGGACTCCATTTCCACTTAACATCAGGTGGGATGAAGTAATTTGCCGTGCTATCTATAAAATAATATAAAACTCTGACCCAGGACTTCTGGATATCGCTGCGAGCGCTTTGCCATTGCCACTTGTCTACCGAAGCGTTTCAACAACATTGAATAATGAATAAGGCTCGCGAATTCAGAGGTTTTAAAGTCGGCTAAGCTATCTTTCATTCATGAGTTGGAGAAACCGACTCTAAAACTTTTAGAATATAAAAGTCAACAATAAAACACATATACGGCTAAAAAAATGAGTTTATAGTGTCTGACTCTGTGAGCGCAAGAAATTTCTCGGTCACTGAACGATTTAATTGGAGTCACGCCATAAAAGGTACGCTACAGATGCACACGGATGTGTAGTTTAGTTTATTTTATTTTGTTTATCATAAATAAAAAAACTGTGTGAGTTTTCCTACAAACAAAATTTAGGTTAGGTCAAATTGCGAAACTTTGGTAAGATTTTATTAATGAAACAGCGTTTATATATCTTCCAAAGATATACAAGGTTCCTACTGTTTCAGTCACGTTTACAGGAGAGTTAATATTTTGCCATACAAATTCTCGTTTTCGATAATGTGATCGAACGGAGAATGAAACTCGCACTTAACACATTTCATTTTAAAACGGAAAACAAAACGTCTTTTATATTCAGTATATAACCATAAAATGATCATAATTTAATTCGCATATACTATTGCTTGGTTACAATAGGGTTTGCTTCGAAGCTGGATGGTTGCCACCCTATTTTTCCCGGTTTTAAGAGTACTGGATCAAATGAAGTTACAAGTCATAGGTCCATACGAACTGAAGCTTCTGAGTCACGCGCACCCTTAGAGTCGCAAGCGTCCATGTGCTGCAGTAGCCACTTTCCATCAGGCGGGCCATATGCATAATTGGTAACAAATGTAAACAATTCTTTTGTTTTTCTTCTTTTCGTGTCAGCGATCATCATCATCATATTCTTCCTGACCAGATAGCTGCTACGTCAACAACCCTCTGGTCAGGCTTGATTAAATCGTCCATATTGCAAGAAGCAGGGCATAAGAAGGTGAGCAGGGTGCCTAGTGTAAGTTTTGATTACTATCCGTATTCATTCGATTACGTTTACGAAAACGAAAATTAGTATGGCATTGAAGCAACGCCTCCTGGCGACATACGAGAAGAGTTAAAATTTTGCCATACAAATTCTCGTTTTCGTCAAACGTGGTAGAATGGCGTTTGAAACTCGCACTTGGCCTGGTACCCTGGCACTCTGGTGTGCATCGACTGTGGGGGAAGTTCCACACCCGCATTAATTTGTGACTGTAAAGATCCCCCAGTTGGAATGGTACTTCTTTATAAAAATAATATAATATAAACACGGATTGAAATTATTGTTACAAAAGCTACACAAACGTCACGGTGCAATTTTTTTCCTGTTTACTTTTCTTATATAGGTAATGAGCGCTACTTATGGAAGTTCTTCGAATCACCACTAATTAATTAATTAATTGGATGGAGAGGGAGCAAGACCGCCAGAATTGGAGAGGAGGAGAGGAGGCCTACGTCTAAAGCTGGACAAATGATGGGCCGCAATGATGATGAGCCCACTGGCTACTTGCCATCATCTTATCTCAGTCGCCATAACATCAATATTGGTAGCATTGTTGTGTTCCGACAGTTAGAGAGAAGATAGCCCGTTCCTCAGTAGTTGAGGATTCTGGTTAAAGTGCGCTTCCAATTTCGGCTACCTTGTCGTTCCTTTGTCCTATTTAAAAGAAAATCAATAAAATATAGGTGTTACTCTTTATTTTATGCAGTCCATTCTTGCTAGCTCTGTGTCTATTAAGGCTTTAATAGAGCTGCCTTAAGAGGTAATGGTAGACCCCCTGGATGGAATGGAATGTCTCGTGCTACCCTTTTTTGTTGCGTTGATGTAACTCATAATGTGCTTGACTGCAATGTTTCCTTCATACTCCATAAAGCGTTACAAATGACACAGCTAGCCGTTTAGCTAGGAATGTGACATTTAAGTACCGTGGAAAGGATAATGACGTGAAGTCATTTGATGGCGTTGGTACCGGTTGTTGTGAGATGGCAACTGTTACATTGGGCATTGGGCCAGTGTTTTGGGTTATGGCATGATGTCGCCATCTGTTATTATTGGTGTGAGAAAAGAAGGCCTTTTCTTTGCCTGGGAAAGATCTATTATCAAATATTCTCGCAGGGTTCCCAACTCCTCGAGGTATGTTGGGTTAGCCGATGTTCTTGCTGGAACCCAGGACACAAGTCAACCACTTCTGAAAGTTTGGTAGACCAACAGTGAGATGTTATAGGCTGATGATGATTATGCTGGTCTGGGACGTGAAATTAATGTATCAGCTGCCCAACTTCCCGTGCATGTCGTAAGAGCCGACTAATGGACGAGGGTTCCAAGATGATCGCAAATAAGGCGAGCGGCTAGCATCCCTATTGCAAATTTTATCTTTTCCACCTCGGACCCTTTGATTATGCTAATGTGAAGTCACTAACGGCGAGTTTACTCAAAACTGGTAATTTTGATGCTCTATCTCCCCTATTTGGGAGAAAGTCGTGAGAGTATGTATGTATGATGTCAATGTCAAAGTCAAAGTATTTTCATTCAAATTAACAGTTATGTATTTTGATAAGCACTTTCCAATTTTATTGTTCTTCGTCTTTCATTCTGTTTACCACCATCTTATCTGCCTAAGTCTGTTGACACAACAAGAACAACGAAGTAGCACTGGTAAATTTCGCCATAAAGACATTTCATCACTAGTGAGAAATTCGGGTAAAGTGCGTCCCACCTTTCGGATTTATCTTCACTCACCATCGTCGGGTAAGTTGAAATATAAACGCTTCATAGTGGTAAATTTTTTAAGTTGCTGGCCGGTCGCATAGTTGGTATTACTATATGTATTACACACGAAGCGTGCGCAAAACTATTATCATTCTGACACACTTCACCCCTTCCAAACGTACGAAACGTACTCCACCAGAGCAAATATTAAAAATCCATGAAACAGTTCTTTCGAAACGCTCCAATTAACGACCAATTAAGATTTTTCATTCGCCTACTACAATTTATCTGTCGGATAGCGCCAGCGTTGAAGCGTATTGATGGATGGTGATGAATGGGTGGTGTACACGCGAGAGGGGTGCGAAATGCGAATATAGGTAAACCATAGATTGGCGGGAAAAGGTTTATTATCTTTTTGAGCTCTACTAGTTTTTTGAGCATCAATACCGCTCTAGGGCTGTTGAAGGGGTGCTCCCCTGTAGTTTCTGGGGGTCTTACTTACTTCGCTGGCTCAGCGATCCGAAGTAGGTCTTGGCCAGTTCCGATCATTTAGGCATGTTGATCTCCTTCAGGTCTTTGGCGACTTCACTCTTCCAACGATATCTCGGCCGATCCACCGGGCGACGCCTAGTTAGCTGCCCCAGATACGCTCTTAAGACAGCTCGATCCTGGGGGTCTGGTTCCTTGTCCGAGTATCGGAACTGCCTTGAGGAACCTGACATTGTTGTATATTGGATAAAGTGCTATTACTTAGGTATCTCACAGTCACAATCAAAGTGTAAACAATATAACTATCGTAATATTATGATAAATCGCTAGTACTATAATATTTACGTGCGCATCAAATTCACTAGAGCAATTTGAAGAGAAGATGTTTGATAACAACACTAAAGCAATAATAATGCGGATATTAATACATAATTATACATACGATAATTTGTCAATATTCCGTTGTTATTTTCAGATAGTCGTGTATCCTGTATGTTTGTCATTGTACAATATATTTATTATGAGGTCATATGATAAGAATTATGTAAATTGTATCCAGCAGGGGAATATTTGTTTTCCTGTCTTCTGGCTGGAGAGTTAAATTATATCTGTATTTTTATTGTGTGAAACGATATGAATAATGCTTTATTCAATTTAGGCCCGTAATATATGAATTTCGATTAAGTACATGTTATATTAGACGATCGGGAAATATGTAATATACGTAAAGTTTACGTCTGTTACCAGGGTAGACAGATTTGGATCTTTTTACAATTTTATTTTTTTCACAACCGAATTATTTACAATATTACATATCATCACCATCAGATGACTTTATCAGGTCAAGGTAGAAACACACTTCACCTGTATTCTTCAACCGCAGGTAATAGGCTATTTTACGTCTTAGTGCCTTACAAATAAACAAATAAGAAGCTCCAAAATAGTTATTCCGTGTGTTGTTCCTGTCATGTAAACGTCATTTTAAATTAGAGTAAGGCCCGATTTTTCAATCCTCAGATAAGTTTATTCATTGAATAATTTTGACATAATGACAGATTCTCTTTAGAAAATGTCACAATGACAATGTTATTCGTTGGATAAAACTTATCTGAGGATTGAAAAATCGGGCCTTTCTCTAATTTAAAATGACGTTTACATGACAGGAACAACACACCGAATAACTATTCGAAGCTTATTCTTTGTTTATTTGTAATGCACTAACTGTCGAAACACACTAATGCTACTGACATTGTTGACTAAGGGGGCTGATTTTTCAATCGTCAGTTAAAGTTTATTCATTGAATAATTTTGACATAATGACAGATTCTCTTTAGAAAATATGTCACAATGACAATGTTATTCGTTGGATTAAACTTAACTGAGGATTAAAAAAATCGGACCTTAGAGATAATGGCTAGCTAACTAGTCACCACTATCTTACCTGGCGGGCTTATAACAAGCCTTACCGCAAACCGAACCGTGTAAATTATGTTTTTTATCATTTGATGTGGTGTTCCATAATATTAAAAGATTTTATTGAAAGTTCCGCCCCCTCAAAAGTTTGGGAACCGCTTGGTTCAACTACTAGACCATAATTATGACTTTTTTATTGAGATAGTTTGTTGATTGCCACTGGGCATTTTTAGCTTCACCAGACTTTTTAGGGGCGGCGACAAACTGGAAGGGTTCCTCGAGCCGTGTGAAACGAATCACCGTCAGAGGTTTTCTAGAGGGAACGGCATCACGCACTAGTGCGTGTCCCCATGCCCTACTAGATTCTCCGATTCTCTGAGAGGGTCGGGGAGCAGAACAATCCGAGGGCGCTTCTAAAGGCACAGACCTCGACTCGGGTTGACAGGCCAGAATTAGAACACACACGTTCTAATTACAAAAATTGCGATTTTTACTTTTTGTCTGAAAACTGTATTTATTGACGTGCTACCGTTTGCACTTACCCACGTGTCGATATTCCATCTCTTTCTATAAAAAACCCAGTGTCACGGTTGTATCAAGTGAGCTTCGGTTGTCCAAGAATACTAACCCCGCCCCACTTAGTGCATTCATGCATTCAAATTATTAAATTTGAGGGTTCAAAATGTACTAAGTGAGGGGGGTTAGTTAGGAATTCAGCTGATTTTGTTAACAATTACTTATTTGTGGAACCAAAGAATAAGTCTAATGAATAAACGTAATTTGAATTCCATATATCATAGACTGTTTTTGTATTATCATGCTTCAACTTTAAAATGCTCTCCTGAAAAATCAACTTTTTGTAATTAGAGCATGTGTGCTCTAAACCATCAAATATACTCGTAATATTTATCTTTTAAAGAGTTAGAAGAAGGTACTAATACAAACTTCTTATGTAAGCTTATTAATAATTCTTATCAGAGTCATGCATGCATACGTTATTACGTTTTGCATTGATAACTTGTAGGTTACCTTAATATGGATCAAGCATGATTCACGACGGACTTGGTATAGAAACAAGAACGTACGGAAGATTCCTACGCCTTTATCCTTTATTATTGTTTTCATTATGTTATCTAAATATGTTGCCATAACATCAATGTTTGTAGCATTGTTGTGTTCCGGCAGCTAGAGATATGATATTAGCCAGTGCCTCACTAGTTGAGGATCCCGGGTGAAGTGCGCTTCCATCATTGGCCTTATCATCACTTAGAGAGTACTACGCAATAGCGAAAGACGATAGCTCGAATGACAACAGCGCGAAGACGATATTGCGAAAGTACCATCGCTCGAAAGTGTAATTGCGCGACACACAAAAGCGCGAACGTTCATTTGCGCGAAAATCACACCAGCGAACAGATTTATGTTTTCTGGGGGATTAGCAGTAGACATCAATTCACTCTTTATATAATTAATTAAATAAGCAGTAATTATTAAATTCATTGTCATGAATTTAAGGTTATAAAATTAACGCACTCGAGTTTGGAGGACCTCTAGACGTCAAGAACGCTTGAGATTTTGTCAATAAGTTGATCCATATGGAGGGGAAACAATCATGGTGTGGGCTGGTATTTGGATCGGTGTAGCGGTGGAAGAACCGATCGCATTTGGATCAGGGGCAAACCTCAATGCTCAAAACTACGCAGAGAGGATTGTTTCAGATGTGATCATTCCCTTGCGAGGCCGATTGGGTGATTCGTTTCGACTAATGCATGACAATGCACGTCCACACACCGATTATTATATCAACGTCCTGCCGTGGCCTGCACAATCACCAGACCTCAACCCAATTGAGCATGCATGGGACATGCTCCAAAGAAGAGCTTTGCCATCTGTCTCACCCCATAGCAACTTTTTGACTTGTTAGATGGAACGTGGGCGGCTATTCATCAAAGTGATTTGGGTGAACGCTGTTCTTGTGTTATTCGTGTGAATGGTAAAATACAGACTATTTTTTTTACAATAAAATTTTTAAAAATCAACCTTGTTCTTGCTTTTTTTTGCCAATTAGGTCGCGACCTTAACATAAGGTAATTTTCCCTAATTTGTAAAAATAGCATTTTTTTCTTAATTTTTTCAACGTAATAGGGATAAAATAATACTAACAAACTACTTACTTACTAAAACATAAAAAATAGAGCAAGAAGCCAGTCTGGAAAACCAGATTAGGTAAATATTACTTAGAACAATTTTCCTTTTCTTCCCTACGCGTTTTAAAGTTATTTATTTTTTTATGTAAAGATTCTTTTAAATGTGTCATTAATATTCAGAGTATATTGTCTCACTCAACGAACAAACTCATCAATTGACACAAATTGTTGGTATGTCACATTTTTATGACGTGCAGTGGATACTTCGGTCTTTTGTACGGACAACGAAAAAACTGCGGTCCGTCAGTGTTGACAGAATTTATTGTTGCAAGCGATAATAGTCTTTATTGTATTTTCATATTCCATCGAATGTCAATCAAAAGTTGAATAATATAAAAAAATCTGTTGTGTAAGGTAAGATTTCTATGACGGCACGACTGCAAACTGCAAAGGCAGTTCGCAGTTCTATCGTGACAGTTCGTGTACCTATTAAATAAATAACCGATTCGATTCGGTCCATTAATTAATATGCGACTCGGAAAATTTAGTAGGGGACTGTGACACGCTTGCGTGATGCCATCACCTCTAGAAACCCTCTTAAGGATGTTTGATCACAACGGTTTGAAGAACCTTTAGTTTCTCAGCGCTTCTAATCCAGTTACCGGGGGCCGACCGCCTAACTCTCTCGCTTTCGATTGCTTTGAAGGCGAGGCGAGGAGGAGGCGTTATCTTGTCATTTCGAAAGGAATATGAAAGCAATATCGAAAGCTATAGGCTATTAGCTTTCGATATTATTCGATATTATATTTCGATATTAAGGCGAGGGCCTCGCCTTCAAAGCGATCGAAAGCGAGAGAGTTAGGCGGTTGGGGGGCTGGTCTATGGCGGCTAATAGAAATCCTGTCAAAAAATAAACAATTATGCGATTCATACTAATCAGTAGTGTCGCTTGCGGTTTGCAGTTGCGGTCTGCAACAACTATACCGTACTCGTGTCTCGACTCATCTTAAGTCTGCTATCTGGAATTTAATTATCTCTATAGACAGGCAGTTAGAGAGAGGCCACACGGCGCCGCACCGCACCGCACCGCATTCAAAGTACCTATAGGGTGCCACACGGGCGGTGCGGCACCGCAGCCCTCCCCGCCTCGTCTCTTAGGTCGAAAGTGCGGCGCCGCACGGCGACCTAACGCGTCGTGTGTAGGGTTTATGATTTCTCGAGCTTATCAATTTCTCGGGTCTCGAGAATTCTCGAGGCTGATTTCTCGGGTCTTCTCGGGTTGTCGAGAAATTTACATTTACGTACGTTTTTGCATATTTTTTCGGTTCCAATAATGTGAATTAATCACCAAATGCAGTGGTTTTCCTCTCAAATAAAAGTATCAAAATAATTATAAAAAAATTATTGACAGTTTTCAACAAAATTAGCTTATCTTGTTCTTAAAGAAAACAAACAAATAAAACTATTCTATCTGACTTATAATTACAATCACAGCACCATTTTTGGCTGATTAAATAGAAAAAAAAAACAACTTAAAACTTATTAACAAAATTAGCTTCTATTAAATAAAACAAACAAAAATTTCAACATGAAAACGTTAACATTATCTTAACTTATAATTAAATTACAATCACAGCACCATTTTTGTCATGTTCATTAGAAAAAAAATCAAATGAAAACTTTGCAAGATCAAAGAAACATACAGGTACGTAACAATTAGGTCAGCTTACGCTGTCTGATAAAATATGCCTTTAGAAAAACTAAAGCATTTATAGCTTTATCAGACAGCCGGTTCCTTATTTTATTAACTACATATCCTGAAATTGAAAACACTCTTTCATTTTCATAAAATATGATTTCTCGAGTTTTCGACTTTTCTCGAGCTTAATTTCCCGGGAACAAAGCCCAACAATTTCCCGGGAATTCTCGGCTCGAGAATTCCCGTGATTTATATGTAGAATGACACAGCGGCATCGCACCGGAAAACGCATCGTGTGGCCTCACTCTTAATCGACATAAATAGAGTAGTAAATAAATAATGTAGGAGTCCTACCAATCAGTAGTGTTGCTAATGTCGCTTGCGGTTTGCAGTTGCAGTCTGCAGCTGCAATCAAAAGCGTACCTCCATTGCGTAGACCGTACCCGAATCTCGACTCATCGTTATTGGGCCTGTAATTTTAATTGGACGTCCTTATTGCGAGCGCGATACGGTTGACCTTTGATTCGCACTGACAGTCGGAATTGGTCAAGGGACGCGAATTAAAGACTGCTTTGAATCACGACTCTTTTGCGGTTTTAGATGGTTTTTTTTAACGCAATTTAATAGGGGACTACGTATACAAAGATTTGGTTTGAAAAAGTTTGAGATGTAAATAGAAAGGGCAGGCCTTATGACCTGTAGTGTTAAAATAGTGACTAATAGTATAACAAAGATGCGCTTTGCCTCAATCTAGACTTTATTGTACGTGACGATAAGGTCGAATACGGATTACGGAAGTGCACTTCGCTTGGAATCGTCAACTAATGAGGAACTGGCTGGCGATATACTAAGATAATAGAGTGATACGAGGAGTTCGATGGCGCAGTCGCTAACGCGCCCGGTCTGTGATTTTTAAGGTAATGCAACTCGCAAAAGCCGGTCATCGGATGGGTGACCAAAAATGTATCATCTCGAGCTCCTCCGTGCTTCGGAAGGCACGTTAAGCCGTTGGTCCCGGCTGCATTAGCAGTCGTTAACAACCACCAATCCGCACTGGGCCCGCGTGGTTGTTCATGGCCCGTTCTCCCTATCCATCCATAGGGAAGGCTCGTGCCCCAGCAGTGGGGACATAAATGAGCTGATGATGATGATGATGATGATGATGAAATTTACCAGCTCGTTTTTATTCCCCCACTGCTGGGACACGAGTCTTTCCTATGGATGGTTGGAAACACGTGAGAACGAGCCACAGAACACCACCCTAGCTCAGTGCTTGTGGTGGTTGTCAAAAACTGCTGAAGCAGCCGGGACCAATGGCAAGACGTGCCTTCCGATGCACTGCAAGTAAATTATAATATGATAAATCATAGGGCTGTTTGTAGTTCTAGCGTTAAAAATATTTGACAGGGAGCCCTTATAACCCCGGGTCGCCCTTAACCCCGGTATATATGCGTAAGGCAGCCTTTTTACTAATAAAAAAAAATTTCAACAGCTTGTCTAAAAAAAAAAAATTGTCTCATTTTACCCCGCCGCCGCAGGACGAGGCCTCCCTTCCATCTTGCCAGTAATTTGTGTCTGTTTTCCACTGTCTAAAAAAGAAAACGTTAATATATTTACGGTCGTGACTGTACAAACAATTAAGCCTAACTCTCTCATGGGAAGAAGGCAATTGACGTCAGTACCGTTGTACTGCATTGTTTGTGGAGTACCCACGCCAGTTATTGGCACCTCGGTTGCCTATTCTGAGGTACAAGATTGACTATTATTAAATAACAGCAGATTTTAAAAACATTTTTTTATATTACTGGCCGCGGTCATCGGCGTTCAAAGCATTATTGTTTGTTGTTATTTTTTTATATTTATTCTTTAAAGCAAATTAGGACGCATTGAGAAATGTCTTTCTATTATATCCATGACAGAGGAGTATTTAGCTCTTTTTTTTGTATTTTTCCTAATGCGCTATTAGCACATAAATAATCGTACTGTTTAATTTTTATATACAATTTACACTTGACCCAAAAGTTTGCTAGGTATGCCGAAATTGATCTCACATAAATGTAAAAAAAAGAACACTATACGAGTATCATGCGCGTGATTCGATTACCCTTGTCGCAAGCATCCATTGACGCTGGTTGTATGCTGGTTCAGCGACATTTAAAAAATTTTGAATCTCTATACCTACCTTTATCATCATCATTATCAAAGTCATCATACCTATCAGCCGTAATTAGTCGTAGTAGCCGTACTTAGTAAACTATTATAATAATATTATTAATAAAGAGGTAAAGTTTGTTTGTGAAGGGTAATCTCTGGAACTACTGGTCCAATTCCAAAAAAATCTTCACTTATAAAATGCTACATTACTTGTGAGTAACATAGGCTATATTTCAATTTGAAAAATAGTTTCTTATTGAAATCTCAAATCCACGCGGACGAAGACGCGGTTATTGCTAGTAAACTATAACTTTACTAACCTTATATCATCAGCTCATTTTATGTCTCCAATGCTGGGGCACGAGCCTTCCCTATGAATGGATAGGGAGAACGGGCCATAAACCACCACGCGGGCCCAGTGCGGTGCGGTGGTTGATAACGACTGCTATGCAGAAGCACGGAGGAGCTCAAGATGATAAATTTTTGGTCACCCATCCTATGACCGGCCTTTGCGAATGTTGCTTAACCTCAGCACTGGCAGACCGAGCTCGTTAACCACTGCTCCGTCGAGCTCCTCACTAACCTTATGCTTTGTTAATTGTCAAGTGACACCGTTTGTTGTGTTCGGTCTGATTTCGGACGCTTCTGTCTGTTGTTGATAGATGGCCGTCCATAATGGGCATCTTCATAAATCTTCTATAGTATGTTGTTAAAGTATGTGGACTACAGTTAGACTTGTACGTTGACACCATTTTATTTAAGTTAGCATTGTCAAAGGAACTTTTTTTAACTTATAACGAACAGATACGTAATGCGTCAATTAATTAACTATAATTTCATGTAAATTTTAAAGAATTTTCCATTACTGAAAATAAATTCTCCGTGCTTCGGGAGGCACGTAAAGCCGTTGGTCCCGGCTGCATTAGCAGTCGTTAACAACCACCAATCCGCACTGGGCCCGCGTGGTGGTTTATGGCCCGTTCTCCCCTATCCATCCAAAGGGAAGGCTTGTGCCCCAGCAGTGGGGACATAAAATGAGCTGATGATGATGATGATGATGATGAAAATAAATAAGACAATTGATGGAATCAGGTGTTATTTTCGGGACTCACTCGACTCACTCGACTCGACCCACTCGAGCTTCTTAGGTTGTTTTTTTCTAGTATAATTTTATCAAGTCCAGAGACACTGAAAAAGTCTCTTGTCTTGACGACAGCAAGAAACTCTCTCTCCCAAAAAAACGCAACATCTTCAGCTTTGTCAGGTTACTCTGCTACGGAAATTTGATCTTGAACTTCAAATAAACCATGTTAGGACACAACGTATCCAAGTCGTACGTATACACAGACAGATATCGTATTCGTGGCCGCATCGACCGCAGATACGGCGGATATAACTGGGAAATGAGGTTACCTCGGCGACATTGACTCTGCTTTAGGGTTGCGGAATATTATTTACCCAATGGCACGGTCAACCCGAGCTGTGGTCCTCTTTCAGGTCTGTCATGTCAGTGAGGTCTCGAGGTCAGCGTTAAGCGGCGTTTATCAGATCATCATCATCATCATCATCAGATCATTTTATGTCCCCACTGCTGGGGTTACGACGCACGAGCCTTTCCCAAGGATGCATAGGGAGAACAGGCCATAAACCACCACGCGGGCCCAGTGCGGATTGGTGTTTTTTTTTTAACGACAGCTAATGCAACCGGGACCAACGGCTTAACGTGCCTTCTGAAGCACGGAGTAACTCGAGATGATACATTTTTGGTCATCCATCCGATGACCGACCTTTGCGAAAGTTGCTTAACCTGATGTTTATGATGTTTATCATATCACCAGCTCATCTTATGTCCCCACTGCTGGGGCATGAGCCTTCCCAAGCACACAGGCAGAACGGGTCATAAACCACCCAGCACAGTGCGGGGCGGTGGTTGTTAATGCAGCCGGAACCGAAGGCTTCACGTGCCTTCCGAAGCTCTAGGAGCGAGGAGATGGTAAATTTTTTGTCACCCATCCAATGACCGGCATTTGCAAAAAATGTTTAACTTCAGCAATCGCAGACCAAGCGCGTTACCACTGCGCCATCGAGCTCCTTATGCTTCATTCCTTGCCTCGTTCGAGTTGTGTAAAAAGTAATCCTATTGGTAGATTTATCCTATGAGCTCGAGCGCGCGACCATGCCAGACACAATAGAATTAAAATTCATCGGCCACCTGGTGGTCGATCGACGCTCAAGGGGCTATTGTACTAGACGCACAGCTCTAGTGGAAACGCAGCTTTAAGCGTTTAGTAGCATTATGTCAAAAGCGCAAAATTAAAAGGGCCGCAATTTGTCTAACAGCGGACAAAGACGAAAGTGCGAAATGTCCATAGTGCAGCGCATAACGTCCAAAATTCCAATTATTCTTTATACCTATACTGCAATGATACACAGTTTAAAGCGCGTGTTTTTCGCACTCGTCAGCTGAAATTGCTAATCGAACGCCTCGGAGAATCTAGTAGAGAAATCTAGTGCCATCCTCTCTAAAAAGTCTCCCCGAAGACATTATTATTATTCACTTCAGATTGTGAAACTTTAAGTTTGTTGTCGCCCAAAAAAGTTCAACACGTGGTTGCCTGGAAGAAATAGCTATTTAGCGATAAACCCGCCATTTGTACTACTTCTTGTATTGTCCTCTTTATGTTTTACTATGATATGCAGTACATTTATTAGACTCTCATAACAAACACACAATTTAAAATACAACAGGTAACAAAAAGAAAAGAAAAGAATTAAAGAATATTTTCATTTAATTTCATTAAAACCTTTTCGCTATAAACGCCAGAGAGCGGTTAATTCACCCTGCTTTTACATAACAAGGATTAATGTAAACTTTCTCGTTAAAAGGATCAAAAGGTTACTGACCTCAAATCGCCTGAAGATTTACAGTTCACCAACTTGTGGGTGCTTAAGCATTATTAACACACTTAATAAAGTTAAACAACTTATTTGGCATGAACAAATTTGGCCGTTCCGAATGCGCCTACGCATCATGCGGGCGGATTCGTGTGGGTAGTTCCAATTTTGTGGACCGAAATTGCGGTGAGATCATTTACTGGTGTCGCGTGCGTTGGTGTTCCTATCATGTGATCACACTGGTTCATTTTCGATAATGTATCTTTAATAAGTATATTAATCACTATGATATATTCAGAGAACCTGGACAAGTTCCATGTATCTCACAATCCGAACACCTTTCAAATTAGCGAAAATTAGTTGGTGATAGAACTTTTTCTAAGTCAGCCTTATCTAAATATGTTGCCATACATCATGTTGATAGTATTGTTGTGTTCTGACAGTAAGAGATAAAATAGCAATTTCCTCAGTCGTTGAGGATTCCGGGTACAGTGCGCCGAGTCGAGTCGAGAGTGGGAAGTTTTTAGATGATGATGAATAGTTTTACTAAATAAACTAATTTTACTATTTTCTTTTTATTTTTAAGTGCTCATTGCTACACTTAAGCTTATATTTATAAATATTTAAATAAATGAATTGGAAGTGCCTATTGCACCTTGACAGGTGACAATCGGCCCATTGTAAAGTGTCGTTGCCCTTAAAAAGTTGTTGTTGGAGCCAGTTTACACGAGGAATCCAGTTGAAAAAAGTCAGTGACTGGGTGTTGTGTAACCCCGTCCTTGGTGTGCAGACGTGATGGCCTCAAATGGAGTCGCCACCGTGACCGAAGCGCCGTCAGGGGAAAAAGAGGTTTTTTTTTATTGAGTACCTTATGGTGTAAGGGACAAACTTTGAGACGAACAGACGAACATGTGATGAAGGGTGACATTTTAGGAAGCAAGTAAGTTGGTCCAATCCGATTTGAACCCCTCGGAGAATTTAATAGGGCAGGGGTACACGTACTAGTGCGTGATGCTGTTCCTTCTAGAAAACCTCTGAAGGTGATTCGTTTCACACGGTTTAACCCTTTAAGTTTCTCACCGCCCCCAAATAGCCCGGTGAAGTTGAAAATGCGGTCTGAGGCATTCAGCAAACTCTCCCAAAAAAATAAGTTAGTTCTATAATTAGTTTGGTTTCGTAATAGAAACAATGCTAAAAATTAATTACACATGTAACTATAGTAGGCACAACCTAAAAACTACAACCTGTTCTTGGGAAAGCTTTGCTCCACCTATCTTTAATTGCCATACCTACCAAAGTATATATAAAATAGCTGTGCCCCGCGTTTTCACCCGCGTTATTTCCCGTTTTTGCAACATTTTTCATTGCTGCTCCACTCCTATTAGTCATAGCGTGATGTAATATAGCCTATAGCCTTCCTCAATAAATGGACTATTCAACACAAAAATAATTTTTCAATTCAAAGCAGTAGTTCCTGAGATCAGCGCGTTCAAACAAACAAACAGACAAACTCTTCAGCTTTATAATATTAGTACTTATAGATTGCCTAAACATTTGCTTTAAACAAGTTCCAAAACATAGCATAAAATTCAAGAAAGAAAACATGATGTTTTTCGTCAGTAAGAGATAAGATAGCAAGTACCTACTTCAGAGGTTGAGGATTCACGGTGAGGTGCGCTTCCACATACGTCCTTTTCGGTACAACATCTGATGATACGACTTCCAGGCCTCTACTTATTGTAAACATCATTATCATCATCATCATCATCATCTCAGCCAACAGACGTCCATTGTTGTACAAAGGCCTCCCCCAAGTATTTCCGTTATATTTCAAAATTACTAACAAACGAATCTTTAATGTAAAGTATAGATATTTCTCTCTTCACTTGTACCGTTTCAACAGTTCCGGGCCAATGCATAAGATAGAACAGACTTCGGTTACGCTACAATTGTAAGAAAACTTGTGACCACAAATCTGAGTTTATCTCTCGACCTTACCACACCAACATAAGCTACATTTTCCTTTAAACAAACTGCTAATGTAACACTGCAGATGTAATCCATTGTTGATCCAGGAAGCTTGTGGGAGGGATATAGAGAATTGTCTGTTAGCTTAATTCCATTACCTGCATTCTGGGGGAAAGGCGGTTTTGTTACAAATGGCGATGGTCTAGTTTACTAAATAGCTACGAATGCACTGACTAAGACACTAGACTCAATATTTAGGAGTTCCATTTGTTAGTAAATTAAACTTTGATATTTTCAAACTATCAGGTTCACTTAACTTTTAAAGATCGTTAGAACAAAGCGTACCTCTTGAAAATTTTGTATTTCCCCACTCTGACCTATTTGAATAACACGCCCTGTTCAAGGGTCTGCAAAAGGTTATTACATGCCGAAATGAGGTGTACAACCAATCAATATAAAACCTTTAATATTAGACCAACGTCGAAATCGCGAAGAAATAAGCTTCTTAGCCAAATCAAGTTTTTTTCAAATTTGGCTCAGAAGTAACAGATTACTTCTTAGGGAAACTCTAGGATTTTAAAGTTGTTTGTTAGTCGTTCATTATCTTTGCTTACACTCGATATAGTGTTTCAGTATTTGTATGGTGTTAGTCTTTTGCTAATGTTAAGGATTTCCTTTAAACACAGCATTGCAATCCTATAGTATTGATAAGCATATCCCATGCATAAGTGTCAAACGAAAGTCTCATCGCTCCGTCGGCCATGCTTTCTTCCGCCGCTCTATTTGGCGGGATGATTGCGCCATTGACGTAATCAGTCGCTGTGGATCAGGTGACACCGCCACAGCTATTCTAATTAAAATGGCTGACAAACAAAGACAAAAGACTGTCGTGGATGGAGCGAGACAAAATCGTGAGCGATAATCGTCGCGTGCTGATTTGTACAGATAACATTGTTAGAGCAATTAGTGTTTCGGTATTAATCATGATCAACCTACAAACATTACACGAGACACAGAATAAGGAGACTGCAGAAGGTACGCTTTATACAAACGCGGTGGTCTAGTGGCTAACACCACCGGTTTAGTCCCAGAGGTCCCGGGTTCTAACCCGGACACGAGTACACAAACATGTTCCAAGCGGGGGATACATGTTTGTGTACTCGGTTTGGTTGGTGGTAAGGCTTGTTTGTCCGCCTGGCTAGCTACCACCATCTTTTCTAAATATGTCGCCATAATATCAATGTTTGTAGCATTGTTGTGTTCCGGCAGCTAGAGATATGATAGCCAGTGCCTCACTAGTTGAGGATCCCGGGTGAAGTGCGCTTCCATTATTGGCCTTATCATCACTTAACATTAGGTGAGATCAAGGCACTGTGCTTACCCGTTAATATAAAAAAAAATCACGGAACAGCTGCGTCCGAGCTTCTCAGAGATTCTGTCTGTGAGATTGGCATAAGGGAACGTTCCTGCAGCGGCATCTGTTTTTCACGAATAACTTAAAAAGGATTGAATGCCAAACTTTTAGATTTTGTGCACAACTACAGTACTTACACGAGAGGACGCACTTAGTATTTTATTAATTCAAATCAAGAAATTTCATATTTTTTCGCTGGTGTAACGCACACAAGTGTGTTAGCTTGTCAGGCGGGCTTAGATAAATCCCTGCTAATAACCAAAGCTGCAACTGGTACCTATATTATATACATAGTATATTATACCTATATTATATATATAGTATTTTCCTCCATGGGCTGCCATAGAGAAGTGAAGTCTATAAGCTCCACAGATTATAAGTTAAGTTGCTCAGTAATATTGATTTGACATATTTTTGACATATTATTGGTTTTTGACAATTTGCAGAATTAATTTTGTATTTTTATATGTATGTAATTAGAATAGTCATTGTTACTTATAAAATAAAAGGTAAAAGCTATTTGCATGCTACATTCAATATATTTCATTTCATTTTATTTCATTTCATTTCATTTCATTATAAATAAATGTATCGTTTAATAAAGGGTAAGGGTAATCTTTAACTGAATTATTACCATAATTTTTTTTCGTCTATGCGTATCCGATATTTTGGCACGGTCGCATGAGCCATGATCGTCAAAGTTTATAAAGTTATTTATTTATTTATTGAAATGATCACTAACATGTAAAACATCATTGATTTCTTAAACAAAACATATAGATTTTAGCTTGATGTCAATACAATTATAGGTGAAGACTACATGCAATTACATAAATACAATTTACACAAGTTTATATAATAAAATGAGAAATAAGAATGAGAATTAAAAATTGAAATTACATAATATGAAAAATTTAAATTGAATAAAAATTGTGAATAATATTAATATGTCAAATCATCGCAATACACATCAAAAGATGAGAGACTCCTTAAAGCTGCGAATGTCACCTATGAACAAGTACAAACTCTTAGTTTTAGCTGTACCATTAAACTCCCTTATAATGCGATTCAGAGGTGCATTCTGACCAAGGTTGGACCTGCAAGGCTGATCCACAAGAACGTTACTTATTGATGCTTTGGAGCTTTAGGGGTGCATTGAATGACAACGATTTCAGTAAATCCAGGACATCAAGGATGCCATTCGCTAGCCTATAGAGAAACATGAGGTCGTGCATACGTCTTCGATGCGATAGAAAACTTATTTTAAAATGATTTAATCTCTCAAAATATTTTAATAAACTCTTGCCCAGATTACACGAAAATGTTAAGTGCCATAGGAATCGCTTTTGGATGCTTTCTAATCGTTTTAAATATACGTCGTAAAAAGGATTCCAGACCATACTGCAGTACTCCAAGCCACACACACCACAAGTTATACTATAGACGGTTGTATATTTTATGTATGAGACGACATTATTTTCTGCCTCTAACCAGCATCCTTTGCTTCCCTCGCTTCAGTTAATATATTCTCTAGGACTGCACTCTGTAATAGTGCAACTGTGCAGAAACTAGTTCAGTGGCACTTGAGATTTGCACATGAAGACGACGCGGCTTTGTGGCTTAGCTCAGAGACCTTAGTCGTGTGAATACGGCTCATTGTCCTGTGACAGCAAATCAGTGTTCCTAGTGGGTGTGCGAATTTTATTTTTCATTCGATAACAGAATTTGTATGGCTATTTCAACAAATTACTTACCTCGTTGGTCACCAGGAGGCGCTGCTTGCTATACAAATAATTGTTTTCCCGTGTATCGAATGGAGTAATAAAACAAAACTACGCTCCCAAGTGCTGTTAATTACGAGTGCTCGCATTCTACTCACGTATTCGTATTTGAAATCACCGGTGACTATTTTGACAATGATGTAAGCAGTATGGCAGTAACACTTTTAAATAGCCACGACAGATTGAAAGTTTTCTAAATGTGATTGAGAGAAGTCGTCTTTTTCTAGTGCTTTTTTCAGTTTTGATCTTAATATCTCTTATCTCTTCTTAATCGTTCCCTCACTGCTGAGGATCGTGACTCGGCTTCATCCGGTCCACCAGCTGTCTCCATTGGTTGCGCTAAGTCGATGGAGTGCGGCGCTGACGGGCATCTCCAGATTTTCGGAGATCTGGTTTGACCAGCGTTTGGGGCTCCGGCCCAAATATGGTAGAGTAAAGGCAAAATCAACGTCACAACACCAACTTAGTCTTCAACAAGAAATCGTTACTAGCAAAACAATATCTAGATCATGTTTCTCGAATGTAGATTGAATAAGTTCTCGGAAGTGATATAGCAAACATGGCCTGTTGCTGCGCGCGACAATAATTACCTAGTGACCGGATGCGTGCGCAGGAAGGGAGCAATCATTCGTGCCCATTGACCGGCAATTAGCCATCCCGGCTCGACTTGGGATGAGCCACTGTGATGTGTGAAAGAAGGTTTAGAGAAAGGTAGGGGCCCGTCATCATAATTTAGTTCATGGTTTGATGTCATCCAGCGTTTTCGAGGACTATGTCCTCTCTTTCCTGGAATTTTGCCTTAGAGGATTAGCCGTTAGATCTTGTAAAAAAATCTCTGTATGTGTCCGAAAAAGACGTCTTTCTATCTCATCATAAATGTAGACTCTCTTGCAGGGTCTCTCTTTTGGGACAATAGCCCTTTAAGTGTACATTTAAAATATGGAAAAAATACTGTGTTTTTAAAATTGTAGTCTCATCTTACTGTATTAAGCAAGGGCGGCGAGAAACTAAAGGTAACTCAGGCAAGCCGTGGTGATCGAACATCATCAGAGGTTTCTAGACGAGATGGCATCACGCAAGCGTCTGTCTATAGGGAATAAACTAATAGGGGACACTAGATTCTCCGAGGAGTTCTACTCCGACTATCGGATCGATTCGCCCGTTATCAGGCAATTAGCCATCATGGCTCGACTTGGGATGATCTTCTGCTATATGTGAAGCAAGATTTAAAGAGAGGTCTCGGTGCTGTGGAGCATCTAGATTCAGATTCTGCTTAAACTCAGATAGAGCGGAGTCAGTACAAAAAAATGTGCAATATTTTCATCGCTTTTAAATGCTACACTAGTATAATAAATAATAATATACAATGTGTAAGTAATAGAAAGGTGTAGTCAAAATTAAAAGATCCAAAGTATATCCGAGCTAGGTCTTCTATGTAGAGTTACTAATTCATGATTATTAACTTTAATGAGGAGCTCGATGGCGCAGTGGTTAACGCGCCCGGTCTGCGAGTGCTGAGGTTAAGCAACTTTCGCAAGGGCCGGTCATCGGATGGGTGACCAAAAACTTTATCATCTCGAGCTCCTCCGTGCTTCGGAAGGCACGTAAAGCCGTTGGTCCCGGCTGCATTAGCAGTCGTTAACAACCACCAATCCGCACTGGGCCCGCGTGGTGGTTTATGGCCCGTTCTCCCTATCCATCCTAAGGGAAGGCTCGTGCCCCAGCAGTGGGGACAAAAATGAGCTAATGATGATGATGATGATGATTGTAACGTCACATCAAAATAAACAAGTCTCAGCCCTAGTGGTTTAGTAACCTCTGTGTATTAACATTTATGATCACTGCTGCTTGCTTATGCGCGCCTGACGCGCATCACTTCATAAATATTTCATTAACCATTGCATGACAAATTAAAGTTAATAATTATGTCTTAATAACAATACGTACAAGTTCTATATGGGATACACTTTGGATCTTTTCATTTTGACCACACCTTTCTGTTACACGTTGTATACAAGTGCAGTCGTCTAATCAGCAACATATAACAGTATCTATATCTAATATATAAAATTCTCGCGTCACAGTTTTCGTTGCCATACTCCTCCGAAACGGCTTGACCGATTTTGATGAAATTTTTTGTGCTTATCCGGTACCTATGAGAATCGGCCAACATCTATTTTTCATCCCCCTAAATGTTAGAAGTAGTCCACCCCTAAATTTTTTTTATATTTTTTATGGCAAAACAACGTTTGCCGGGTCATCCGGTATCTATGAGAATCGGCCAACATCTATTTTTCATCCCCCTAAATGTTAGAAGTAGTCCACCCCTAAATTTTTTTTATATTTTTTATGGCAAAACAACGTTTGCCGGGTCATCCGGTATCTATGAGAATCGGCCAACATCTATTTTTCATCCCCCTAAATGTTAGGGGTAGTCCACCCCTAAATTTTTTTTAAATTTTTTATGGCAAAACGACGTTTGCCGGGTCAGCTAGTAACATATAAAATTCAAAAATTCAAAATTCAAAATTATTTATTCAGTTTAGGCTACAAGTAGCTCTTATGAATGTCACTATGCCATCGGTTCGTAAGTCTACTCTGGGGGGAGATCTTGTACTGAGAAGAACCGGCAAGAAACTCAGCAAGTGTCCAGCTCTTTTCTCCCTTACAGCGTCAAAAATATTGGAAAATGCCCTGTCATAAAAGGACATTTTCCATCACAAATAAAAAACACATAATATAAAGGACAATCACAACAGAAAAAAAAATTAGTTTGCAAAAACACCATTTACCAGTTGAATTTGTTACAATGTCATACAGTACTAGTAAAAGTCAAAATCTGTCTAAGAAAAAACAAAGTTAAACTATAATTGATAATAATAAAAATAAGACAAGTATGCAAGAGCAGACCAGCCTCCACAGGCGGCACCCGTTCACGAGTATGACATAATGAATCAGCCATCGCTTCGCTCAACCATATTTCAGGGAATGTAGCGACCCGACGCACATGCTACCACCGCAGAGACAATAAAATATAACAGTATCTATACATATAATAATAATTCTTATCTCTCATTGCGCCACCCGTTGACTTCCGTGCCGGTCTGTGTGTTTGTATGTCGCATGTGATAGCACTAAGCCCTAGTGTTGCATAAAAACATACAATAGTATATAATAATATATACATTTCAAAGATTATTATTTATGCGGAGGTTTCGGGACGACCCTGATAGTTACATGAGAAAATGTGGAAAGGTGCGGGCGGGCTTTGACTAGTAGTGTAGTGGGTACAATAACTAATATTATAAAGCTGAAGAATTTGTTAGTTTGTTTGGTTGAACGCGCTAATCAAGAAGTACTGGTTCGAATTGAACAATATTTTCTTTGTTGAATAGTCCATTTATTGAGAAGGCTATAGGCTATATTACATCACGCTATGACTAATCGCTAATTAACGCGGGTGAAACAGCAAGGCACAGCTTTTATAATAATAATATTAAAAACTTGCTGTTCCCCGCCCCACGTGTCGCATCGCGTCGCTCGAATGCGCTAGTACTTTGTATTCGTTTAGCGTTTTTTTCTGACTTTTTTTGTTCGACTCTTAAGGGTCATAGCGTGATGTTAAATAGCCTATAGCCTTCCACAAAAAAGGGACTATCAAATGCAAAAATAATTTTTCAAATCCGAATGTTAGTTCTAGAGATTAGCGCGTTCAAACAAAAAACAAACTCTTCAGCTTTATTATATTAGCGCTGTTTACCCATCCAGAATGCTTGTTTTGAGAAACGAAATTGAAAAGGTTTCAATTAATCGATTCAGTACTGTAGCCGATTCTAAATAAACAACGAGACTTAAGTTATTGTATGTTGTATATTTATGCCAAATAATTTTTTGATCATTCATTCATTCATTCATCGATATATTATCGATCTTAAACATGATAGCGTGCAACGCTACGTAAGCCCTACCTATTTGTGTTTTTCATTTTCACACTGATAGTAGTACGTACGTATTGAAAGATAGTATTATAGCTATTTTAGTCACAGCAAAAAGGCTTCTGAGAAAATAATGAGTAGTGTTAAATTTCTGTAACGGCAAATGCGTATGTATCGTATAGGCATATAGACAATAACGCACGTCGACCGTGATTCGTGTCAGTTTGCTTTCCTTTTGATTATTCCCGAAATCCTGAAGGTATGAGGTGTTTTCCCAGCATAAAAAGCCTGTGACAATCTCTAAGCTTTACTCTGAGTGTAATATCACGGTCACGGTCACGGTATTAAGGTCGCCTTTATCTAAAAAACGAGCGAGCCTTACAAGTAGTCGCATATGATGTGTAACATTTGACATCTCACCTTAGTAATAAGCAATTTTAACATTATATTCTTATATTTATAACTATAAAATAAATGCAGTAAATACTCATTAGAAGATATTTGACATATCAATATGACGCTTCCTCGACTTCCTGTTAAACTGTTACACATACTTCCGTCCCATTTCACGAAATCACTCCCACAAATTGCTTATATAGAAAGCGAGCGGAAAGATGTTACACATCAAAAATATATCTCAAAAACTATGTTACCTGTACCTTTTATGTGACCTGTTGCACGTATTGGCGTTGCTGTAAGTGCAGCAGGATTTTTAAATAAATAATAAATAAATGCTACAGCACATACAGATTGCCTTAATCCTAGAAAAATATCTCAAAAACAATGTTACAGTTGACAGCAGACTTGTAACAGTCCACATAAAGCCGGATGTAGTGCATAAAAATTAATCGAATTTGTGTCATTTTTATAAATCACTTTTTCCAATTATGTGTGACTAAAGTTCCCCTTACCTTCAATCAAGTTACTTTATGAGTCACATAAGGATATCCGCAAATTCCGTAATAACATAAGCATCGTTCATTCTGACCATTATCTCATTAATATAGTGCGTGTTTAATTAATAGGCTTTTGATTATAAGTTTTAGCTTTAATCCCAACTCATTATTTAACGAGCAAAGGTTTGAAGCAATATTTTGTAATAATTAGCTTTTGATAATTATTAAAGTTGAAGCATTGAATCGACGCACTTCTAATTAGTGTTAGTATTAGTCAAATAATTATTTATAATCATATCTGTAATCTGGGAAAACTGTTAATTTATAGTGACCTTTTTAATAAGTAGGTAGTAGGTTACATAGTATTGGCAAAGCAAGTATTTTAATTGAAATTGTTCAATTTAATTTATTCCTTTAATTTTAATTATCCAGCCTCAGATTACGCCTTTGAAGATCCTAACTTATAATTATAAATGGTATAACGTGTTAATCTGTTTGTCTTTCGTTCCAATCCAAACGGAGCTTCGAACTGACGTGATTTATTGCAAAGAGTTGGGAGGACCACAGTCTACTTTATGATAAAAAAAAAACATCTCATATCTCCCGTGAACAGAGACAAACCGATTTTCATTCATGGGAAGCCGCGGCCGTACTTAATCTATGATTATTGAAAGAGAAGTTCTGACTTACTTACCGACTGAGTGACTGAAGGACAGACTTACTGACTGACAGCTCAAACAATAGAAGCTAGGACGCTGTCGGACCTATCATGACTTAGCCAAGAGATTACTTATCTTATAAGACTTCTTCTTAGTCATTATCATCCAATATGTTGGTGTAGGCCTCCTTCAGCTGCCGCCATTCATCTCGGTTTTGTGCAACCCGCATCCAGTTCGAACGCCACCCTCTTGACGTCATCCTTCCAGCGCATCTGCGGTCGTCCTCTGGGGCGTTTATCTTCCAAAGCCCCAGGAGCCATGCTTATAAGAGTCGACGCTTGCTATTCGAAGGGATGTTATTGGGTAGGCTCTTCGTCTAGCTTTTCGTGACTAGACGAGGGATGAGGAGGACCCACATAACCCAGGGTCGATTGTAGCCTAGACTATATAAGGCTAAATAAAAGACAAGAGATACGATTCGTGCCTTCCGCGGGTCAGAATTAGGTGGGACAGGTTACCTTCAGGCTTTTAAAGAAGGTAACGAGTAGGTAGCTCCCCGGATGCTCAGATGTCCATGGGCGGTGATGACGAGTTCCCATCAGGTGACTCGCTTGCTCTTTATATCCCTCGGGGTTCTCTTTATATCCCGAAGGATACTTGTATCTAGACCTACGGAGACAAAGTCACGGGCGGTCGCTAATAGTATTACTTATGTGTCTGGGCTTCCATTTAACCCAGAATGAGTTGACAAATTAAAGCTTTCAATCAAAGTTAATTGTTCTATGCAAACTGAATTACGCAATATGCAAACATATAGCACTCGTGACAATGGTGTACGCTATTAATTTCGTTCTCGGTGTGATTTAGGGATGCCTCAGAAGCACTACCATAGTTTAGTTCTGTTGTCTATTTATTCTTTTTTCATATGGAATTTCAGACATTTTGATATGTTTGAACTAGAATGTAGATGTCGCACAATAATAGGTTTAGGGAATAACAGGTTTTGTGTGAGAAATCCTGCCAAAAACTCATCTGCCGTAGGCGTTAACTTTCACTTGGATGGGTGGAACTGGAAGCGCATTTCACCTGGATTCCTAAAGAACTGAGGAACTGAATATCTTGTCTCTAACTGACGGAACGTAATAATATTACTGACATTATGTTATGGTGACATATTTAGATAAGATAGTATGAAGGCAACTGTGGATCACCTGGTCATTTTATGTCCCTACTGCTGGGGCACCAGAGAACGGGCTATAAACCACCACGCGGGCCCAGTGGCGGTTGTTATCGACTGCTAATGCAGCCGGGATCAACGGTTTTACGTGTCTTCCGTAGCAGGGAGGAGCGAGCCCAAAAGTGTACCATCTCGATGGTAAATTTTTGGGCACTCAACCGTAACCTTTGTGAAAATCGCAACAGTGGATATTACTCGTTATTCGTGTGCGACAACCCTACCAAGCTCGTCTACTATAAATCTAGAACAATTGGGAACACGCAGAACAATTAAAACAAGACGTTAGCGGAACTGCAGTGACGTCAGCAGCAGGGGAAAGTTTCGGATTCCACTGCATTATGGCGGTACTGGGACGTAAACCGTTGTCTAGCGCATAATATAAGGTAAAAGGAGATTGCTCAACTTCGGTCCAATTGTTGCTTAGGAATGGAAGTACCGGTGGGTAAAAATGAAAAGATCCAAAGTGATCCGATTTAAAACTTGTATGTGTTGTTACTAAGATAATTATTAACTTTAATTTGTCATGCAATCGTATATTAAATGCTTATATTAGTTAAGCGAGCAGCAGTGATCATAAATCTAAGCACACAGAGGTTACTTACAGTAGGGCTGTGACTTGTTTATTTTGATGTGGCGTCACAATAGAAATATTGAATTTGACGACCTCCTTGGTCGAGTGGCTTGCACACCGGTTTTCATGGTGTCGCCATCTCTTAGGTCCCGGGTTCGATCCCCGGTCGGATCAATTTAGAAATACCTGTTTTTCTAAATTGTTTCGGGTCTGGGTGTTTCCTATGTGTAATAAGTATGTATTTAAGTATATTATGTATGTTTATCCGTTGTCTAGTTAACCATATAACGAGTTTCTTAAGGAAGCTTTTCTTGGGGCTAGATAATTGGTGTGAGTGTGGGATTATTTATTTATTATAATTAAAACTGCATAAAAAATTTAAGTTAATAATAATGTCTTAGTAAATATGCGTACAAGATCTAGATGGGATACACTTTGGATCTTTCTGTTACACGTTGTATATCTATAACTCTAAGACGGGTATATAGGATACTATCACATGGTAGTACGAGTACTATTAATTATTCTCATTGGTAGCCAAGTGGTAAAGCGCTAAGCCCGATACCCGGGTTCAACTCCCCAGTAGGGTTTCTCTTGAAACACAATAGCAATAATCAATTTCCAATCACAAATTTGAAAAAATCAAATGGCACTCTTAAAAGCGATAATAGCGCCACATTGGAATTAAATTGCGTGGAAATTGAGTGAACAAATTATTATCGAGATGGGGCGTTCCGAAATTGCGAAACTTATCCCAATATCGATACATATTAATCGCGTTGGAATTGTATTGAGATTGAGTTTGCGTCAAGAGTAGCCTACCAGGTCGGGCAATATGTGTTGCGGATTTTTCGATGCATAGCCCAGGTTTCTGAATACCAACCCGCATTTGGCAAGCGTGGTGATTAAGCCCATTACCCATCAAGTGTAGTGATGACTTGATTTCAATGATGGAGGCCTTTGCCCAGCTGTGGGACAGTCAGTATAGGCTATTTACTCACTAGGTACATGTCGTGCTCAGTTGATTTCTCCAATCGTTTAAAAGGGCATCTAATTGAACTGCTTAATTGTGTAGAAATCTAGACATGTTCAATACCTTATACGATCGGCTGTACTAACCACATCACGGTTTTTCGAACTGTAGAACCTTACTACCTAGATAATAAGGCTGTTAGTTTGTACAAGACTACGAATTCAGTGTTTGTTTAATCGTCGTACAAAGGAACAGACCAGATCTCGAGGGGACTTTTCAACTTTTTGTCGAAGAGATTTCTAGTGAGACACACTTTGGTCCAAGAAGGAATTACATATCTACTTACATTAAAATGTATCTCGATTTGGTCCTTTAAACGATCAAGAATAAACGTCCCATCGCTGGGCAGTGGACTTCCCACATGGACAGTCCATCCATGAGAAAGCGTCATGTTCTAAGTAAATTCTGATTATCCGGTCCTAGAAGTCTTTTAAAACCCATTTATACAATAATAACTTTCATGTTTCCTTCCTCCTAAGTATGCCATATATTATGAATAACTTTTTTGTTAGGATCATAAACGGGTTAAATAGTCAGTACTTATCACAAATCATCATTCATTCTGGAATCATCTAATCCATCAATGTCTTTAAAGTAGATAGAAGTAGATAAAACAAATTCATCTGCATTTATCATCTTATGACATTAGAAATTAAGTAGAAAATGCCCTGCATTTATATTGTACTTTGATAAGAAATCAAACCTCAATAATAAGATAACATGAGATGAACTATATTACAATGAGATAACATGTACATACATGTGTGATAAAATAAATTAATATTTTTATATAAGTCAGTAACATATATCATCATAATCATCATCGTCATCTTAACTAAAAGATGTTCACTGCTAGACAAAGGCCTCCCCCAAGGATCTATTAACGTGAGAGGAATTTGCCATAATCGCCACTCTTGGCAGGCGGGTTGGCGATCGCAATATTATGTTGAGAGTCCCAGAGAGACGCTGCGTATTAAAAGGAGCGCTTCGAGGAATAGTTTTGAGGCGCTTCGAGGAATACCTCGCTGCCCGTCCTCTGGAATGGACCCCTAGTCCGCTTCTACGACACCCACGGAAAGCTGATGGGGTGGAGCAATTCTTTAACCCTGGCACCACACGGGGTCTTACTTAGCATATTATGATATTTGCATATCCCAATCTTTATGTTACGATTTCATTAGAAGTTCTCCTGCTAAGTTTTAATACTTTGGTTCAGTTTGGCAAACAACAAAACTTAAATGAATCATCATCATTAGCTCTTTTTTATATCCTCACTGCTGGGGCACGAGTCTTTCATATTCCTCCTCCTTGGTCGACCTCCTTGGTCGAGTGGTTTGTACACCGGTTTTCATGGTGTCGCCATCTCTGAGGTCCCGGGTTCGATCCCCGGTCGGGTCAATTTAGAAATTATTGTTTTTCTAAATTGTCTCGGGTCTGGGTGTTTTCTATGTATAATAAATAAGTATGTATTTAAGTATTTTAAGTATGTTTATCCGTTGTCTAGTAACCATTTAACGAGTTTCATAACGAAGCTTCTCTTGGGCTAGATAATTGGTGTGAGTGTAGGAAAGCTTATTAAGCTTATTATTATATGGATGGATAGGGAGAACGGGCCATATCCACCACGCGGGATTAGTGCGGTGCGGTGGTTGTTAACGACTGCTAATGCAGCCGGGACCAACGGCTTTACGTGTCTTCCGAAGCACGGAGGAGCTCGAGATGTTCACCCATCCGATGCCCGGCCTTTACCTCGGCACTCGCAGACCGGGCGCGTTAACCACTGCGCCATCGACCTCCTCAAATGAATGAATATACATCGTAAATAACTAACGGTACCGTTACGGTGAAATTAGGAAAAAATGACGTGCCAACCATACCATGTAATTGTAGCGTCGACACAATAGCGAGGGTTCGCCACCGTTCGCAGGTAGATCGGAGACAATGGTGGTGGTCAACAGCTGGAACAGTTTGCTGACCGGCGATGATACGCTGGTTGGGTAATACCAGCCGTAGGCAGAAAGTTGTAATAATTATAACCTTTTTGTAATATTTATCGAAATGTAGCTACCAGTAGCGTGTTAATTTAATGTTTGTTGTAAGCCATATCAAAATTATCTTATTTCATATCAATACATCTAAAATCGACGTTTCATGGAATTAAATTATAAGTTGTAGGATAAACTCCTTACCTTCTTTACCTTGGTGGTTATTACATTAAGATTAATAAAGCTCACAGACAACTCTTATTTTTTTAATTAAATGTAATAATAAGTTCCCCGTGTGGTGCCGGGGCTAAAGAATTGCACCACCCCATCTCTTCCCGTGGGTGTCGTAGAAGGCGACTATGGGACCATTCCGGAGGATGGGCAGCAGCGCCTCTCGGTGATTATTCTCACTTTACTGCGATCGCCAACCCGCCTGCCAAGCGTGGCGATTATGCCAAATTCCCCTCAAAATTATTTATCCTTGAGGGAGGCCTTTGTCCAGCAGTGGACGTCTTTTTGGCTGAGATGAAGAATAATATGTTGTACTGAAGTCAGTACAACATATTATTATATAGATAAAGATACATAAATATGTATCTTTATCAATTACATATAACAAAATTATGTATCAGGAGAGCGGATATTGTTGAACCACTGGAATTCCAAATTCAATCCGACCTGCTCATGTTGAAGCTTAAGTGTAAATAAGTTGAAAGACACAATCTGCAATTTTCGCTTAGCTAAAAGACATCCAAAAACTCTACCCAAGTATAAGCAAACTATCCACTATCTTCAAAATTCAATTTCAAAGTAGGAAACATGTTTAATTTCAATGGCACGTTCGAACGAACCCGTCTCGAGTTTTCACAGCGACGACACGACACATACATCCCGCGCTCTGTCATAACAAAAAAAGTAGTGCATCATTATCAGTGCGCTGGCGCTGACAGCCGATTCCGATAACTATGTCAATCTGTGAACCAACCGCGTGCCGCGCCGCAACAGTCAGTCATCGGCCGGACGCAGGAGCGCGTGCACGTTACCCCCGCGCCTCCAAACGCTTAATCGCGAAACTCAATAAAAATGGCAAAGTACCAATCAATATATTTAATGAAATCCAAATAGGTGTGCTCAATCTAAAGTGATAAGTGATAATAACGCAACAAATACATTCCAAATAGTGCAGTGATAATGCGCCGGCAGAAGCTGATCACCGATCCGGATTTGGGTGATCTGGAGGAGATGTTGGCGCATGTGCAAACGCAGCTGGAGCACGAAATCGACCTGGAGAAGGACTCCAGGAAGCCGTCCTTCACGAATGTGCAAGAATCACCGAGAATGGCGAAGAGGACTTCTTCCTTCAGCCGCAGCGAGACGTTAGAGTACCGACGCGCTGCCCCTAGACCGCCCCTTGCTAGGATCTACAGCGAAGTCAACTCTGGCAGCCAATCTCTCAATGGAGACTACAGAAACGGGGATTATGGACAAGCGAATGTGGACCACAACACGTCGTTACGAGGGTCGCAGACTAGCTTGCAGTCTGAGGACATGGGATCGCTGAAGTCCTTCAGGTCGGAGCCTATGCAGAGGCATTCGGTGCTTAGCTTACCTGACAAGAGAGCTTCGAATGCCACGTGGAATGGTCGGAGCAGAACTGCTACGCTACCGAGAGGATATGGATCGACGAAAGAGAAGAATTGGGAGGAGTATTGGGCGCAGTAAGTCAATTTGATTTTATTGGATAGGTCTAATATACTATAACATTTTTCTTGTTTTACAGGTATTTTCTATTATCTATTTATGTAATATCAAATAAATTTTAGCAATACTTACATACCTGATTATACCTCTATTTTTTTGTGAAATTAGTAGACATTTCTTGTTGTCAAAGAAGTTTCCCATATAAATCGACAAATGTTACACTCAAATCACAATTTCATGATATTGGAACTACAAAATGTAAACCGTTTTCCGATAGATGCAGGAATTTATTCAATTTATTGTAGTACGTATAACTGAACTAGTTCTATCTCCAATTTCTAAACGTATCTTTCAATCTATATATTAATACGTGAAGCAAAAAACTTTGTACCCGTTTTTACGAAATATGCGCGGACGGAGGAGTAAAAATTTTGCACACTTATAGTTTATATAGAGAAAGTTATCCGAATGGTAATATATTTTTTTATTATGCATAAAAAATACATTAAATCAACAAAAACAACATTACACACACGCATAGGTATGTATTTGACACACACGTATTGTTTGTCTTTAATGCGGCCGATGCCAATCTAAACTCACATTCTATATTTTTTAATTTTTAATTGCTTAGGATACAATCTGTGCAGCCTTAATAAAATTACGGTCGAATTTCGACCACTGGGCGACCACTAGTATTTATTAAAGCAGGACTTCGTTTTCAATTTTCATATAAATACCTAATATATATTTTGATCAACTTAATTGAATCACAAGATATTGGCTTAACAAGAATATTTTACTTCAGACAAAATTCTGCGTCAAAGTCTCGTTAACTCTAAGGCTAAACAAAATTCGACTCTCTTATCCTCCGCTTGCTATTAGGAATAATTTATTATGCATATTAATTGCGAGCCCAAAGCGATGTACTGCGCAATATGTGGTTGCAACGTTTATAATTAGCAGGATATGTTTGTAATTATTAGGCTATTTATGGATTTCTTAGAGGATGTTATTTATTTAATAACTAGGAACTGACTGAAAAGGTATTTCTCTATTTTTCTATTTTCATGTGGCATTATAGCAGCACTGCTTTTGGTGACTAACGAAGAGAGTAAATACCATTAAATTGTTTTTTGTCCTGGAATTTTTCCATTTTCCCATTTCTTAGCTATTTTTGTCCAGTTCAAATTGCTATATAGCGATAAAGAGGCCATTAGCGGCGCTAGTGTGCCTTACCCTTCGCCTTAACGCGATTCAGACACAACATGAACAGCGCCATCTAGTGACGCGCGGATGGAACTATTCTCTATTTACAATGTTTATGTATAGGCTAATTACTATTTTATCATCTTCACCAGCTTATTTAATGCCCCTACTGCTAGGGCACGAGCCCTCTCTATAAATGACTAGCTGTGCCCCGCGGTTTCACCTGCGTTAATTTAAGGTTATAGTGAGTCAACCTTAAAAGCTAGACATATGCTGTCGTGTCGCAGACTTTTTTTAGAACTTTTAAAGGGGAACAATTTCGTAATGCATGATTTTTGCGTAACTTTCACCGTTTACGCAGCGCACGCAAGGAAAGCTCTCAAAAATAATAATAATTTTCTCGTTTTTGCAACATTTTTCATTGCTGCTCCACTCTTATTAGTCATAGCGTGATGTAATAAAGCCTATAGCCTTCCTCAATAAATGGACTATTCAACACAAAAATAATTTTTCAATTCGAACCAGTTCCTGAGATTAGCGCGTTCAACCAAACAGACTCTTCAGCTTTATAATATTAGTATTAGATAGGGAGAACAAGTTTATAAACCACCACGCGGGCGCAGTGTAGATTGGTGGTTGTTAACGACTGCTAATGCAGCCGGATACATCTTAACCAATGTATCAACCGCAACTAGAGCAGTGGCTTTGCAATTGTACAATTAACAATTGGTTGCTTTTTTCGGTAATAAGCCTGCGGGACCAGCGTCTTACGTACTTTACTTGCTTGTACGTGCCTTCCGAAGCACGGAGGAGCTCTGATTATGATTACTGCTATTGTTTCTGATTGGACAGTATCAATATATTAATACGTGAAGCAAAAACTTTGTACCCCTTTTTACGAAAATTGCGCGGACGGAGGAGTATGAAATTTCGCACATTTATAGTTTATATAGGGAAGGATTGCAGAATGTTAATATTTTTTTTAATTATGCATAAAAAATACATTAAATGAATAAAACAAACATTACACACACTACCATGTATTTGACACACACGCAAAAATACTCTTTTCAAAATTTTCAAAAATGGAAGAGGAGCGGCCCAAATCTGTCAATGCCAATCCAAACTCACATTCTATCTTTTTTAAATGTTTGATTGCTTAGGATACAATCCGTGCAGCCTTAATAAAATTGCGGTCGAATTTCGACCACTGGGCGACCACTAGTCAAAAGAATATCACCAATATGTATATGTGACTATAACAATAGTTTATGTGCATTTAAGTGTGTCATAAGAATGTATTCAGCTTTTCATAAAAGGGATGCCGCATTACCCAAAAAAGATATTTGATACCCACTTTTGGAGACGTGACTGTTTGATGGTGGTAATAAAGAACGAATTTGTTCCGACGGTCGTTAATTCCTTATTTTCATATAAGGAATGGCAATAACGTTTAGAAAGTGGATTAGACATATTAATATTTTTATGTTTTTATATCTACTTATTTATATCTGTAAAAACTTTTAAATAAAAAGTAGCGACGGTATTTGGACAGTTGTCTTTTTTACTTTACCAAAGTCATCACCCTTGTACATATATGTTTTTTTTATAATGTAATTTAGACTGTAATTTTAATTTTAATAAAGGGTCGTATTTAAATACAAGAATTAGAACATTTTTGTGACCATATTTTGATTTTATATATGCATGCAACATATTAAAATATATATTTCGCCTCTTTTCACTTTATAAGAAATTATTTTAAGTATATTAACACCTATTCCAAAATCTATTCTTTTTAGCCTCGTTAAAACTATCTACAAGATTATAACAGCGCTGTTCTATGTGGTAACTGTAGGCCCCCTTATCTTTAAACCGACTTTCTCTACCGAGAATGTTTGTCGAGCCATTTCTGCAACATATCCATGTTTTTTTGCCGCCATTGTCCATAAGGACCACATGTCGCCCGCATCGATGCGGTTTCACCATGTCACATTGACAAACCGCCATGCGCGTGCGCCATATTGGGGCTAAGAATGTGTGGGGTATAGCTTTAAGTTTCTCTGAAAAAATATATTGGACTAATCCTTAGACACTGTGAGTTATTTGCATAATTTCAATTTGGAAACGCCTCGGTTCGATACTCCAGTGGCTAAACGCTCGGCCCAAAAGTGACCATACATCTTTTCATCGGATGGGTGACCAAAAATGTGTCATCTCGAGCTCCTCCGTGCTTCGAAAGGCATGTAAAGCCAGGTAAAGTTGGTCGCACCGCACTGGGCCCGCGTGGTGGTTTATGGCCCGTTCTCCCTATCCATCTATAAAGAAGGCTCGTGTAGTTGCATAAAAACCGCTTTAAACCAAAATCTGAGACAAAAAAACTCGTTTTAAATTTGATTAAAATCATGACCCACGTCGTAGTGTCATCATCATCATCAGCTCATTATTGTCCCCACTGCTGGGGCACGAGCCTTCCCTATGGATGGATAGGGAGAACGGGCCATAAACCACCACGCGGGTTGGTGGTTGTTAACGACTGCTAATGCAGCCGGGACCCACGGCTTTACGTGCCTTCCGAAGCACGGAGGAGCGAGAGATGATACATTTTTGGTCACCCATCCGATGACTGGCCTTTGCGAAAGTTGCTTAAACTCAGCACTCGCAGACCGGGCGCGTCAACCACTGCGCCATTGTAATAATTACTAACTACTACACTATAACGTGGTCGGGATTTTGAACCGTTTTATCAAATTCAAAACCTGCCCCCCAACCGCCTAACTCTCTCGCTTTCGATCGCTTTGAAGGCGAGGCCCTCGCCTCGCTTTCTAAAATAATATCGAAATATAACATCGAATAATATCGAAAGCTATAGCCTATAGCTTTCGATATTGCTTTCAAATAGCTTTCGAAATGACAAGATGACGCCTCCTCCTCGCCTCGCCTTCAAAGCGATCGAAAGCGAGAGAGTAAGGCGGTCGACCCCCAGTTTTATATATAAGTCACAGATTTTGGTTTAAAACGGTTTTTTTGCAACCTCGTGCCCCAGCAGTGAAGACAATAAGCTGGTGATTTTTTTTAGTTTTTATTTATTAACGGACTACAAAATTGGTTACAAGCTTAACTTAAAAATATGTATAAATGTAACAAATTATCGTGCAATAGCTGCAACTTTTTTTTTTTTATACGGAGTGCGCGTATCAAAAAAAGTCGCGTCCTCCTCATCTGAGGAGGACACATCGAACGCCGGCATGGTGGGGCCTGACGGGGTCATGGGAACCCTTTCGGACACTTCCACAACCCCGTCGGTGACTGCTCGCCCTATAGACGGGCGAGCCCCTCTTCCGCCCCTAATTGGGGCGGGTGACCGCCCTCGAAAACGATGGGCGGACACACTTGACCCGTCAGTTGAGACGGGTCGCCGACGCGCCGGGACATGCGGGGCGTCGGCCCTCAGTGGGGACCTGTGCAATGCACGGTCAGAGCCCCCCCTAGGACTCGGACCGCGCTGGTTTCCCACCGGATCGAGAAGGCGTTGATATTGTCGCCTTCTCCGCAGGAGGCGTCTGCGGCGGCACGGATTTGCCAGGGGATCATCCTCCCTGGCTCGTTCCGCCTCCTCCTTGAGCGTCATGACGTCGACGTACATGTAGACCCCACATGAGCTAACACAGTTCCAGAATTTACGCTTTACAAAATTGTTTAAACATATTACTTTACTTTTTTGTGATTTGTGATGGTGAAAAATATATCAAAATCTATTCCATTTCGAGCTATTTCTAACGTGTATCCATTGACTGAGCAGAAGCTGGTCTATAAATTACAATTGAATAGCGCTGTGCTGATACCACATTTGGGTCACCGGCTCACCGCGGAAGTATTCAGCTATCGCCCGGTAGATAAGACACTGAGGTTATGACCGCTTAAATTGTTTTTAACGGCATATGATTATCACTCTTGTTCTTAATTGCTTAAGAGATAACATTGTTTGTGTTTTTGTACCCGTATGTCGTCGTGGCTGTGATCGTCAGCTGTTTATTTTAGTATTTACATAACAACGGAAAGCCTTGCCCTTCATCTCGCCTGATAGTAGTGACTGACTTTTACTAGAATACTGTAGTGGTACTGTATGACATTGTGGAAATTGAAACTTTTGCCTGATGTAAATTTGTTAACCTAGAATTTTTTTTTTTTTGTTTTTTTTTTTTACATGTTGTGGTTGTCTTCTATAAGTATGTTTTGTGTTTATTTGTAATGGAAAGTGTCCTGCTATGATCGGGCATTTTCCAATATTTTTGACGCTGTAAGGGAGAAAAGAGCTGGACACTTGCTGAGTTTCTTGCCGGTTCTTCTCAGTACAAGATCTCCGCCCAGAGTAGACTTACGAACCGATGGCATAGTGATATTCACAAGAGCTACTTGTAGCCTAAACTGAATAAAATGATTTTGAATTTGAATTTGAATTTGAGTTATTGAGCCTAAGCTGGAAGCACACTTCACCAGATATTCTCAACCACTGAGGAAATAGCTATTTTATTTGAAAAAAAGATAAGGTATTGAAAATGTTCTACAAGCGGGATTCGAACCCGCACCCCATGACATGCCGGGTCAGGTGCACTAACCAACTATGATGTCGTGGTTCAATCCAACTCGCCGAAATTAATCAACACTATTTACTCTTATTTTGTAAGCCAAAGGAGTATTCATAGTCGACAACTACGTCATCAACATCCGATCTTCATATTTTTACAAACATTGAAAGACCAGTTAAGAATTAGGCTAGTACACCTGACCCAGCATGTCATGGGGCGCGGGTTCCAATCCCGCTCGCGGAACTATTTCAACACTTTGTCTTTTTTCAAATTGTAATTTGTTCGCAACAAAAATATACGTAACATTTTTGTAAAATTAATATGTAATTAATCATAAACATAGCGGAGGAGCATGTTTGTATAATTGGTTTAGTTCTAGCTACCTAGTGGCTAACTACGTAGCTACCACCATCTTATCTTAATATGTCGCCATAACATCCATGTTTGTAGCATTATTGTTTTCCGGCAGCTAGAGATAAGATAGCCAGTGCCTCAGTAGTGGAGGATTCCGGGTGAAGTGCGCTACCACCTTCGGCCTTATCATCACTTAACATCAGGTGAGATGAATGCCAAGCACTTACCCGTTAAATATAGAATAAACACAGGTAAAATCTCGGTAAATCCCGCCAAACCAAATTCAAAAAACTAAACGCTCATCTTGGAGCCACCAGCTATAATTAAACGCAATTAGCATTGCTAATTGGAGCCTGTTATATACGCGCACTATCTCTGCAGTTATCTAAACATGTCGCATGGTTGCTATTAAATTTCACACGCGCTGCACAAGCGGAGTGTCGGAGAAGGCAAATCATAATAATGCTATTGTTATGCCGATACAGCGGCCGGAGTCGTCTGCGCGTCTCCGATCTCCGCGCTCAACTTTGTAAACATCTGGTAAGCTATAATAACTTTGGAAGGGAGGAGTCACATGTAATGAGGAGATAGGATTAACATTAACATGTGACAAGAAAGGTGATGAGCGTGTAAGTAAATATGGATAGACTGTGTCTTGGCAAAGAGAAGAGGCTGATCGAGGAGAATAAAGGACGATGAAGATGAACAAAACTGTACCTCAGCTCGGCAGAACGTTGATAAGCTGCTTATTAAATCCTGTAACATAGCGATATATTTGATATACCTACCACCTATTTTGAACCCTAAAACCCTTAAGGTGCTCTCTCACCAGGAGTGTTCGTCTATAATGTAACGTTGCAAATCCGAGCATTACAGTGCGCATAATGTTACAGATTTGAGCATTGAGGGGAACCGAGCGTTACAGTGCGCAACATGGTGATTGATGATACAATGTGTAATATTTTGTTACATTACAGTTGAACGCAGTATTATAGTCGATGACTGACCTCCCATAATTTAACTCAGCGGCCAAGTTGTTGTAGTAACATTACCAACGCGTATCACGACTGTTACTGTGGCTCGAAACCCAAACGGACCAGCACTGCCTAGAAGCAGCGGACTGGCAGGGTCGCCATGAGATGTGTGGCGTTCGGGAGACGAAATAACACAACGGAAGTAGATTCTTAACTGATGTCTTTATTGAGAGAAAACAGGGTTTTTATAGTAATTTATAGTAGGTCAATACGTGCAATGTTCAAATAATTTTTAACGCAAATTTTGTTGCGTACAAATTACAAAAACACAAATTTTGAAAAAATTCGTGGAAATTTTTTCAACATTTGTGTTTTCAATACGTGCATTTAGATTATTTAGAAAAGCATCAAATTACAGTATATAAAAGTATCAGATTACATGCTACATAGAGTATACTTTTTGAATAAAAACAATATTATTTTTATAGGGCATTGTATGACGTGCACTATACTACAGTAATACTCAAAATCGAACTTAAAAAGTTACATTACAGGCAAATGCTCCTGGTTTATTTTTGAAAGAATTTGCTGTTAATCTCTGGGCATGTTTAGCTTCATCGGGCTTTTTTGGGGGCGGCGAGAAGCAGAAATTCCTCAGCCGTGTGAAACGAAGCACCGTCAGAGGCTTTCTAGAGGGAACGGCATCACGCACTAGTGCGTGTCCTCGTGCCCTACTAGATTCTCCGAGGGGTTCGGATCATTCGGGAGCGGAACAACCCGAGGGCACATTTAAAGGCTAGGACCTCGGCTCGGGGTGACCAGGTCGTGTAGATGGTTAGAAGCGCCCAAGTACATGCTTGTACCTGGTATAGAGCGCGTGTGAAGCGGGCCGTCGTACTCTTGTCTACGAGTACGGTGTCTTGGGCCTAAACTAGTGTGCATGTTTAGTATATTCTGTAAATGCATTTAGAGGATCGGGCGGGGGGATGCTCCTGGTGAGGAAGCACCTTTAGGGTTAGGTTACACGTGGCGGGTAAGTCACCGCCCGTCGTACCCACATCCGGGTCGGTCTAATTAGCCTAAGCGACCCTTTAAACGCCCGTTTTGTCAACTACGCTAGACCGCGGCGACCTGGGTTCGTTACCCGATTGATGGGGACTATAGAATGTATTCTAAGTGTTAACATGTGGAAATGTTCTATTTGTATAAATCAGATTTTGTATTTGTCGTCGTTGTTCAAGTGATAAATCTATATAGTGATACGTGAAGCAAAAACTTTGTACCCGTTTTTACAAAAATTGCGCGGACGGAGGAGTATGAAATTTCGCACACTTGTCTATACTAATATTATAAAGAGGAAACCTTTGTATTTTTGTATGTATGTATGTTTGCAACGAATGAACTCAAAAACTACTGGACCGATTTAAAAAATTCTTTCACCATTAGAATGCTACATTAGCGCTAAGTAACATAGGCTATATAAAAAATATATTAAGTAAAATACTAAAAACAACAATTTAATTTTCCAATACAAAATAATTTGTTTGTTTTGTTGTCATGGAAACCATTGATATATATATTTTTTTATTTATTTATTTATTTATTTATTTATTAATTAATTAATTTATTTATTTAACTCAGTGATGGAAACTGTCAAAGCGGTACGAAGTCCGCCGGGTCAACTAGTAGTTTATATAGAGAAGGTTATCCGAATGTTAATATATTTTTTTAATTTTGCATAAAAATACATTAAACCAACAAAAACAATATTACACACACTACCATGTATTTGACACACGTATTGTTTGTCCTTAATGCGGCCGACATCTGTCAATGCCAATCCAAACTCACATTCTATCTTTTTTAATTTTTCATTGCTTAGGTTACAATCCGTGCAGCCTTAATAAAACTACGGTCGAATTTCGACCACTGGGCGACCACTAGTAGGGAATTAATATTCAACAAATTGTACGATTTTCCAATTATTCAATCAAAACAAAGAAATTCCCCAGCTGAAAATAAATAATATTGTATATTTTTTTATAAGATAGTATTTTATATTTTAATTAGGTAACTCTGTTTTATGTTTCCTAAATAATATGTTACTAATTAGGTATTTATTTTTAATTAGCATGGTGTAAGTTTTTTTTTGTTGAATTTTGACAGGTATTTTAATAGGCGATTTAGTTCCAAACTTTGGCTAGTTTTGGTTCTTTATGCACCATAATAGCTACCACCATCTATCTAAGTCTGACGCCATCAATAACAATGTTTGTAGCATCGTTGTATTCAATAGTTACAGATAAGATAACCTATATCTTAGTTAGTATTCTGAGTAAAATACGTTTCCACCTTTCGCCCTTATCGTAACAGAACTACTACCTGTGATAGTGAGAAAAAGTATTGTTACTTCTACAGCTGTATTGGTTGCTGGATATCACAACACATATCACAAAGGCACTCTTGTGATTGCTAGTGCTAGGACCAACCCGGGCGCGTTTCTAAGGGCTTGTAGGACCACCGGTTCGGATTGACCGGGTCGTGGGGTGGGGAGAAGCGCCCAGGGCCCAAATACATGTCTGTACCTGGCATAGAGCGTGTGTGAAACGGGTCTACGCACTTTAGTGCTAAGAACACGGTGTCGTGGCATGCTTTGATTATCATGTGAATCATCATCATCATCATCAGCAGCCTACACTAGTCCACTGCTGGACATAGGCCTTTCCAAGTGCACGCCACCGAGCACGATCCGCGGCTACTCTCATCCAGCTCTTGCCAGCCACCTTGCGAAGATCGTCGCTCCACCTAGTCTGAGGGCGTCCTACACTACATACATTTTATTCCCTAAATAATACAATACTGTTAATGATTTTATATTTTAGACCTATTGTTGGTTCTTGTACTTCTTGTTTAAAATACAATGGATGTTATGTACTTACGCCGTTATTTTAAAATTTATCAGAAAATAGTTTTTAAGAAAATTACACCTCTATATTAAAATTTTAATATGTATCATGTCGCTTCACTAGATAAATAATTTAGTGACATTTTGAGGATCGGACGAAGTGATTGCATGGAGAATAAAACTGGCACTAGGCACATTTACTAAAACTAGGCGGTAGTAAACCTTTCTCAACAATCAAAAGCCGTGGGCTTAACCCACTTTGCATTTATAAACTTCAGATGAGTTAGTCAGTACCTTAATACCGCTGCCCTGTTACTGATTCGTTTGACCTTCTGAGGCAATCGGCCCACGTCCGCCCGCGGCGGCGGCTGTTGCATAACTGGCTTGTAACACATGCAACGCCGTTTTGTTATCTTTTCTTTTTTTTTCTTCCTTTTCTTTAATAATTTTTTCCGATTCAATGAGGATGCTCGTTGTGAATGAAAGGAGCAATCAAGCGAACAATTGAATAACGGACTTGACTACATTTGTTATGTGGCCGAACAATAGCGATGTCGATGCTGGTCCAGCGTGCAACAATAGTCAAAATAAATTCTTGGTCACATTGTGTGGAGATACTTTCTCTACCATCATCACCAGTTCATTTTACGTTCCCATTGGTGGGGCACGAACGAGCCTTCCCTAAGGACGGAAACACCACAGGGAGAACGGGCCATAGACCACCACGCGGCCGGGCCCAGTGCGGAGTGGCGTGCACGACTGCGACAGGCAGCAAACTTCACGTGCTTGCCGAAGCACGGTTGAGCTCGAGATGATACATTTTTATTAACCTGTAGGGCGCGTGGCCGGAGATGAGTAAAACAAGCGAGTGTTGAATTAAGACCTTCTGATCGAAGATTAAGACTGACTTTATTATGAGAAGAAATTGGGTTATATATTTAGTATGATTGATTACAAAGGTTTACATAGGTTACACATATTTGGATACATTTTCTTATACTACTACACCATCCATCTAAAAGAAAAAAAATGTGACAAATAAGATACATTTAAAAAAAATAAGTATACAAGTAAGTAAGTAAAATATTCTTGAGATTTCATTTTAAAAACCTTACCAGATTTACTTGATTATTAGATAAACACAATATGTTAGATTATTAGATTAAAAACAAAGAATAATATTTTTATTGCATATACAATTTTGTGCGGTTTTTGTGCACTAATACATTTTTACCATTTTTAATTATTTCTACGTTTGGTGGATTATCCTTAACTACCTTATATGGACCTGAATACAGAGGGCTTAACTTATTACCTGTTTCATTTTTTACTAATACTAAATCATTCACATTATAATTTACAGGGTTAGTATATTTATCATATACAATTTTTCTATTCTCTTTTGATTTTATTAAATTATTCCTTGCCTCTTTCTGTGTTATTTGTAACCGATATTTTAGTTCACATGGATAGTGATCATAGTTATAAAGCGGTTCTAACTCTGTAGTCAAATTACTAGGCAATGAACATTTCTTACCAAATACTAGTTCATATGGGTTACACATATTTGGATACATTTTCTTATACTACTACAAGCCTTTACGAAAATTGCATAACTTCAATAAACGCAGACTGGACGCGTTTGCCGATTGCCACTGCTCCATTTTCTACCATGTTGGCATGTTTATTAATAAAAGATTATTGAGTATTTCTCGAGATTTCGCGATATGTTGGTAACTTCAACGTTTGTTAACACAAATATATGAGTTTTGTATGGTACTTTTATTGTTTTATTAGGTCGTTCTCTTCTTTATAAAAATGGTGGAATAAGTCTGTTTAAGTTAATTTCGAGCGCCTTTTAAATGACCAGAAAGCCCTCAAAACCTATGAACCTCACACTTATTTATATGATGAGTCCGCATCCATGTTAGTGTGGAGTTGATGTGTAACTGTTTTTCTTAACAGATAAAATCTTTATCTATCTAACTTTTTATCTCGAAGCTGAAGAAAACTGGATAAGATTAATAATCAAATCTGACGAGCTAGCGTTCTTACACATTTTATCCATTTTGCCCACTAGCAAACACCCCCGAAGACACTTTAGTTTGAAAGAGATTGTAAATTTATAAATTATAGCATTTAAAAAAGTCGCCTTGGTGCGGTCCGATATACGCAGGTGCCGAGTTTAATTCCCAAGACGGGCAAAGTGTCCTGGGGTTTGTAATCATCGATCCGCGTTTGGCAAGCGTGATGATTAATTTAAATGCAATAAATACCCAATAAATTTTAACGTTGACTTAATTTCAATGTTGATTGCCGTTGTCCAGGGGGAAGATTATAAGCTAATTACTTTACTTATAAAGAATATGCACTGCTGGGGCACGAGCCTTCCTATGGATGGATAGAGAGAACGGGCCAAAAACCACTACGCGGGCCTAGTGCGGTGCGGTGGTTGTTAACCACTGTTAATGCAACCGGGACCCACGGCTTTACGTGCCTTCCGGAGCACGGAGGAGCTCGAGATGATAAATGTTTGGCCACCCATCCGGTGACCAGTCTTTGCGAAAGTTGCTTAACCTCAGCACTCGCAGACCGGGCGCGTTAACCACTACGCCATCAAGCTCCTCTATAAAGAATATGTCCTTAGGTCATTGTAGTAAGATATAATATAGGTTAATTGCTTCACTTATACGAAGGAATGTCCTTATACTCGTATAGGTAATTTTAAGGAAAATCGATTGTTCGATCAACCTTGTTTTTAAGCGTGTTAAATGCAGATGTTACCTGTGGCATTGCACATACAATTCGGTGATTCAATCCTCCCAATGTTTCCTTGTTGCTACCTATAGCTATGTTATTACACGAATTATCCTTTTAGCTAACCAGGTGGGTTACTCTTGAAACACAATTGCAATAATCAATTTCCAATCCCAAATCTAAAAAATTCAAATGGCACTCTTAAAAGCGATAATAGCGCCACATTTAAATTGCGTGGAAATTTAGTGAACAAATTATTATCGAGATGGGGCGGTCCGAAATTGCGAAACTTATCCCAATATCGATACATATTAATCGCATTGGAATTGTATTGAGATTGAGTTTGCGTCAAGAGTAGCCTACCAGGCAGGTGTATGCTTTGTATGAGTACATAATATATATAGCTCTGGTTACTCTGCGATGAGTTCCATTTATTTCTTTTATGTTACACGTTGCCCGATTCGTAAGATTCGGTCTTATTTAGTTAACTCCTTCTGTGGTCTGGTCTAGACCCAGAGGTCCCGGGTTCGATTCCCAGCGGGGGGTACATGTTGTGTACTTGGTTTGTGGTAGGGTTTGTTTGTTCGCCTGGCTAGCTACCACCATCTTATCTAAATATGTCGCCATAATATCAACGTTTGTAGCATTGTTGTGTTCCGGCAACTAAAGATAAGATAGCCAGTGCCTCAGTAGTTGAGGATCCCGGGTGAAGTGCGCTTCCATCATTGGCCTTATCATCACTGAACATCAGGTGAGATCAAGGCACTGTGCTTATCCGTAAAATATTAAATACAGTCAGCAGTATAAGTCGGTGGACACTTCACTTGTCAGTCCAATAATTAATCTAATATGCGCTATTGCGTTTATCAAATTTTATCAAATCCATTAAGAGACTATTAGACACTTCTGATGCTTACTGTACTACGGAAAATATGCTAAATGTCAATTTCTACTTAATAAGCCTAAATGTTTGTCTGCATACTGAAATGAAACCCTTAATCTACTAGCGTATCTTTACAGATTATTTTATTTTGATCAGAACCTTTCAAATCTTCTACATCTTTATTGATCTATTTGGTTGTACAAGGTCTTAAAGTTATCTATTATGTCATCTCATGAGCTCTGCAAGGCAACTTCAATATTAACTTTGCAGGGATAGAGATATATATAGAGATATAGGTGGTGGGCTTCCATTCGATATAACATTTTTTTGGACGGTAAATTTATTTTATGTATTTAGGTATTGTGTTGTTTGTGTTCTGTGTGACGAACATTAAGAATATTCTATTCTATTATATTAAGTGTAACAATTTTTTAAATTTTTCGTTACAAAATGCCGACGATATCGTTAATTTGCACTATACCACCACACCACAACCACCTTACACCGGCTGTTTGTTTAGCCTCTTCGTTAAAATGTTTGACAAGTATTAATAACTACGTGGGTGAGTTTTTTTATAAACGAAAGTGCCTATCATTACCGCGTCTGACATTTGCGAGGGCGGCGAAGGGCGCGTGGGCTGTGCGAAGGTTATGCAACGTGAGGTTACGCTTTTTGTCATGTCGATTAAGTAATGTGTTTAGGAACTGAAAACGGAAAATGAAAAGGCGATGTGGTAACCTATACTTGGTAGAGTTTTTTGTTGTGGATTTTTTTTTTATAAGATGTTTTAAACTAATCAAAATTTTTTGTGACTTTAAAGTGTCTCAAATAATCTTATATGCCAAGAATCTATATATTAATACGGGAAGCAAAAACTTTGTAACCGTTTTTACGAAAATTGCGCGGACGGAGGAGTTTGAAATTTCGCACACTTATAGTTTTTATAAAGAAGGTTATCGAAGTGTTAATATATTTTTTTAATTATGCATAAAAAATACATTAAATCAACAAAAACAACATTACACAAACTATTTAGTATTTGACACTCGTATTGTTTGTCTTTAATCTGTCATCTACATTCTAACGTGAATACAGACAATAGAATTTTAATTGTTCATGGCACTGATCAGTGCTCGCGGCAGGTGACAGGTTAACGCGGCCGATATCTGTCAATGCCAATCCAAACTCACATTCTATCTTTTTTAATTTTTTATTGCTTAGGAATCTTAGGATACAACCAGTGCAGCCTTAATAAAATTACGGTCGAATTTCGACCACTGGGCGACCACTAGTAGTGTTAAATAGTTTATTTTTGATAGTTTTTAGTTAGTTTTTATCGTTGAAGAAGTCTACGGAAATTAGCGGGATTTAAAGTCGCACGCACCCTTTGACATACCGGGTCGGGTGCACTACCAATTAAGCTATAGTGGCACTGTCCAACCCGTCGAAATTTGTCAGCACTATCTATTCTTACTTTGTAAGCCAAAGAAGCTTTATTTAATGTCAACAATTTCGTTGACAACTCATTTGGTTTTCCTCATAAGCATTTTAGGAGATTGGACTATGACCCACTATGCTGGCTTATTGGGTTCTAAAGACTGCCATTTTAAAACTAGGTGAGACTAACGGTTTACATGCCCTCCAAAGCATAGAAGAGATCGAGATATTTTCATATGGTCACCAATATGAGGACTTGGCATTGCGAAAGTCGATTGACAGTTCTAATTCCTTAATTTGTCCACAGCGAGCAGTCCATAAGCAGCGCACGCGCCTCCGTGATGGTATACGACGACAACGTGAAGCGATGGATACCGTCAGGGTCGAGCGCGGGCGTCTCCAAGGTTCACATCTACCACCACACGCAGCACAATACCTTCCGCGTAGTTGGGAGGAAGCTGAACGATCACGAGGTTAGTAACGAGGAGTCATCACTCCACACATCACCAGCTCTGTTTATGACCACACTGGTAGGGCACTATGGATGGCAGCATCACAGTAATGGTATATGACGACAACGTGACGCGTTGGATACCGTCAGGGTCGAGCGCGGACGTCTCTCAAGGTTCAGATAACAACCATCACACGCAGTATAACAACTTTCGCGTAGATGGAAAAAAAAATCGAATTATGAGCTTGGTTCATACTGAAGAGTCTTCACTCCTTTACATTGCGCACTTCTCGATAGATCTTTTTGTTATTAGTATGAAAAAGCAGTAGCCCTTTATCTCACTGAGATGATAAGCTTCACGATGGTAGCTCTTAACACCAGAAAACCTCAACATTTTCAACAAGAGTACATAGAATAAATTTCTTGTTAATTATAAAATGGTGATCGGATGCTAATCCCATGATGTGTGAATAAGAACTCTTAATTTAATTTATTTGTCTACTAATTGCAGGTGGTGATAAACTGCGGGATAGTGCGCGGTCTGAAGTACAACCAGGCCACCGCCACGTTCCACCAGTGGCGGGACGCGCGGCACGTATACGGGCTCAACTTCTCCTGTCGCGAGGATGCCGACAGCTTCGCTAGAGCCATGATGCACACGCTGGAGGTAAAAAAATTTAGCCTGCTTTTTCAAATGGTCCTGGAACCATCTCCATTTATACTAGTGGTCCGTCTAGGGATCTACTTCACCTGTCGCGAGGATGCAAATTGCTTAACAAGAATGATATTACACACACTGAAAGCACATTGGAGGGAAGCACTATATTGCTGGTGAAGAAGTATTTCTGGTAATAAAATGGTCATGGAACCATCTTCATTTCTACCTGTGGCCCGTCTAGGGCTAAACTTCTCCTGTAGCGAGAAGCAAACTACGAGTATAGGCTGGTGAGGAACTGTAGTATAGTGCGCGAGCTGAAGTAAAAGTTGATGCGCGGCACGTGTACGGGCTCAACTTCTCATGTCGCGAGGATACCGACAGCTTCGCTAGAGCCACTGGGCTGGTAAAGAACCGTAGTGTTACTGGTAATACTCCAGTTCGTCAAATATTTCTGGTTCGATCGTCATTTCTACCAGTGGCCCATCTAGGCCTTAACTTCTCCTGTTGCGAGGATGCGGACTGCTTTGCCCGCTGAAACAAATCGCAACGACTGTGAGCTGGTGAGAAATCAAGGCCAAACTTCTTTCACGAGGATGCGTACAGCTTAGCTAGTGCGATGTTGTACACGCTGGAGATAAAGACTATAAGCTGATGAGGAACTGCGGACATAGTGCATGGCCGAGGTATTATCAGAACTATTTCTCACGTCACATGGATGCGGTCAGCTAGGCTCGAGCGATGATGCACATAGGGTCATAGGCTGGTGAAGAAACTGCAGCTGCCAAAGTCATCGTCTTGTTCATCTTCTAGGTTTCAACTTTTCCTGTTTGAGTACATGACCACATACTAGTGAGAAATTGCGGCGATTAAAGCCACTTCTATCGGTGGCCGTGTGGGGTTAGTTAGGCTAATCAACTTTTTCTGTCGCGTCGAAAGGGTATATAAAGGCAGACTTCCCTAAAACTCTCACCCAACTGTATCTGTATCTGCTTGTTGTCTATTTCCAGATCCTCGCGAACAAACCTGCTGGTAACTCGGCGCCGCCGCCGCCGCAGCCGCAGCCCCCCAACCCGCCGGTGCCATACAACGGACACAATAACGTGCATAACTATGATGAGGATATGGGTTATAGGTAGGTTGGATCATCATGTCTTAATACTGGGGAAAGAAACCCCTGATCCGATCAAAACCCCTCGGAGAATCTAGTAGGGCACGGGACACGCACTAGTGGGTGATGCCGTTCCCTCTAGAAAACTAGTGATTCGTTTCATACGGCTTGAGGTACTCTTTAAGTTTCTCGCCCCCAAAAAACTCCGGTGAAGCTAAAAATGCCGTTTGAGGCGATCAGCTAATTCTCTGCAAAAAAAAAAAAAGAATTGTGCCCCTAGCCATTGCCATTCACTTTGCCTTACCGCAAGTGGCTTCAAAATAAGCCCTACCTACTTAACCGACTTCAATAATAGCCCCTCTGGGATTCGAAGCTGGATCTTTGGGTCTAAGACCGGAGGGTGGGTTAGCCACTACCACAAAAGCGGTTAGGTTGGGATTAAGAATCGATTCAATTGCTTTGATTGTAGTGTAAAAGTACAATCAGCAAAAGTAGCTAGTATCATCGTCAACTCAGCCAAAGACGTCCACTGCTGGACAAAGGCTTCCTCTAAGGATCTCCACAGCAACCGGTTTTGTGCTGCTCGCATCTAGCGGCTACCCGCGACCTTCACCAGATCGTCGATACACCTTGTTGGAGGCCTGCCCACACTGTGCTTTCCGGTACGCGATCGTCACTCTAGAACTGTTCCGCCCCAGCAGCCATCAGTTCTGCGAGCGATGTGCCCTGCCCTCTGCCAATTGAGCTTAGCAACCTTTTCTGTTATGGCGGTGACTTTTGTACTAAGTATACATTACAGTAAATTATTAAAAGGGATTTTTACCATGTTTATTATATGTGAGTATCCGATATTTCGGCACAGTTGCATGCGCCATGATCACGGAATTACTGAAGTTAATGCGGGTTGGATTTTTATGAGCAGACAAAACGATCGACCCTCTTCCTTAGTCGTTTTTTGCGCTCGATGCCCGTACCACTGGTTTCTAAGTCACTATTCACAAGTAGAAGTTTATTACATATACACATTTATTACACCAATTTAGTACATGGTATAGTACTATGTACTAAATTGGTCAGCGGCTTTTTTTTTGGCTGGAAAGTGAAGAGTCATGTCTGCGGTTTTGTTTTATTTTCTAAAAATTGTGTTATGTCGAATATTAATGTGAATAATGGTGGATAATTAACCATTAAGTGTTCGTGAGTGTGCATGAGTGTTGGCAAATGGAACAAAACAGTGCAACGTCACTTTTCAAATACTCTCAAGAAGTACGCTCGAGGACTTCTCACTTCTCATTTCTATTTTCATTCATCATCACACAGAAAAAAAATGTTTATTTATGTATTACTTGTAAGAAAAATGACTTTGACAATGGCTAAATGTGCTAATCGCACGAAGCCATCAACTAAAGAAAAATAAATAAATTGGCCAGCGACTTCCGACGTAGACTACAATGTACTAACAGTGCTTAATGCCCGTTTGTTGCAGAACGATGACGCGGGAGGACGCGGCGATCCTCCAGCAGCCCGCCTACCACCCGCCCCACAATCCACCGGCGCAGTACCACGCGCCCCATCACCACCACCAGGTATTTGAATACCACCCCACCGAAAACTCTTATGTATTTTCGTGATCTCAACGTTTAAAATTGCATGATCCATCTGAGTGATTTTGTTTAACCATTTAAACTGGACTTCGTTTATGCTATCTTAAAAAGTTCACGATACTGTCTGTCGGTGGCCAGATTTTGACAAGTTTCCCATAGTTTTAACAAAAATGCAGTTGCAATAATCATCATCGTCATAATCAGCCCACATAAGTCCACTGCTGGCCTTGGCCTCTCTCAATGCATGCCACTGAGCATATTGAAATAATATGTAGTAAATTTTTACTTTTTATTTCTAAGTGTTAATTGCTACACTTAAGCTGAATTAAATATTTTTATATAAAAATACAGTGATTCACACACACATACTTATGCTTAGTAATTTTCCATTGCATTTTCCATTATTTTCTTTATTTATATATTGTTTTCACATCACCCC